>CM077654.1:6708447-7250947 GCA_039707465.1 Rhabdophis nuchalis
TGCAGAGTAGCTGGTTGAATGAGGAAAGAATTGAACCTGGTTCCTCTAGGCTTGGCGCCAGCTCCCTTGTGCCTCCAACTTGAGGCTAAAACTGTTTTGCAAACAGCAGGAAAACAACTTTGGAAAAAAGTAGTTTCTCTTCTGAATATGGGAATCTGTAATGGAGGCAACAGGAGGCAAGATATCAGCATGCAAATCAGTGGTGGGTTTCAAAATTCTTTAGAGCCTATTCTCTATATGTGGCCTATTTTGTGGGCGTGACTTGGCAGTCATGTGACAGGGTGGGAGTGGCCAACTTGTAAAATGTGGTGAAACTCATTTAACAACGCTCTTGCTTAGCAACCAAAATTTTGGGCTCAATTGTGATGATAAATTCTTTCTTTCTTTCTTTCTTTCTTTCTTTCTTTCTTTCTTTCTTTCTTTCTTTCTTTCTTTCTTTCTTTCTTTCTTTCTTTCTTTCTTTCTTTCTTTCTTTCTTTCTTTCTTTCTTTCTTCCTTCCTTCCTTCCTTCCTTTCCTTTCCTTTCCTTTCCTTTCCTTTCCTTTTCTTTTCTTTTCTTTCCTTTCCTTTCTTACTTTCTGCCTTTCTTTCCTTTCCTTCCCGTTGGGTTACTAGCAGTGGCAGGCTAGACTTACTTCTGGGTCCGCCGGTGGAACCCCCTCTCACCAGCTCTCTAAATTTCCCCATCTGGCTCTTGCGAGTCAGTGCGAGCCTGCAGAAACCCACCACTGATGCAAATAGAGAAAATGGCATGGCATCATGATTTCTTCAAGACTATCCATTCTGTCTGGTAAACAATAGCAATAGCACTTACCGCTTCATAGTGGTTTTACAGTCGTCTCTAAGCGGTTGACAGTTAGCCTCTTTTCCCCAACAATCTGGGTCCTCATTTGACCCACCTCCGAAGGATGGAAGGCTGAGTCAACCTTGAGCTCCCGTAACTTGTCCAACAGCTTCTGCTAACCTAGCAGTTCGAAAGCACGTAAAAAATACAAGTAAAGAAAATAGGAACCACCTTTGGTGGGAAGGGAACAGGGTTCCATGTGCCTTCGGTGTTTAGTCATGCCGGCCACATGACCACAGAGATGTCTTCGGACAGTGCTGGCTCTTTGGCTTGGAAACAGAGATGAGAACCGCCCCCTAGAGTCGGGAACGACTAGCACATATGGGCGAGGGGAACCTTTTACCTTTACCTTAGGAATAAATGCCATGAGATGCGAGAAGGTGTTTTTTTTAATGCTGACTTCGACAACTTGAAAAAAGAGACAAGCCCGAATTCTTTTGCATTCTCCATTTATTTTGATTATAAATTAATGACAGCGGAAAGAGAAGAAAGAAACCAGTAATGAGCTACATATCGAAGTGTAATTTAAAAAAACACCCCATCATCCACCACCAACTCTGAGATTAAAGTTGAGCATCTTTGATTTGCAAATTCTTATTATTCGTTTGATTAAGCGATCAAAATTCTTCATAGCGAGACCATTCCATCATTCCATTTTAACAGCATTCTGGCATTCCAAGGTTATAAGGTTGTAATCATAAAATGCATGTTCATTTGCTATCTCTACTTGAGAGTAGGAACATACATTCTTGGTTGTACATCCCTGCAAAATTACAGTTGATCTGTGTGCCAACACTGAGAAGAGAAGGGGAGAACAACATAACAGAATCACATAGTTGGAAGTGACATTGGAGGTGTTCTAGTCCAGGGGTCTGCAAAGTCGGCTCTTTTAAGACTGGTGGACTTCAACTCCCAGAGTTCCCCAGCCAACATAGCTGGCTGGGGAATTCTGGGAGTTGAAGTCCACCAGTCTTAAAAGAGCCGACTTTGCAGACCCCTGTTCTAGTCCAATCTCCTTCCATTTCAAACAAATGGTGATCCAATCTCTTCTTAAAAACCTCCAGTGTTGAGGGACCCACAACCTCTGGAGACAATTAATTCCACTGATTAACTGTAAGGAAGTTCCAGGCAGAAGAACATCACGGCTTCAAAATCTAAGGGACTCAGTGTTAGGCCTGAAAGCCATTGTTTCTTTGTGGACTTCAGGCCTGCCACCACTTTCTACTATGCATTTTCTATGGTGGGAAAAAGGGAGGGGGGATTATACGGAGTTGGGTGATATGTAGCCATAATAACATTCTTTCTAGAAAGCCAAGGCCATCCTTTGTCTCTGCACCTGGCCAGAACTGGATGGGTGGAACTGCCAGCATGGCAGTGGAAGATTGGACCATGGGATGGACTTGTGGGGGTGGGGGCATGATCTTGAATGTTCAACTGGGTGAGAAAACCTGGGAGCTTTCAAATTTGAGTTTTCCCAGATGTGCCAACCTGGCTCTCTTCATAAATTGGAACTTTGAGGAATGTTTTGCCTTGGACTCTGATTTGCTTTTGGATGCTATTTGGAACCCCTGACACTCAGCATCACTTATTCATGCGGCTGTTGATTAAAATAGGATCACCAACATGTCACCAATGTCCGATGATGGATATGGCACAAGACTAAGAAGTTCTAGGTTGGTGCTCTCCTTGATTAGTTTCCATCCTGTGCTTCTTGTCTTTCCATCAGGCACTTTGGAAATATTGGAACTCTGATGTCATGTCACTTCTCGTCCTTTCCCCTCCCCCCCATTAAACTAGACCTAGTCAATTCCTGCAACTAATCTTCAGATACTTTATCCTCCAGTGCCCTAATAATCTTCATTGTTGTTCTCTTAACTTTTTCTAGAGTCTCAACATCTTTTTTTATCTTGTGGCAACCACAACTGGATGCAATATTCCAAGTGAGGTTTTACCAAGGCTACATAAAGTGCTACATAACACTTCATGTGATCTTGATTCTATCCCTCGGTTTATGCAGCCTAGGGCTGTGTTGACTCTTTTGGCAGCTGCAGCACATTTAGGTGATTTAGGAACACCTGCTTGGTGTCCCTCTCCCCCTCTTAAAAGTATAGCATCGAGATCTATCAAACCATGGGCATATCTGTCCTGTCATCTGGACAAAACTCAAGATCAGTTCAGCATTCCCCTTCCTTTTGAACTACATGAGGATGGGATAGAATACAGCCCATAATCTGTGAAAATCTGTTTCTCCTAGGCCAGAGGTCAGCAACCTTAAACACTCAAAGAGCCATAAAGGTACTAACAGGAAGCCCCCCCCCTTCAATTCTAGAGCCAACCAGAAGTCTGGTTCCTCCACAATAGAGTCTCCTCCTAGCATGGCAACCTTTTCCTTTTCTCTGATTGGCAACCGGAAGTCGCAGCAGAAGGATGAAAGCCACATACTGCGGCAGAACTGTGGGTTGCTGACTCTTGCCCTAGGCATATCCTGCCCCCCACTCTGTTAACTTTCCAGAAATTATTATAACCTACTTTAGATCAACAATTTGTTTCAGTTATGTAGTTTCCTTCTTTGATGCACTTTCTTTTTAACAGACCACGGTCAGGTGCAAGTATTCTCCCAAGATATGAGATCGTACTTGCTTTTTACTTTATACTCTGCTCATTTTTGTAACATTTCATTTATTATACACGCCATTCTATCTTTCTAAAATATCCCAAACGAAATTTAGAAAGAATAAGTAGCTTACATAAAATCAAATTGAATTCCACACGGATACATTGGTCCTCATTACCATGACATAGGGCGGGCCGATTGTATTCAACATAAACTCCATTGTGTTGATAAGAGGCTGGGCAGGATAACCCATTCTGTGTCTGGACGTCACCGCTGGGCACTGCAGAAATAAAGCCCCACAAGTCAAAAAGAGAGCTGTGAAAATATCTACAGACCCCTCTCATCCTGGACATAAATTGTTTCAACTTCTGCCCTCTAAATGTCACTATAGGGCACTGCACACCAGAAGAACTAGACACTAGGACAGTTTTCCCCCCTGAATGCCATCACTCTGCTAACAACTAATTCCCACTCCATCATCATTAAGATTGATTGTATAGACCAAGGTTAGAACCTAACAATGGGCCATTAGGGAAATTTATACAAATATAGGTTTTGCAGACTGCAGGTTTGACGGTTATTTGAATGGATACTTTTAACCTCAAGTTACTTACAAGGTGCTGTATTACAGCCATTGGTCTCACAGCATTTTTCATTGAACTGGAGGTATTCACTTAGGAACGTGAAGCTGTAATCATTTTGAGAACATTCCTTAGCACAGCCCTTGGAAGTGATGTTAACTGGAAGATCGCCTGTAAAATTCAATCAGAGGGGAGGAAAAAGCAGGTGCCAAGGAGAGGTAAGTATCGAGTGGAAAAGCAAGCTTAAAAGTTACATCAAAATTTACTCCAGCTTCTTACTCCAGATAGGCTCAGATGAGATGAAGAAGAGTGATGGGAGAGCATGATAGCATCTTTGACTTCACCAAGGATGAAGAGAATGTTTCCAATTTTTTCATATTTTTAAAAAAATTTCCTTTGAAATACTTGGTGAACAATACATTGTCTGGGTCAATTTACTCCCTACAAAATCTTGATAACAATGATGATATTAATTAAATGCAGAGGCGTAGCGTGGGGGGTGCAGGGGGGGCCGGCCGCACCGGGCGCAACATCTGGGGGGGCGCGGTCCAGAGACCCGACTCGGAAGCTCTCCTCCGCGGATCTCTGGAGTTGGCGGCGGCGGCCAGCGGCCAGTAGGAGCCAAACCCTCCCGGGCCATCCCCCGGCTGAGGCCAGCGCTGGCTCCTCGCACCCGCCAGCGTCTCCTGAGGGGGCCAGGCGAGACTTAAAGGCGCAGGTCTTTCGAAGAGACCCTGGAAGACTCCTCCGTTCCGAGCCAGCCAGAGGAGCGGCGACCTGGGCCCCGCGGCGGCCCGGGAAGACCCTCTTGCCCCGGGTTTCGGGCTGTCACCCTCCGTAGAAAGGAGCGTCGGGTGTCCCAGGCCCGCACCACGCAAAGGGCGCCCGCTTCTCCCCAAGGCGAGGCAACGAGTGTCGGACCCGGATGGCCGAGCCCTTTGGGCAACGGCTGCCCGCCGGATCCTCGTGGGAGGTGCGTGGGCTCGACACCACAAGAAGAGCTGCGATCTTCCGGTTCTGGCTCCAGCGGCGACGGGCGAGCCTAGCGCTCGCTCGCCGCTTTGTTGCCTTTTCTGCCCCCCCACGAGGGCGAGACACTCCGGTTACCGGAGGTCTCCCGTAGGGTCGGCTCGGAGGGGACGTTCTTCCTCACGGCGGTGGGGAGAGCGCTCCCCTCCGCGACCTAGGTGAGGAGGAACATGCTGCGGGGGTTCTCCCTTCGCCAACGGCTGTCAGCGCCATTCACTTCAATGCAGAGGGCTGAGCGGAGAGATCGGAAGGTCTGCCGAGGCTTCAGCTGCAAGGGAGAGTGAGTTTAAAAAAGACTTTTTTTCCTTGCTGCCAGCCAGGCTGAACGGACTGGGAGGGGGGTGTTTGTTTTAAAAAAAAAAACCTCGGACTTAAGCGGCACTTTAAAATGGCTTCTCTGGAAGAGAAAGCGGAAATCTTAAATCCGGACTGTCTCTAACAAGGGAAAGTGGTATGCGGCTACTTGCAACATTGTTTCTAGGTCTGGCTGGATAAAAAAAATTTATTTTTCTACTCTCTCCTCTGGGCTCTGAGATGGGCGGTGGAAGGTGGCTTTTCTTTGTCCCTGCCTGATTATTTCAACTATGGAAAATTCCCAGCGTCTCTTTACAATTGGGACTCTCTCTGGATATTGATGAAGAATTTTTCTCTTGCTGGATTTGTGATTTCCTTTCTGGAGTACCTTCGTTATTATAACTATTGAGTTGGAAAATTGTCTCTCTCTTGGTTCCTGAATTTTACAACATTTCAACCTTGATCAGAACTTTTGGCTCCCGGTTAGTCTCACCAACCCCACCCTGAAAATGCCATTTTGGTGGCATTGACTTTAACAGTTAATCATGGCTCAAGAAACAACATTGGCAAGTTTAGAACAATGGATGGCTTCTCTTGAAACTGTTATACAAACTTTGGTAAAAGAAATTCAGGCCCAGAGGGCAGAAAACATCAATTTCAAGAAGGAGCTATTGGACACACGGAAGCAAGTGCTGGAAAACACACAGAAGACTGAAGAATTGGAAGGGGGGTTGGTGGGGGTTAAGGGAGAGATTAAAAATGTTATTGAAGAGGTTGGGGAAACAAATGGGCATGTGTCTAGGATAGATATGGAAATAATGACATATTTTTTGAGATTTCAGAATGTTCTTGAGGAATCTGGTGAATGCCTCCCTGATCTTATGAGCACAATTTTAGCAGACTATTTACAAAAACCTAAAGATGAGATCAGGGGGGACATTGACCTAGCCTACAGAATTAACTCAGCATATGCCAGGATAAATGAAGTGCCTAGAGAGATACATGTGAAATTTGTTAGAAGGTCAACCAGAGAGGAAATCCTGAAAGTGCAGAGAGGTAGTCCATTAATCTACCAACAAAAAGAGGTTGCTATCTTGAAGCAGATCCCTAGAAAGATTCGAGAAGCAAGGAGGAAATTTTCCTTCTTGTCTAAAATTTTATTTGATCATGGGATTTGGTTCAAGTGGGTGACACCCGAAGGGATGCTGGTGTTCTGGGAAGGAGGAAGAGTGAGGATTAAAACAGTTGTTGAGGCGGAAGCCTTTCTTAAAAAAACATTCCTCTGCCCTGGGGGAAGATCCAGGGGGGACGGAGGGGGCCGCGGCCCCGCCCGCTGGGGGCCAGGGAGGAGAAAAAGAAGATACAATAGCCAAGAGACTTAGATCGAAAAAATAACTTTGCCTTGATTTTTCTGAACAATTTTGCATAATATTTGTATCTGGATTTTTTGTAAATGTCTGACAGCATGGAATTGAGAATTTAGGTATATGTACTTGCTTTTACCTTGTAGTGTTATGAAAAATGTTTTTTTTTTGTTATTTTATTACTGTGTATTTTGAGGTCTCGGAAGGGCCGACGACTCTGACGTGAATGCTCTCAAAATTTCTTTGTATCCCTTACCCTACCCTATAGAAAAAATGTAAAACCAATAAAACTTTTTCAATATAAAAGAAGAGCTGCCTCCCCCGAGTGCTAAAATCCACAGGTTAGGGGGCGCAAATTACTTGCCTTACCCCGGGTGCTGACAACCCACGCTACGCCACTGATTAAATGTACATCACAATATCCTTTCAGCTTCTCAGATTTACATATATATTGCAATTATAATGTAGTCCACTTTATGGCAGTATATAAACTAGTGTTTTTCCAATGTCTACTTTTTAAGTCTTATTACTAGCATCTAATACAACAATTCCCATATTAAAAGATATTATTTATCCTGTTTCCCCCAAAATAAGACCTCCCCAAATAATAAACCCAATCAGGCTTTTGAGCGCATGTGCTAAAATAAGCCCTCCCCAAAATATTACAACATAGGAGCAGCCATGAGGTGACTATGCCCGCCTCCTCCTGCACCTCAACAATAATAAGACCTCCCTGAAAATAAGGCCAAGTGCTTCTTTCGGGGGGAGTCAAAAAAAAATAAGACAGGGGAAACATGGTTCTACCCATCATCTCCCCCCCTTGACTTCTAACATTTACTTATGCATATAAACTACAATAGTAACAGTATCCATAATAACATTTTCCCAATTTTTAATTTTTACCTCTATTTTTTAGTCTTTACTAAGACAAATCCTGTATTAAGATGTATTCTATATCTATCCATCACCTCTTGCTCTTTTTAATATTTAAACTCCTTATTGACTCTTTAATCAGTCTCCCTTGCTCCTCCCGGGGGGTTCTTATATCCCTTTGCATCACTCATGTTTAATCTTACTGTCTTCTCTGTCTCCACTTGCTGCCTGCTCTCCAAGATGTCCATCAGAATGGCACGTTTTCATTCTCTTTGAGGTAAGTGAGTTGAAGTGTGATGAGATTAATGCATACTGTTCTGTTCCTGAAGGGGTGTCAACTAGGCTTAGGAAAGAGCCCAAGTGTGGTGAAACTTCTGTACTGGTTCCCACCAACACCAGAAATCACCCCTCGATGCTTTGGGGACCAAAGAGAGGGACAGGGCCAATATTGTTAAGATTGAAAGTGCATTTCACTCACGGGTATTGCTCTGAAAGGAAACTGCACGACAATATCTTTCATTCGGTCTACATTCTGTTAACTTCATGTTTCTGCATTCTTCGCTGCCAAAACAGGTCTGGCATTTCAAAGGTGCCACTGCAAACAGAAGAATAGAAAGGAAAGGAAAGAAAAGAATAGAAGGAAGGAAGGAAATTTCCAAACCATTATGCTATACTTAACCCAATCTAGCAAAGTTTAAGATTCATTGTGAGATATTTTTTTCTAGGAATGTATTTTAACAATTGCTCTGGGTAGAAATGTGGTGGTTCATTGGCTAAGATGCTGTCTTTGTCGATCAGAAAGGTTAGCTGTTCGGCGGTTTGAATCCCTAGCGCTGTGTAATGGAATGAGCTCCCGTTACTTGTCCCAGCTTCTGCCAAGGTAAAGGTTCCCCTCACACATATCTGCTAGTCGTTCCTGACTCCTGGGGGGGGGGGTGCTCATCTCTGTTTCAAAGAAAACATCTCAACATTTAATCATCATGCTCACATGATCACTGTCCGAAAACATCTCTGTGATCATGTGAGCAGCATGATTAAACGTTGAAGGTGCACGGAACGCTGATACCTTCCCACCAAAGGTGGTTCCTGTTTTTCTACTTGCATTTTTGGTGTGGCCAGCCTGGGTCACTGTCAGTTTGGGCGACCAAGGCCAAAATACCACTACCAATTTGCCTGAACTGGGTGCACACCGGTAGAAATTCACCTCTATCCATTACTGTTAGGATATGCAGCCTTCTATTTGGGTTGACAATATATATGAATCTATGTTCTTAAGAAGCTATGTAGCTTTAGGAACTGAAGTAATTTCTGATTGTGTTTGATTGGCTGTGCTGCTCAGCATTACCATATAAGCAAGTCAGGAACACAGTCAATTCCCTGATCGATTCCTGTTTGATTCCCTGTGCTGAGAAGACTGTGAAGAAGAAGGAGAATTGTTTTGCATCACTGTGAGATACTGTATCTGTGTTTGGTGAAGGACTGTTGTTATTATTGTTTCAGAAGTTAGTCGGAAAAAGCATTTTAGTTGCTACAAAGTAAAGACTATTTATTTTCTTACTATCACTGTTTTGGAGTTTGTTTGTGTTTACAGCAAGGTATCTCTTTACTGTCCGGTGAATTACACTATTCCGCATATATTAGGTAACATTGGTTATGGGAACAGAGTTGTACACTGGTTCTGAACCCAGAGTTGCTAACAATTACACAGTGCTAGGGATTTGAACCGCCAAACTGCTGAACTTTCTGCTAGACAAACTCACCCTGAGCCCTTTTGGAAGAAAATAGTTTTATGTTGAACAGGGATTTTGAGGGCGAGAGCGCTGGATTGAAGTTCTTTATCAATTTTGGAGGAATCCTTAACAACAACTTACTCCAATTTTTTGAAATTTCTCTTCCCTCCCATATTTACCACTGGCATTACTTACTTGTTGAGATGACCAAAGAGAGGAGGCACAGGAGAAAGATTCTAGCAGACATTATGATGGCAGTGTGGATCGTCTGTGTTTAGAGATGGCAGTGTGAGATTATTTGTGGTTCCTGGAGTATTCCTACCTTGGAGGATGAGTTTGAAGAACTCTGCTGAGGAGCTGGAAAGGGAGTCAAGGATGACAATTAAAACTTACACAGAGGAGTAGAGCAATATCAACTTACACAGGGAGTTCAGGAAAGGAAAACTTGTACAGAATGCATCAAAATAAGCAATGGTGAAAGAAAAGTTGATTTAGGCTCTTCCAGTTCATGATGTGACCCTTACTTTTAGCAGAAGTTTATGGGTCAAGTAATGCCAATCTTTTAAGGAGATGGGGGGTGGGTAAGAAAGGAGGTTCAAAATCACCATTGGGTTGAGATCGTTGTGGTAACATTTTAGGAGAAATGACATGGGATCAGCCAGAACTGAAGCACCAAGAAGTTGTGATGATTAAAAGAACAAGATTTTTTGCAACCAATTTCATTGTAATTTTAGTACAATGAAAATAAAGATTATTATTATTATTATTATTATTATTATTATTATTATTATTATTATTATTATTATTATTATTATTATTATTATTATTATTATTATTATTATCATCATCATCATCATCATCATCATCATCATCATCATCATCATCATCATCATCATCATCATCATCATCATTATTATTATTATTATTATTATTATTATTATTATTATTATTAAAGATAATATTTTAAAAGAGACCACTGTACATCCAGCAATAATGGTATCGACTGTCTCTCCAGCATCCCAAAGGTCAACACTGCTAGCAATTGAAGAAATTTTATTTTGTTCTTTTAATATGTTGTAAATGTTGGACTTGACTTCCGGCTTTCGACGGTGACAGATGCGTCTTTGAGTGCATCTGCCGCTTGCTTTTCTGGCTGCACCCCCCCCCTGGGGCACATGGAGTTTGTGTGAACTCCCTGCCACACAAGCAGCTGCGGGGACCCCTGTAGCGACAGCAGTCGGCGGGGTGCCTTTTCCTGCTTTGCTCTAGGAGTCGGAGAGCCAAAAGCAGGGGGGGGATCCATCTCGCCAACGCTAGCTGGAAAATGCTGAAATAAAAATGCTGAAGTAAATGTTGTCCCAAAGTGGCATCCAATATCTTAACCATTATTTTATTTCAACTGTACATCCAGAAGTAATGGTATCAACTGCCTCTCCAGCATCCCAGAGGTCAACAGAAGGAATGGCTACAGCGGAGAAACAAAATACAGCACCGAATATCCAAAATGTGCCGGTAACATTGCTAGCTATTCAAGAAACCATGATCAACCTTCAAGAGGCAGTAACTAAAAACCACAGTGAAATGAAAACAGAGATGAGTGAAACGAAAAATGAAGTTGAAAACGATATACAGAAACTTGACGATAAAATGGAAATAATACAACAAACACTGGAAAAAAGTGAATAGTCAATAAAAGTGGTAGAAAAAGAACAGAACAAATGGAGAAGAAACTAGAGCTAGTTGAAAAGAAGATGAAAACATTGAACAAAACTTAGAAGACTCCCTCAGCCATCTGGAAATGGACAATGCAGCATTCTATCGGATTCCAGAATGTAACAGAGACAAAAGAGGAAGATTTACAAATGATAGTGGCAGAAATAATAGCAGAGATATTACAAAGAGACAAGCATGAGATGCTAAATGAGTTGAATAATGTTTACAGAGTAAACACTAATTATGGCAGAAGACACCGATTGCCTAGAGAAGTACACATTAAATTTGCAAGGAAAAATGTGAGAAATATAATTTATAGAATAACAAGAGATGAAGCGATGATATACAAAGGAAAGGAGATACAAACCCTGAAACAAATTCTGCGAAGAGTGAGGGAGCAACGGAGAGTCTATCGATTTTTAGCGACACAACTGGCTAAACGAGAAATACTATTTAGGCGGTTGGTACCTGAAGGGATGTTTGGCAGGCAGGAGAAGAGGATTAAAGTTGATAATCTGGAGAAGACACAGAATATTTATGAGCAACTAGTAGGCCCTTAAGAGGAACAGAGCAGTAAGGAGGAGTTGGAATCTAGCAGCCAGGAAGAACGGCAACAGGGAACAAGAATTAATTTGAGAGGTTCTTTAAATACCTCTCTAAGGAGTTTTGAGTGTCAGATTATTGCCCCCAACAATCTGGGTCCCCCTTTTATCCCTCCCCCCCCTTTAGAAGGATGGAAGGCTGAGTCAAACTAGAGCTGGGTGAGATTCAAACTGCCAAATTGCAGGCTGCTGGCAGTCAGCAGAAGTAGTCTGCAGGATGACACTCTAACCACTGTGCCGCCGTGGCGCAGATCATTATTTTTGTATGTCATGCATGTACATTCAGCAGTAAAGGGGGTTGTTGTTCTTTTTGAATAAATGTGTGGAGATTTTTCATCTGTCCACAGAGAAGATCAAAGAGAGTACCTGAGCTCCATCCCCTCCTTCAAGACCCTGGACAATATGTGATCACATGCAAGGGGGGTGGGGAGAATAGATTGAACAGGGTCTCAGGTACCTAACACTCCATCCTGCTCCATCCTATGATAAACATAACTGCTGTATCTTACAAGACATCAGGGCCAACTGTGGACAGCCTATTGAGTAGGTTGGAACAGTGTTCAACTCCGGTTGTTTTTCAGTTCTTCCTGCTCCTTGATCAGGCTCAATGCCAGCAAAGGGAAGCATCCTGATTTAGAAGGACCGTAAAGCAGGGTGGATTTGATGGAAATCAAGTCTATTTAAATCATGACTTAAATCACGAGTAAAAAAGGCTCGATTTAAATCGACTCAATTTAAACCATGATTTTTAACGGGCAGTTGTCATCTCTGTCCCGCAGTGGCTCCTTCTCTGACCTGCTGTTGACTCACTGACAGTCGCCATATTGCAGAATATATAGCCTCGTGCTACATAACTAAGCTCCGTTTCACGCTGAATAAACTAACTTATGAATGTATCTCACATATAGCTTGGGGGGGGGGGATTTTGCCCGCACAAAATGCTCTCCCTCAGGGAACTGGTAGTAAAACATTTAGGAACCCACCACTGGTGCAGATATGTCAGTTGCACAATCCTGGCAGCCATCTTAACTCTTTGAGCCTGTCCTGAATTTACCCAATGCTCTCACTTGTGTTATGAGGGAAAAAGGAGTCCAAGCAAGGGAGGGCATGTATCAATGTGTGCACGATAGTTGGCACAATGCCATGGCTTCTTTTGTTCCCTCAGGCTGCTCAGTTCGTTCTCTCTGTGCTAAGACAAAAAGTTCCAGGAAGAACTTGCTAATCGCTTGCCTATGGGACCTACTTGAAGCACTCTGGATCAGCAGTTCCGTGCGTCCTGTCCGATTTTATAAACTTTTCCGTCATGCGTGTTCAGCAAATGATTGTGGTTGTTAAAGGGAATCACACAGCCACTGAATCCAGCATTCATTATCGATTGCCTCTGGTGGCTGGCCAGGAAGGTCTAAGATGACATGAGCCAGGATGCTGCAACCATTGTAAATATATGCCAGTTGCCAAACATCCAAATTTTGATCACAAGTTTATGGGGATACTGAAAGGTCATAAGACAAATGAATCAGTAATCTATAAACAGAATAGAATAGAATAGCAGAGTTGGAAGGGACCTTGGAAGTCTTCTAGTCCAATCCTCTGCCCAGGCAGGAAACTCTACACCAGACAAATGGTTATCCAACATCTCCTTAAAAACTTCCAGTGTTGGAGCATTCACAACTTCTGGAAGCAAGTTGTTCCACTGATTAATTGTTCTCACTATCAGAAAATTCCTCCTCAGTTCTAGGTTGCTTCTCTCCTTGATTGGTTTCCACCCATTGCTTCTTGTTCTGCCCTCAGGTGCTTTGGAGAATAGCTTGACTCCCTCTTCTTTGTGGAAGCCATTGGATAGCCATTCATCTGAAATGGCATAGGGTTTCCTGCCTACGCAGGGGGTTGGACTAGAAGACCTCCAAGGTCCCTTCCAACTCTGTCATTCACCAGGAAGGTGCGAGGAAAGAAGAATGCCCTCCAGATTCTTTTCTCTAGCCCAGGGGTGGCAAACCTTGCAACTTTAAGTCTGAAGGACTTCAGCTCCCAGACTTCTCCAGCCAGCTTTTTTTAGAACCTACTCTCTAGGCGTGGCCTATTTTGTAGGCGTGGCTTGGCAGTCATGTGACAGGGTGGGAGTGGCCAACTTGTAAAATGTGGTGAAACTCATTTAACAACGCTCTTGCTTAGCAACCAAAATTTTGGGCTCAATTGTGATGATAAATTCTTTCTTTCTTTCTTTCTTTCTTTCTTTCTTTCTTTCTTTCTTTCTTTCTTTCTTTCTTTCTTTCTTTCTTTCTTTCTTTCTTTCTTTCTTTCTTTCTTTCTTTCTTTCTTTCTTTCCTTTCCTTTCCTTTCCTTTCCGTTGGGTCACTGGCAGTGGCGGGCCAGATTTACTTCCAGGTACACCAGTGGAACCCCCTCTCACCGGTTCTCTAAATTTCACCAACCGGTTCTCGCGAGAAGGTGTGAGCCTGCAGAAACCCACCACTGCCCACAACCCACCTCGGGAAGCATGCTGGGTTCCAGACATGCTTCTGTGGCTCTCTCCTTGTACGTACCAAGCAAAGAAAAGGGTTGGCAAAGGTTTGAAGAACAACACCACATTGTCCGGAACAAGGAGCCCACGGTGCCCATGGGGTACCTCCGGCAATCATTGGCGGACCCACAGCCCTTCTTTGCTGTATCACTGATCACTACGAGGAAAATAATGAAACAAATGAGGTTACTTACCATCGGGTGGAAGTATTTTCTGAAGAGTCCATTTGCAGTTGCACAATCCTCTTGTACAGGTGGTTGCAATCAATGACGTGATTGACTGGGTCATGTAGGTCAGGGGTCCCCAACCTATTTGGCACCAGGGACCGGTTTCCATATAAAAAAAATTCCGCGGACCGGTGGGAGCCTCCAGCGGGTGAGTCGAGTCACATGGACTGCGAGCGCATTCAGCGGTCACGTGCAACCGGGCGGGAAAGCTGCCAGGGGTTCCGGGTGAAGGATCCTCGGCTGGGGCAGGGGAGGACGGGCTGCGTCCCGGGCAGGAGGGCCTGGCAGCCCCTTCCCCCCACACAGGGCCGGGTGGTGCCCTGAACCCCCCCCCCAATGCAGGCTGTTGCCCCCGTCCTGCCCCCAGGGAGCCGCCAGGATAGCGGAGCGTTTGCTACAGTTTCCTAAAAGTTGCACTACTCTCTCCGCCGCTCACTCTGGCCCGGTTACTATCAAGCTACGGACCGGCACCGGTCCACGGACCGGGGGTTGGGGACCCCTGATGTAGGTAGTCCTATATCTCCATGTGTCCATATGTCGTATATCAGGGGTCTCCAACCTTTTTTGCACCAGGGACCAGTTTCATTTTAAAGAAAATTCCGTGGACCGGCTGGTGTAGAGGAGCAGGGGGAGGGAGGGGGAACAGACGGCCCATGCACACGTTGGGGGGGGGAGTCGGCTCACTCGCCCCTCTAGGGGCCCCAACGGCGTGAGCAGGCGCGCCTGTGCTCTCCCGCCCCCGGCACGCGCTCTGCCCAGGGGGCTGCCCCCTCCTCCCTCCTCCTCCTCTCTGACCCTGCGGCCTGGTTCCTATCAAGACACGGACTGGCATCGGTCCGCGGCCTGGGGGTTGGGGACCCCTGTCGTATATAACCAATTTCATTGTATTTCTTTTGTACAATGACAATAAAGGCTATAGTATACTATATAGGTCCATATGTCCATATGGGACGCAGTGGCTCAGTGGCTAAGACGCTGAGCTTGTCGATCAGAAAGGTCGGCAGTTCAGCGGTTCGAATCCCTAGCGCCGTGTAACGGAGTGAGCTTCCGTGACTTGCCCCAGCTTCTGCAACCTAGCAGTTCGGAAGCATGTAAAAATGCAAGTAGAAAAATAGGAACCTCCTTTGGTGGGAAGGGAACAGTGTTCCATTCGCCTTCAGCACTCCAAGATCCTTTCCAATTCTGTTATTCTGATTGATTGATTGATTGATTGATTGATTGATTGATTGATTGATTGAAATGGCCTTGGGTCTCCTGCTTGAGCAGGGGATTGGACTAAAAGACCTCCAAGGTTCTTTCCAATTCTGTTATTCTGATAGATTGAGTGATTGATTGATTGATTGATTGATTGATTGATTGATTAAAGGTTCCCCTCACACATATCTGCTAGTCGTTCCTGACTCCTGGGGGGGGGGTGCTCATCTCTGTTTCAAAGAAAACATCTCATCATTTAATCATCATGCTCACATGATCACTGTCCGAAAACATCTCTGTGATCATGTGAGCAGCATGATTAAACGTTGAAGGTGCACGGAACGCTGATACCTTCCCACCAAAGGTGGTTCCTGTTTTTCTACTTGCATTTTTGGTGTGGCCAGCCTGGGTCACTGTCAGTTTGGGCGACCAAGGCCAAAATACCACTACCAATTTGCCTGAACTGGGTGCACACCAGGAAGGTGCGAGGAAAGAAGAATGCCCTCCAGATTCTTTTCTCTAGCCCAGGGGTGGCAAACCTTGCAACTTTAAGTCTGAAGGACTTCAGCTCCCAGACTTCTCCAGCCAGCTTTTTTTAGAACCTACTCTCTAGGCGTGGCCTATTTTGTAGGCGTGGCTTGGCAGTCATGTGACAGGGTGGGAGTGGCCAACTTGTAAAATGTGGTGAAACTCATTTAACAACGCTCTTGCTTAGCAACCAAAATTTTGGGCTCAATTGTGATGATAAATTCTTTCTTTCTTTCTTTCTTCCTTTCTTCCTTTCTTCCTTTCTTCCTTTCTTCCTTTCTTCCTTTCTTCCTTTCTTTCTTTCTTTCTTTCTTTCTTTCTTTCTTTCTTTCTTTCCTCCTTTCCCTTCCCTTCCATTTCTTTCCTTTCTTTCCTTTCCTTTCCTTCCTTTCTTTCCTTTCTTACTTTCTGCCTTCCTTTCCTTTCCTTCCCGTTGGGTTACCAGCAGTGGCAGGCCAGACTTAATTCTGGGTCCGCCGGTGGAACCCCCTCTCACCATCTCTCTAAATTTCACCATCTGGCTCTTGCGAGTAGGTGCGAGCCTGCAGAAACCCACCACTGATGCAAATAGAGCAAATGGCATGGCATTATGATTTCTTCAAGACTATCCATTCTGTCTGGTAAACAATAGCAATAGCACTTACTGCTTCATAGTGCTTTTACAGTCCTCTCTAAGCGGTTGACAGTTAGCCTCTTTTCCCCAACAATCTGGGTCCTCATTTGACCCACCTCGGAAGGACGGAAGGCTGAGTCAACCTTGAGCTCCCGTAACTTGTCCAACAGCTTCTGCTAACCTAGCAGTTTGAAAGCACGTAAAAAATACAAGTAAAGAAAATAGGAACCACCTTTGGTGGGAAGGGAATAGCGTTCCATGTGCCTTCGGTGTTTAGTCATGCCGGCCACATGATCACAGAGATTTCTTCGGACAGTGCTGGCTCTTTGGCTTGGAAACAGAGATGAGAACCGCCCCCTAGAGTCGGGAACGACTAGCACATATGGGCGAGGGGAACCTTTCACCTTTACCTTAGGAATAAATGCTATGAGATGCAAGACAATGTTTTTCTTAATGCTGTCTTCAACAACTTGAAAAAAGAGACAAGCCCGAATTCTTTTGCATTCTCCATTTATTTTGATTATAACTTAATGACAGTGGAAAGAGAAGAAAGATCCCAATAATGAGCTACGTATCGAAGTGTAATTTAAAAAAACACCCCATCATCCACCACCAACTCTGAGATTAAAGTTGAGCATCTTTGATTTGCAAATTCTTATTATTCGTTTGATTAAGCGATCAAAATTCTTCATAGTGAGACCATTCCATCATTCCATTTTAACAGCATTCTGGCATTCCAAGGTTACAAAGTAGTAATGAAGAAATGGATTTACTTTTGCTATCTCTTCTTGAGAGTAGGAACATACATTCTTGGTTGCACATCCCCGCATAATTATAGTTCTGTGTGTCGACACTGAGAAGAGAAGGGGAGAACAACATAACAGAATCACATAGTTGGAAGTGACATTGGAGATATTCTAGTCCAACCTCCTTCCATTTCAAACAAATGGTGATCCAATCTCTTCTTAAAAACCTCCAGTGTTGAGGCACCCACAACTTCTGGAGACAATTTATTCCACTGATTAACTGTTCTAACTGTCAGGAAATTTCTCCTTTGTTCTAGTTCTAGGCAGAAGAAGAGCATCACGGCTTCAAAATCTAAGGGGCCAGTTTGGACAAAACTCAGTGTTAGGCCTGCAAGGTATCTTTTCTTTGTGGACTTCAGGCCTGCCACCACTTTCTACTATGCATTTTCTATGGTGGGAAAAAGGGAGGGGGGATTATACGGAGTTGGGTGATATGTAGCCATAATAACATACTTTCTAGAAAGCCAAGGTCATCCTTTATCTCTGCACCTGGCCGGAACTCGATGGGTGGAACTGCCAGCATGGCAGTGGAAGATTGAACCATGGGATGGATTTGTGGGTGTGGGTGTGGGGGGCAGGATCTTGAACTTTCAAGTGGGTGGGAAAACCTGGAAGCTTTCAGATTTGGGTTTTCCCAGATGTGCCAACCTGGCTCTCTTCATAAATTGGAAATGTTTTGCCTTGGACTCTGATGCTTTTGGATGCTATTTGGAACTACTGACACTCAGCAGCACTTATTCATGTGGCTGTTGATAAAAATAGGATCACCAACATGATCACCAATGTCCGATGATGGATATGGCACAAGAAGAAGAAGTTCTAGGTTGGTGCTCTCCTTGATTAGTTTCCATCCTTTGTTTCTTGTCTTTCCATCAGGCACTTTGGAAATATTGGAACCCTATGTCATGTCACTTCTAGTCCTTTCCCCTCCCCCCATTAAACTAGACCTAGTCAATTCCTGCAACTAATCTTCAGATTCTTTAGCCTCCAGTGCCCTAATAATCTTTCTTGTTCTTCTCTTAACTTTTTCTAGAGTCTCAACATCTTTTTTTATCTCGTGGCAACCACAACTGGATGCAAATTTCCAAGTGACGTTTTACGAAGGCTATATAAAGTGCTACATAACACTTCATGTGATCTTGATTCTATCCCACTGTTTATGCAGCCAAGGGCTGTGTTGGCTTCTTTGGCAGCTGCAGCTCATGGCAGTCTGGCTCACATTTAAGTGATTTAGAAACACTTGCTTGGTGTCCCCCCCACCACTCTAAAAGGTATAGCATCGAGATATATCAAACCATGGCCATATCTGTCCTGTCATCTGGACAAAACTCAAGATCGGTTCAGCATTCCCCTTCCTTTTGAACTACATGAGGATGGGATAGAATACAGCCCATTATGTGTGAAATACTGTTTCTCCTAGGCTCCAGGTCAGCAACATTAAACACTCAAAGAGCCATAAAGGTCCTAACCGGAAGCCCCCCCCCCACTTCAATTCTGGAGCCAACCAGAAGTCCGGTTCCTCCACCATAGAGTCTCCTCCTAGCATGACAACCTTTTCCTTTTCTCTGATTGGCAACCGGGAGTGGCAGCAGAAGGATGAAAGCCACATACTGCTGCAGAACTGTGGGTTGCTGTCTTCTGCCCTAGGCATATCCTGCCCCCCCCCACTCTGTTAACTGTCCAGAAATTATTATAACCTACTTTAGATTCAACAATTTGTTTCAGTTATGTGGTTTCCTTCTTTGACGCACTTTCTTTTTAACAGACCATGATCAGGTGCAAGTATTCTCCCAAGATATGAGATCGTACTCCCTTTTTACTTGATACTCTGCTCATTTTTGTAACATTTCGTTTATTGTACACATCATTCTATCTTTCTAACATATCCCAAACGAAATTTAGAAAGAATAAGTAGCTTACATAAAATCAAATTGAATTCCAAATGGATACATTGGTCCTCATTACCATGACATAGGACGGGCCGATTGTATTCAACATAAACTCCATCGTGTTGATAAGAGGCTGGGCAGGATAACCCATTCTGTGTCTGGACTTCACCGCTGGGCACTGCAGAAATAAAGCCCCACAAGTCAAAAAGAGAGCTGTGAAAATATCTACAGACCCCTCTCATCCTGGACATAAATTGTTTCAACTTCTGCCCTCGAAATGTTACTATAGGGCACTGCACACCAGAAGAACTAGACACTAGGACAGTTTCCCCCCCTGAATGCCATCACTCTGCTAACAACTAATTCCCACCCCACCATCATTAAGATTGATTGTATAGACCAAGGTTAGAACCTAACAATGGGCGATTAGGGAAATTTATACAAATATAGGTTTTGCAGACTGCAGGTTTGACGGTTATTTGAATGGATACTTTTAACCTCAAGTTACTTACAAGGTGCTGTATTACAGCCATTGGTCTCACAGCATTTTTCATTGAACTGGAGGTGTTCACGTAGGAACGTGAAGCTGTAATCATTTTGAGAACATTCCTTAGCACAGCCCTTGGAAGTGATATTAACTGGAAGACCGCCTGCAAAATTCAATCAGAGGGGGGGGGGGGGAAAGCAGGTGCCAAGGAGAGGTAAGTATCTAGTGGAAAAGCAAGCTTAAAAGTTATATCAACATTTACTCCAGCTTCTTACTCCAGATAGGCTGGGATGAGATGGAGAAGAGTGATCGGAGAGCATGATAGCATCTTTGACTTCACCAAGGATGAAGGGAATGTTTCCAATTTTTTTCATATTTTTTAAAAAAAATTCTTCAAAATACTTGGTGAACAATACATTATCTGGGTCAATTCACTCCCTACAAAATCTTGATAACAATGATGATATTAATTAAATGTACATCACAATATCCTTTCAGCTTCTCAGATTTACATATATATTGCAATTATAATGTATTCCATTTTATGGCAGTATATAAACTAGTGTTTTTCCAAAGTCTACTTTTTATGTCTTATTACTAGCATCTAATACAACAATTCCCATATTAAAAGATATTATTTACCCTGTTTCCCCAAAAGTAAGACCTCCCCAGATAATAAACCCAATCAGGCTTTTGAGCGCATGTGCTAAAATAAGCCCTCCCCCAAAAATAACCCCCCCCCAAAACATTATAACATAGCAGCAGCCATGAGGTGACTATGCCCGCCTCCTCCTGCACCTCAACAATAAGCCCTCCCTGAAAATAAGGCCAAGTGCTTCTTTCGGGGGGAGTCAAAACAAAATAAGACAGGGGAAACATGGTTCTACCCATCATCTCCCCCCCTTGACTTCTAACATTTACTTATGCATATAAACTACAATAGTAACAGTATCCATAATAACATTTTCCCAATTTTTAATTTTTATCTCTATTTTTTAGTCTTTACTAAGACAAATCCTGTATTAAGATGTATTCTATATCTATCCATCACCTCTTGCTCTTTTTAATATTTAAACTCCTTATTGACTCTTTAATCAATCTCCCTTGCTCCTCACGGGGGGTTCTTATATCCCTTTGCATCACTCATGTTTAATCTTACTGTCTTCTCTGTCTCCACTTGCTGCCTGCTCTCCAAGATGTCCATCAGAATGGCACGTTTTCATTCCCTTTGAGGTGAGTGAGTTGAAGTGTGGTGAGATTAATGCATACTGTACTGTTCCTGAAGGGGTGTCAACTAGACTTAGGAAAAAGCCCAAGTGTGGTGAAACTTCTGTACTGGTTCCCACCAACACCAGAAATCACCCCTCGATGCTTTGGGGACCAAAGAGAGGACAGGGCCAATATTGTTAAGACTGAAAGTGCATTTCACTCACGGTTATTGCTCTGAAAGGAAACTGCACGACAATATCTTTCATTTGCTGTACATTCCGTTAACTTCATTATTCCATTTCTGCATTCTTCACTGCCAAAACAGGTCTGGCATTTCAAAGGTGCCACTGCAAACAGAAGAATAGAAAGGAAAGGAAAGGAAAGAGAAGGAAGGAAGGAAATTTCCAAAGCATTATGCTATACTTAACTCAATCTAGCAAAGATTAAGATTCATTGTGAGATATTTTTTTCTAGGAATGTATTTTAACAATTGCTCTGGGTAGAAATGTGGTGGCTCATTGCCTAAGATGCTGTGTTTGTCAATCAGAAAGTTCAGCAGTTCGGCGGTTTGAATCCCTAGCGCTGTGTAATGGAATGAGCTCCCGTTACTTGTCCCAGCTTCTGCCAAGGTAAAGGTTCCCCTCACACATATGTGCTAGTCGTTCCTGACTCTGAGGGGTGGGGGGTGCTCATCTCTGTTTCAAAGCCGAAGAGTCCGAAAACATCTCATCATTTAATCATCATGCTCACATGATCACTGTCCGAAAACGTCTCTGTGATCATGTGAGCAGCATGATTAAATGTTGAAGGTGCACGGAACGCTGATACCTTCCCACCAAAGGTGGTTCCTCTTTTTCTACTTGCATTTTTGGTGTGGCCAGCCTGGGTCACTGTCAGTTTGGGCGACCAAGGCCAAAATACTACTACCAATTTGCCTGAACTGGGTGCACACCGGTAGAAATTCACCTCTATCCATTACTGTTAGGATATGCAGCCTTCTATTTGGGTTGACAATATATATGAATCTATGTTCTTAAGAAGCTATGTAGCTTTAAGAACTGAAGTAAATTCTGATTGTGTTTGATTGGCTGTGCTGCTCAGTATTACCATATAAGCAAGTCAGGAACACAGTCAATTCCCTGATCGATTCCTGTTTGATTCCCTGTGCTGGGAAGACTGTGAAGAAGAAGGATAATTGTTTTGCATCACTGTGAGATACTGTATCTGTGTTTGGTGAAGGACTGTTGTTATTATTGTTTGAGAAGTTCGTCGGAAGAAGCATTTTAGTTGCTATAAAATAAAGATTATTTATTTTCTTACTATCACTGTTTTGGAGTTTGTTTGTGGTTTACAGCAACGTATCTCTTTACTGTCCGGTGAATTACACTATTCCGCATGTATTAGCTAACATTGGTTATGGGACCAGAATTGTACACTGGTTCTGAAACCAGAGTTGCTAACAATTACACAGTGCTAGGGATTCGAACCGCCAAACTGCCAACCTTTCTGCTAGACAAACTCACCCTGAGCCCTTTTAGAAGAAAATAATTTTATGTTGAACAGGCATTTTGAGGGCGAGAACGCTGGATTGAAGTTCTTCCTCGATTTTGGAGGAATCTTTAACAACAACTTACTCCAAATTTTTGAAAATTCTCTTCCCTCCCATATTTACCACTGGCATTACTTACCTGTTGAGATGATCGAAGAGAGGAGGCACAGGAGAAAGATTCTAGCAGACATTATGATGGCAGTGTGGATCGTCTGTGTTTAGAGATGGCAGTGTGAGATTATTTGTGGTTCCTGGAGTATTCCTACCTTGGAGGATGAGTTTGAAGAACTCTGCTGAGGAGCTGGAAAGGGAGTCAAGGATGACAATTAAAACTTACACAGAGGAGTAGAGCAATATCAACTTACACAGGGAGTTCAGGAAAGGAAAACTTGTACAGAATACATCAAAATAGGCAATGGTGAAAGAAAAGTTGATTTAGGCTCTTCCAGTTCATGATGTGACCCTTACTTTTCGCAGACGTTTATGGGTCAAGTAATGCCAATCTTTTAAGGAGATGGGGGGTGGGTAAGAAAGGAGGTTCAAAATCACCATTGGGTTGAGATCGTTGTGGAAACATTTTAGGAGAAATGATATGGGATCAGCCAGAACTGAAGCACCAAGAAGTTGTGATGATTAAAAGAACAAGATTTTTTGCAACCAATTTCATTGTAATTTTAGTACAATGAAAATAAAGATGATTATTATTATTATTATTATTATTATTATTATTATTATTATTATTATTATTATTATTATAAGATAACATTTTAAAAGAGATCACTTTCGACGGTGACAGATGCGTCTTTGAGTGCATCTGCCGCTTGCTTTTCTGGCTGCCCCCCCCGGGGCACAGGGAGTTTGTGCTAACTCCCTGCCACACAAGCGGCTGCGGGGACCCCTGTAGCAACAGCAGTCGTCGGGGTGCCTTTTCCTGCTTTGCTCTAGGAGTCGGAGAGCCAAAAGCAGGGGGGGGGGATCCATCTCGCCAACGCTAGCTGGAAAATGCTGAAATAAAAATGCTGAAGTAAATGTTGTCCCAAAGTGGCATCCAATATCTTAACCATTATTTTATTTCAACTGTACATCCAGCAGTAATGGTATCAACTGCCTCTCCAGCATCACAGAGGTCAACAGAAGGAATGGCCACAGTGGAGAAACAAAATACAGCACCGAATATCCAAAATGTGCCGGTAACATTGCTAGCTATTCAAGAAACCATGATCAACCTTCAAGAGGCAGTAACTAAAAAGCACAGTGAAATGAAAACAGAGATGAGTGAAATGAAAAATGAAGTTAAAAACGATATACAGAAACTTGACGATAAAATGGGAATAATACAACAAACACTGGAAAAAAGTGAATAGTCAATAAAAGTGGTAGAAAAAGAACAGAACAAATGGAGAAGAAACTAGAGCTAGTTGAAAAGAAGATGAAAACATTGAACAAAACTTAGAAGACTCCCTCAGCCATCTGGAAATGGACCCTGCAGCATTCTATCGGATTCCAGAATGTAACAGAGACAAAAGAGGAAGATTTACAAATGATAGTGGCAGAAATAATAGCAGAGATATTACAAAGAGACAAGCATGAGATGCTAAATGAGTTGAATAATGTTTACAGAGTAAACACTAATTATGCCAGAAGACACCGATTGCCTAGAGAAGTACACATTAAATTTGCAAGGAAAAAAGTGAGAAATATAATTTATAGAATAACAAGAGACGAACCGATGATATACAAAGGAAAGGAGATACAAACCCTGAAACAAATTCTGCGAAGAGTGAGGGAGCAACGGAGAGTCTATCGATTTTTAGCGACACAACTGGCTAAACGAGAAATACTATTTAGGTGGTTGGTACCTGAAGGGATGTTTGGCAGGCAGGAGAAGAGGATTAAAGTTGATAATCTGGAGAAGACACAGATTATTTATGAGCAACTAGTAGGCCCTTAAGAGGAACAGAGCAGTAAGGAGGAGTTGGAATCTAGCAGCCAGGAAGAACGGCAACAGGGAACAAGAATTAATTTGATAGGTGCTTTAAATACCTCTCTAAGCAGTTTTCAGTGTCAGATTATTGCCCCCAACAATCTGGGTCCCCCTTTTACCCCCCCCCCCCTTCAGAAGGATGAAAGGCTGAGTCAACCTTGAGCCGGGTGAGAATCAAACTGCGAAATTGCAGGCTGCTGGCAGTCAGCAGAAGTAGCCTGCAGGACAACACTCTAACCACTGTGCCGCCGTGGCTCAGATCACTATTTTTGTATGTCATGCATGTACAGTCAGCAGTAAATGGGGTTGTGTTTTTTTTTTTGAATGGATGTGTGGAGATTTTTCATCTGTCCACAGAGAAGATCAAAGAGAGTACCTGAGCTCCATCCCCTCCTTCAAGACCCTGGACAATATGTGATCACATGCAAGGGGGGTGGGGAGAACAAATTGAACAGGGTCTCGGGTACCTAACACTCCATCCTGCTCCATCCTATGATAAACATAAGCGCTGTATCTTACAAGACATCAGGGCCAACTGTGGACAGCCTATTGAGTAAGTTGGAACAGTGTTCAACTCCGGTTGTTTTTCAGTTCTTCCTGCTCCTTGATCAGGCTCAATGTCAGGAAGGGGGAGAATCCTGATTTAGAAGGACCGTAAAGCAGGGTGGATTTGATGGAAATCAAGTCGATTTAAATCACGACTTAAATCACGAGTAAAAAGGCTTGATTTAAATCAACATGATTTAAACCAGGATTTTTAAAGGGCAGCTGTCATCTCTGTCCCGCAGTGGCTCCTCCACTGACCTGCTGTTAACTCACTGACAGTCGCCATATTGCAGAATATACAGCCTCGTGCTACATAACTAAGCTCCGTTTCATGCTGAATAAACTAAGTTATGAATGTATCTCAAATACACATACAGTTTGAGGGGGGGATTTTGCCCGCACAAAATGCTCTCTCTCAGTGAACTGGTAGTAAACCGTTTAAGAACCCACCATTGGTGCAGATATGTTAGTTGCACAATCCTGGCAGCCATCTTAACTCTTTGAGCCTGTCCTGAATTTACCCAATGCTCTCACTTGTGTTATGAGGGAAAAAGGAGTCCAAGCAAGGGAGGGCATGTATCAATGTTTGCACGATAGTTGGCACAATGCCATGGCTTCTTGTGTTCCCTCAGGCTGCTCAGTTCGTTCTCTCTGTGCTAAGAGAAAAAGTTCCAGGAAGAACTTGCTAATCGCTTGCCTATGGGACCTACTTGAAGCACTCTGGATCAGCAGTTCCGTGCGTCCTGTCCGATTTTATAAACTTTTCTGTCATGCCTGTTCAGCAAATGATTGTGGTTGTTAAAAGGAATCACACAGCCACTAAGCGAATCCAGCATTCATTATCGATTGCCTCTGGTGGCTGGCCAGGAAGGTCTAAGATAATAATAATAATAATAATAATAATAATAATAATAATAATAATAATAATAATAATAATAATAATAATAATAATAATAATAATAATAATAATAATAATAATAATAATAATAATAATAATAATAAATTTTATTTCTAACCCGCTCTCTCTCCCCAAAGGGACTCGAGGCGGGGCACAGGTAAATTAAGAACAGTAACATAAAACAAAGTACAAAATTAAAATCACATTAAATCATCCTGCGCTAAAACAACTATAAAATACAACTATCCTAAAAATCCCTTAAACTAAAAACCCCATAGAAGAGAGAAGAGATGACATGAGCCAGGATGCTGCAACCATTGTAAATATATGCCAGTTGCCAAACATCCAAATTTTGATCACAAGTTTATGGGGATACTGAAAGGTCATAAGACAAATGAATCAGTAATCTATAAACAGAATAGAATAGAATAGAATAGAATAGAATAGAAGAGTTGGGACCTTGGAGGTCTTCTAGTCTAACCCCCTGCCCAGGCAGGAAACCCTACACCAGACAAATGGTTATCCAACATCTTCTTAAAAACTTCCTGTGTTGGAACATTCACAACTTCTGGAGGCAAGTTGTTCCACTGATTAATTGTTCTCACTGTCAGAAAATTCCTCCTTAGTTCTAGGTTGCTTCTCTCCTTGATTGGTTTCCACCCATTGCTTCTTGCTCTACCCTCAGGTGCTTTGGAGAATAGCTTGACTCCCTCTTCTTTGTGGAAGCTCCTGAGATATTGGAACACTGCTATCATGTTACTCCTAGTCCTCCTAGTCCTCAGACTAGACATACCCAGTTCCTGCAAATGTTCTTCATATATTTTAGCCTCCAGTCCCCTTTCATCATCTCTTCTCTGCACTCTTTTTAGAGTCTCAACATCTTCAGGCAGAAGGACACTGTAGAACTCAGTGAGAAAGATTCAAAGTGGAAATGCATAAAACGATAATTACAATTTGTTAAGTATAGAAGACAGGAGGGATCAGAAAGTTCTATTTTATTCAGAACACCTTTGCTTATATAAATTCTAAAGAAAAAGATACTGAATGCAAATTTCTTTGTCATAGCAATTTATTTTTATGATGATTCTGTGGACTTTGAAAATAGAAAACACTTATTTTATTGAGCTGTGGTCTCAAAGCATGGTAGATCAACACTTTTGGCCCAAATTTCCAGCTTTACCCTACTGACTCACGAAGAATCACAAGCAGCTGTTATTCCAATCTCTACTTCTCACTATTAAATCTCCAATTTTCCCATTTTTTAAACAAATTTCCCAATATTTGCAAAGAAGGTTCGGCTCTTCCGAGCAATCACTGATGATCAGGTTCAGAAGAAGATGCATTTCTGCATTCCAGGAATGTGGTATTAAACTGAATCTGCCCACCAGCTATCTCAGAATGTCCTAGGGGGAAAGAGCATGAATTCTTTGTCGTACATCCTTGGTAAGTGGACTTCTCAGTGGACTTTCCAACTGGGGATAAGAAAACGAAAGAAAAGGTGCATATGAGACTCTATAGCATAGATACTACAAAGCAATGCATATTCTTTCTTTGCTATTTATCCTGTTTGGCCTTGATGTTCTTGTGGCCTTCATGGAACCATAAAGATCTTTGAAAATCCTGATACAAATCTCGTTGCCATATATTAACTGTTCAATAACGTTTTTCCAAATAGATCATTTCATTTATTTTTAAAAAGGGATATAGGGAGGGAAGAAGTGAGGGAGGGAGGGAGGGAGGGAGGGAGGGGGGGAGGAGGAAGGAAGGAAGGAAGGAAGGAAGGAAGGAAGGAAGGAAGGAAGGAAGGAAAGAAATGTCTACTCACAAAACTCTGTCTCTGTAGTAAGAGTTAAGGTAATACACTGATCCTGTGGGCCAACACAGGCTACAGATTGATTGGCTTCACAAGAATCCTCATCTAGTGCTAAGCATCCTGGGCAGTGTAGTCCATTTGGTTGAAAGTCTTCATAATTTTCCACTGGAAGAAGCAAATATTCCAGTTAGCAAAGTTTCATAATTACCAATAATCCATGTAATTTCTATCACAGCCTCCTTCACTTTGACATTATTTTCATATGCTTGACTTCAGTTCCATCCAGGATGGAAATTAGCAACCCAAGATTCTTTGCAATAAGTAAGAGTTTTAAAAGAAAGCTAGAATTTGAAAAGAATGTATGAAAGTGTAGATACTTACACGGAAGCGGTTCTGCATTACAGAGATCAGTCTGGCAACAGTTACCTTGAGCGATTTCAAATTTACCGTCTATTATTGTGGTACTGAAGAGGCCATCAAGAAAACAGTCCTCACGTTTTGAACATTCCTTGATAACAAAACCCACTGACATTAGGGCTGCAGAAGGGAATTCGAAAAAGAAATATGGATCTCAGCAGAAAATGAAGAAATGTATATCAAACACGTTCATTAGGCTGTTGTATTTTGGAAGAAATAGCTAAATACATGTGTTTATTTTATGAAATATATATTAATCCAAACTATTCAGTGAACTTCCATGGCTGAGTCATCCTCCTTCAAATGTATATTTATATTTAGTGGGGATTTTTAGTTAAGGGATTTTAGCACAGGAATTAGTTTAATCTGTTTTAAATTTGTATGTATTTTGTATATTTATTGCTTTTATTCTCCCTGTGCACCGCCCCGAGTCCCTGTGGGGAGAGGGAGCGGTCAATAAATTCAACTATTATTATTATTATTATTATTATTATTATTATTATTATTATTATTATTATTATTATTATTATTATTATTATTATTATTATTATTATTATTATTATTATTATTATTATTATTATTATTACTTCCAAACCAGCACATATCTTACTATACTAGTTCTTGTTCCTGCAGAAATTAACTGGCCAATTAAACTTCTACAACTGAGGTTCCTAATCCTAACCTGAATTATCAAACCTCACTAGCTTTCATGTAGATGTTGACACCGTTGAAGATGTATTTATTCCCAAGAAACATATAAGAATCTGGAGCTTTTGCAGAACCATGAACCTTGCATTGTGACAAAGTAATGTAAGCTCCTTCTGTTTAGCCTCCTTCAGTTGTGGGTGCTCCAAACTGAAATGGTCTAGTGTTTCTTGCTTGAGCAGGGAGTTGGACTAGAAGACCTCCAAGGTTCCTTCTAATGCTGATGTTTTAATAAATATATACATATGATATAAAAAATGAGAACTGTGGAGGTTATTCCTTGGTGGGTCAGAAACCAAGGGACGGACATGCTTGAGAAGAAACTCAACTTTCACTTACCTATAGTAGTATTACTAACTACAGTAGAACAAAATTCTTCCTCTTCTTTGCACTCCACCACCTTCACATGATCTCCTTCACATTGAGTTCCAAGAGCAATACATGAATGACACTTTAGAGATGTCACTACAAATAAAAGACATGGTCATGCCAATGATCAGTGTCATCTTTGTTTTGCTCCTCCTAAGATTTACATTCAAGGCTTCTGTTTTAATCTGGTTTACTAAGCAGGCGTCCCCGGTTGTTTTTCTTCTTCTGGGGACCAGTGGAAGATGAGATCAGGAAAAGGAAGGGAAGTTGAGACTAAGGGAGAGATACACCCTCTCAGACCTCCAACATTTTAATATGAAACTGGATCTTCCTATCTTTTGTTATTTATGCTGTAGACCAGTTTTGTGAAGAAGCCATTTGGATGCTGGCCTGAGGCCATAATTCTGCAAGAAACTGGATTCTGAATAATTATTGAGATCAGCTTTTATTCTTGATTCCTGGTGATGCAGAATTTGGGCACATTTAAGATGTGGTGGGCCAATAACTTCTTCTTATGGCTGAGAGAGTGTCACCTCCCTAGTTTTGGCCCAGTGGTTCAATGTCACTTGTCTAGTTTTTGTCTCTCAGTAATAACTAGGACTCATAGTGCCCCATTCCTAGTCTAAAACCTTCAGCCACTACACCAAATTGGCTCTCATGATATTCTGAAGAGATGATCATTAATCTTGCAACTACTACAAGTAGCCCTTGATGTAGGACCACAATTGGAGCCTTCGTCAATAAGTAATATTGTTAAGTGAGTTGTGCCCAGTTTTACAATCGTTTTATGATATTTAATAACTGCCTCTCCCCATGGATGCTGCTTGTCAAAAGCTGCTGGTCAGGAAAGGTGCAAATGGCGGTCATATGTCACAGGACACTGCAACAGATGCAAATTGATGCCAGCTGCCTAATGCCAAAATTTTGAAACGTGATTGTGGGAATACTGCCATTGTTGAAAGTGTTAGGACCATTTCTAAGTCACTTTTCACAGGGCTTTTCTAACTTCAGATGGCCACAGAACAAATGGACCTGTAGCAAAACAATTTATCAGAGGCTTCCTCAATCTGCCTGCCTTCCATCCCTTTCCTGAAGTCTCCTGAAGTTTCTATATCTCAGTTTCAAGGAAATTAAATTCTTTACCTGTTGACAAGATGGAGGAGAAGAGACAGAAGACAAGAATTCCAGCTGCCCTCATGTTGGTAGAAGTCACCTCCGCTGCCTTTCCTGAAGCCACCGAGTGCTCATCTTTGCATCTGGGGAGATGCTTTTTAAGTATTAGCTGGGGGAGGTGGAATGTAGGGTCCCAAAATGATTGGCTGGCAGAAATAGCAAACTGAGGCAGGGCAGATGCCAAATTCCATTAGGAAAGATAGCGGTTTTCCTAGGAAATGTACACAAAATAAACTTTGCTTGGCAATCAAATGAGGCTGGGTTTCTTGTTTACTAAATCTCTACATCTTACTCTGCTTTTTCTTAGAGGTTTAGTCTAGCTTCCTTCTATATCCTCCTATAATTCTCTACATCTGATTTGTATCCTTTACCCTTCTTGACTGCGTTTCACCTTAATCCCTACATTCATTTATTTGGATGGTTTTGGACCTTTTTCTGATTCTACAGTTGTGCATAATACATATGTCAGTACTTCGTTATACATTAATGATAGGTCTTTGAACACTTCCGTTATTATATATTTATTTTTGTAGACAGATTTTAGTTTCTGGCCCTTGGTTTCTATTATTTATTGCTATGTTTACTCACCTTCCACTCTATCTGTAAGAAAAGATTGGTGACTCTGGAAAGAGTGCAGAGAAGAGCAACAAAGATGATTAGGGGACTGGAGGCTAAAACATATGAGGAACGGTTACAAGGACTGGGTATATCTAGTTTAATGAAAAGAAGGACTAGGGGAGACATGATAGCAGTGTTCCAATATCTCTGGGGTTGCCCCAAAGAAGAGGTACTCAAACTATTCTCCAAGGCACCTGAGGTTAGAACAAGAAGCCATGGGTGGAGACTAATCAAGGAGAGAAGCAACTTAGAACTGAGGAGAAATTTCCTGACAGTTAGAACAATTAATCAGTGGAACAGAAATTGCCTCCAGACGTTATGAATGCTCCAACATTGCAAGTCTTTTAAGAAGAAATTGGGTAACCATTTGTCTGAAATGGTAAAATTTATTTATTTATTTATTTTTATTTATTTGTTGGATTTATATAACCGCACCCTCTCCCCAAAGGGACCCGGGGCAGTGCACAGGAAATTAAAACACACAATATCACAAATATAAATAATTAATACCAAATTAAATAAATTATCTTTGTGCTAAAATTTAAAAATTTTAAATGTTCCTGCCTGGGCAGGGGGTTGGACTAGAAGATCTTCAAGGTCACTTCCAACTCTGGTATTGTATTGTATTGTATTGTATTGTATTGTATTGTATTGTATTGTATTGTATTGTATTGTATTGTATTGTATTGTATTGTAAATAAAGATAAAAATAGAGTTACAATTTAACTGTATTCAATGCTGTTGTCATTTCAGATGGCCACTGATCAAATGGAGATATGTCAAGAATGACCTGTGGTAGAACAATTTGCCAGGGACTTCCTCAAATGAAAAGGAAGGGATGCTTTGCGTGTAATGGTATAATCATGAGTTGCCCATTTCTCCATTGCAGCGCAGTGCTATGAAGCTTCCCCCCCCCCCCAAGATGCCTTGGCTTCCCCCAAGCATTTCTTTGCCTGATTTCCACCTCCGTCTCATTTTTCCATCATGTTTCTTGCCATTGTGTGCAGGGAAACAAAAGTTTGTGGGACTAAAAAAAAGTTTGGTCCATCAATTCCAAATTCTCGCAAAAATAAATAAATCACCCAAAGCTTTTTCTTTTTCCCTGCTCCTCCTTCCCTCGTGCTGGCTGCTCCATTTCCCATTTCTCCATTGCAGTGCAGCTATTTTATCCAGAACACCTTCGTTTACATAAATTCTAAAGAAGAAAATACTGAATCAGATTCCTTTGTCATATCAATTTATTTTTATGATGATTTTGTGGGCTTTGAGGATTGAAAATACATATTTTATTGAGCTGGGGTCTCAAAGCATGATATTGCAATAGGTTCACCCCGGATCTCCAGCTTGCCACCACTCAGGTAAGACTCTCAAGCCTCTTTGATTTCAAGCTCTACTTAATTCACTATTAAATCTCCAGCTTTCTCATTTTTTAAAAAGAAAATTCCCAATAATTGCAAAGAAGGTTTGGCTCTTCCCAACAATCACTGATGATTAGGTTCAGAGGAAGAGGCACTTCTGCATTCCCCTATGGTGACATTGAACTTAAATTGCCCACCAGCCATGTCAGATGCTCCTAGACGGATGACACATGAATCCTTTGTTGTACATCCTTGGTAAGCGGACTTCTCAGTGAAATTTCCAAGTGGGGCTAAGGAAAAGGAAGAAAAGGTGCATATGAGACTCTATAGCATAGATATTATAAATCAATGCAGATTCTTTCTTTGCTATTTATACTACAATACAATACAATAGCAGAGTTGGAAGTGACCTGGAGGTCTTCTAGTCCAACCCCCTGCCTAGGCAGGAAACCCTATACCATTAGAGACAAATGGCTATCTAACATCTTCTTAAAGACTTCCAGGGTTGGGGCATTCACAACTTCTGGAGGCAAGCTGTTCCAGAGGTTAATTGTTCTAACGGTCAGGAAATTTCTCCTTAGTTCTAAGTTGCTTCTCTCCTTGATCAGTTTCCAGCCATTGCTTCTTGTCCTGCCCCCAGGTGCCTTGGAGAATAGTTTGACTCCCCCTTCTTTGTGGCAACCCCTGAGATATTGGAAGACTGCTATCATGTCTCCCCTAGTCCTTCTTTTCATTAAACTAGACATACCCAGTTCCTGCAATCGTTCTTCATATGTTTTAGTCTCCAGTCCCCTGATCATCTTTGTTGTTCTTTTCTGCACTCTTTCTAGAGTCTCCACATCTTTTCTACATCGTGGCGAACAAAACTGAATGTAGTATTCCAAGTGTGGCCTTATACCAAGGGACTATAAAGTGGTATTAACACTTCACGTGATCTTGATTCTATCCCTTTGTTTATGCAGCCTCGAACTGTGTTGGCTTTTTTGGCAGCTGCTGGACACTGCTGGCTCTTATTTAAATGGTTGTCCACTAGGATTCCAAGATCCCTTTCACAGTTACTACTATTGAGCAAGGTACCACCTATACTGTACCTGTGCATTTGGTTTTTCTTGCCTAGATGTACAACCTTACTTTTTTCACCATTGAATTTCATTTTCTTGGATAGTGCCCAATGTTCAAGTTTGTCAGGATCCTTCTTTATCTACTGTTTGGACTTGATGTTCTTGTAGCTTTTATGAAATCATAAAGATAGTTGAAAAAACTGATACAAATCTGGTTTCCATTTATTAAATGTTCAATAAAGTTTCTCCAAATAGATCATCTTCCTTTATTTAAAAAAAGGAAAAAAGGAAGGAAGGAAATGTCTACTCACAAAGCTCTGCTACTATGGTATGACTCATTGTAAGACACTGATCCTCTTTGCCAACGCAGGCTACAGTTTGATTGGCTTCACAAGAATCCTCATCTAGTGCAAAGCATCCTGGGCACTGTAGTCCATTTGGTTGAAGCTCTTCATAATTTTCCACTGGAGGAAGCAAATATTCCAGTTAGCAAAGTTTCATGCACACCATTACTTTTAATGCCTATCCAACTTGACATTCTTTTCACATACTTGAGTTCAATTCCAGCTCAGATGGAATCAAGGAACCCAAAATTCTTTGCAACAGGCAAGAATTTTTTAAAAAGTAGAGTTTCAAAAGAATGTATTAAAGAGTAGATCCTTACACAGAAGCGGTTCTACCTTAGTTCATAACGGATAGGATAATTTTGGCCATAACTGGAGAACTACCTATTACATGTAACTATATTACATATAGTAATGTTTCTTTTCATTGAATTATTGTATGCTGCTCAGAGTCTATAGCTAGGAGTAGGTGATAGGTATTGTATAAACTAAGTCCATCAATTGAAGCTCAAAAGGGTAGAGTTTGAAAAGGTGGTATTAAGGGGTAGATCAAGGGTGGGTTCCTGCCAGTTCTAGCCTCTTCTATAGAAGAGGTTCCACAAATCTACAGTGCCGTTTAGAACCGGTTCCAGCTCTCTCCCCCAGCCCGTCCGCCCATCATCAAGAGGAAGAGCGAGAGGAGGAATTCTGGGAGCTGAAGTCCACAAGTCTTTAAGCTGTCAAGATTGAACACCCCTGGGTTTTTTTTTAAAGGGTTAGGGGTGCAAGGGTCTTGTACCTTGACAGCTTCAAGACTTGCGTGCTTCAAATGGCAGAGATTCTGAGCCAACATTTGAGTGTTGTTAAGTGAGTTTCACCACATTTTACAAGTTGGCCATGGCCACCCAGTCACATGACTGCCAAGCCACTCCCAGCTGGTCACATGGCCAGCAAGCCACTCCCACAAAGCAGGCCACACCTACAGAAGAGGATCTAAAATTTTTTGAAACCCACCATTGGTGTAGATACTTACACGGAAGCGGTTCTGCATTACAGAGATCAGTCTGGCAACAGTTAGCTGTAGCTATTTTAAATCTACCATCTACTGTTGTGGTGCTGAAGACGCCATACAAACACTTCTCACGGGTTGAACATTCTTTGACAATTGAACTCACTGGAACTTTGCCTGCAGAAGGGAATTAGAAAAAGAAATATAGGACTCAGAAGAAATTGAGGAATTGTATATCAGACATGTTCATTTGGCTGTTTTCTTTTGGAAGAAATAGCTAAATACCTGTGTTTATTTCACTTTATGAAATGTATACTGACTGAAACCATTGAGTGAACTTCCATGGCTGGGTCTTCCTGCTTTCAACCCAGCACATATCCCACTACACCAGGGGTCTGCAAAGTCGGCTCTTTTAAGACTGGTGGACTTCAACTCCCAAAATTCCCCAGCCAGCTATGCTGGCTGGGGAACTCTGGGAGTTGAAGTCCACCAGTCTTAAAAGAGCCGACTTTGCAGATCCCTGCACTACACCAATTCTTGGACCTGCAGAGATTAACTGGCCAGTTAAATTTCTCCAAGTGAGGAAGGACAAGAATGTTGATCTTCTGGCTTCTAAATTTTACCTGGACTAGTAAACCTCACGTAGATGTTGACACCTTTGAAGATTTATTTATTCCCAAGAAAGATATAAGCACAAGGCAACTGCAGAATCTGGAGCTTTTGCAGAATGAATATTCCATTGTGACAAAGTCATGTAAGCTCCTTCTGTTTAGTTTGCAATTTGTGATGCAGATTTAAAAGGACAAAGTGTAGATTGCAACATCAGGATGTGTGTTGCATCACTTGTTGTCTCATGTTCCCTGGACATGTCAATTCACCAACATTTTAAAAATTGCCTCTGGTAAATAACTTTTCCTACTGTCCCTCACTGAACCCCCAAGATATGTTACTGAAAGAAATGTTCCCAACTCAATCCAGTTTTAGCACAACCTAGATGCTAAATGTTAGCATTTTATTTTTGTTTGACAGTGAAATGGGCGACATATGTCGGTAAAAATGTTGAGATTCTAGAAAGAGTGCAGAGTAGAGCAACAAAGATGATTAGGGGACTGGAGGCAAAAACCTATGAAGGACGGTTGCAGGAATTGGGTAGGTCTAGTAAAAAGAAGGACTAGGCGTGACGATAGCAGTGTTCCAATATTTGAGGGGCTGCCACTAGAATTGGTTATCCTCCAAAGTGTCTGAAGGCAGGATAAGAAACAAGGAGATAAGCAAAGTAGAACTAAGGAGAAATTTCCTGACAATGACAACAATCAATCAGTGGAACAGCTTGCCTCCAGAAGTTGTGAATGGTCCAATACTGGAGGCTTGTAAAAAGAGTCATGAGTTGGACAGCCATTTGTCTGAAATGGTCTAGTGTTTCCCTTGAGCAGGGAGTTGGACTAGAAGACCTCCAAGGTTCCTTCTAACTCAGATGTTCTGTGTCCTAATAAATATATGCATATTATATAAAAAATGAGAAACACGTGCAGGCTGTTCCTTGATGGTCCAAAAACCAAGTGATGGACATGCCTGAGAACAAACTCAACTTTCACTTACCTAATGAAGTATGACCAAATACAGTCAAACAAAATTCTTCCTCTTCTTTGCACTCCACCACATTCACATTCTCTTCTCCACATTCGATTCCAGAGCTAATACATTGATGACACTTTAGAGATGTCACTACAAATAGAAGACAGAGTCATGCCAATGATCAGTGTCACCTTTCTATGTTTTTCTCTCCTCCTAGCATTTACATTCAAGACTCCTGTTACAATCTGGTTTATTAAGCATGTCTCCCATGTTGCTTCTTCTTCTTCTGGGGACCTGTGGAAGGGTGGGAGAGGAGATCAGCTTGTGGAAAAGGAAGGGAAGTTGAGACTAAGGGAGAGATTCACCTTCTTGTACTGCTAACATTTTAATAAGACACTGGATCTTCCTGTCTTTTGTTATTTATACCGTAGACCAGTTTTATGAAGAAGCCATTTGGATGTAAGAAGCTGAATTCTGAATGTCTATGAATTCTGAATAATTGACAATTGACCAGAGGCTTCCTCAACCTGCCTGTCTTCCATCCCTTTCCTGAAATCTCCTGAAATTTCTATATCTCAGTTTTAAGAAAATTAAATTCTTTACCTGTTGACAGGATGGATGAGAAGAGACAGAAGACAAGAATTCCAGCTGCCCTCATGTTGGTAGAAGTCACCTCCACTGCCTTCCCTGAAGCCACCGAGTGCTCAGCTTTGCAACTGAGGAGATGTTTTGAAGAATTAGTTGGAGGAGGTGGAATGTAGGGTCCCAAAATGATTGGCCGCCAGAATTAGGAAACTCCGGCAGGGCAGATGCCAAATTCCATTAGGAAAGATAATGGTGTTTTTTTTACACAATGTACGCAAAATAAACTTTGCCTAGCAGTCAAATGGGGCTGTGATTTCTTGTTTACTAGATCTCTACATTTTACTCTGCTTTTTCAAAGCTTAGTTTAGCTTCTAAAGCTGATTTTATATCCTACTATAATTCTTTATATCTGAGGTGTATCGTTTGCCCCTCTTGACTGGGTTTCCCCTTAATCCCTACATTCTCTTTCATCAAGCCGGCCTAACATAACCTCCGCTGTGACTAGTATAGATAGTTTTAATTGGGGATTTTTAATTGGTTTTAGCGCAGGACTTGGTATTTAATAGGTTTTTAAATTTTTGTATTATTTATATATTATTTTAAATTCCTGTGCACCGCCCTGGGTCCTTTTGGAGAAGGGCGGGATATAAATCAAATAAAACTAAAACTAAAACTAAACTTCATTTACTTGGATCGTTTTGGACCTTTTTCTGATCCTACAGTTGTGCATAATATAACAGTCAGCACTTTGTTATACTGTATATTAATGATGTGTCCCTGAGCATTTCCGTTATTACATTTTTATTTTTATTTATTTTTATTTTATTCAATTTATATCCCGCCCTTCTCCAAAAGGACCCAGGGCGGCGACAGATATTAGTTTCTGGCCCTTAATTTCTATTACTTATTACTATATTTATTGACCTCCCACTCTATGTATAAGAAATGAAGATTAAAATACAAGTATAATGTAATTGTATTCAGTGCTGTTGTAACTTCAGAGGGTCACTGAGCAAATGGACATATTTTTAGGACAACCTGTAGTAGAACAATTTGTCAGTGACTTCCTCAAATGAAAATGAAGGGATACTTTGCTTCTCATGTTATAACTGTGACCATAATTCTTCCCATCTTCGATTCGAAGGTGCTATGTAACTAACTGACCAATCAGTATTCTTCCTTTTTCAGTGGAGATTATTGAGACGGTGATGAGGAACCAGTTAAGGAGTACCTGATATCTGGGCCATTTCATTTGGCTTCAGGCATGGGATCGAAACAGCTTTGGTCATATGAGTGGATGATCTTTATCAAGATATGTATTGGTGTAGTAAACCTCTTTTGCTCCTTTTAAAACTGTCTCTGACCGTTGTCCTCTCCTGGTCCAATTTTAGGATGAGGAGTTGATTGAAGTCGATTTGCAATAGTTCCATTTTTCCTCAGTGGACAACTTCATCCATAATGTTGGAAAGAATTGGTCTCTTGTGGGTGCAATGGGACTCAACACTGATGACCAGTGGTCAGACTCAGCCGGTTTGCACCAGTTCAGTCAAACCAGTTGTTAACTTTGTGTGTAGGTTGGTGAACCGGCTGAACCACAATGGCTCATGGCTCACCACTCCCCTCCCAGCTACTCCTCACCTTGCCCGGCCTGACGTGAGGCCATTTTGGCATCTCAGCACTCCTCTAAGCACCCCCTGGCCCCAGCCTGCATGGTGGGCCTACACACAGACAGATGAATGAGTGACTGAGCAGCTGGCAGGAGGGAAGGAGAAGGAGCAGGGAAAGAGGAAAAGAGACCTCCTCCTTCCCTCACACTGGCCACTCAGTTGCCCATTTCTCCATTGCAGTGAAATGCCATGAAGCTTGCCTCCCCCACCCCACCCCACCCCCAGATGCCTTTGCTCCCCCCCAAAATTTCTTTGCCGGATTTCCAGCTCCATCTCATTTTTCCATCACATTTCTTGCCATTGTGTGCTGGGAAACAAAACATTTCCCATTTTCCCATTGCAGCGCAGCTATTTTATCCAGAACACTGTTGTTTATATAAATTATAAAGAAAAAAATACTGAATGCAGATTCCTTTGTCATAGCAATTTATTCTTGTGATGATTTTGTGGCCTTTGAGGATTGAAAACACACATTTTATTGAGCTGTGATCACAAAGCATGATATTGCAATATTTTTGCCCCAGATCTGCAGCTTGCCACCACTCAGATAAGACTCTCAAGCCTCTTTGATTTTAATCTCTACTTAATTCACTATTAAATCTCCAGCTTTCTCTTTTTTAAAAAAAATATTCCCAATATTTGCAATGAAGGTTCGACTCTTCCCAACAATCACTGATAATCAGGTTCAGAAGAAGATGCATTTCTGCATTCCAGGATCGTGGTATTGAACTGAATCCTCCCACCAGCTATCTCAGAATGTCCTAGAGGGAAGGAGCATGAATTCTTTGTCATACATCCTTGGTAAGTGGACTTCTCAGTGAAATTTCCAAGTGGGGCTAAGAAAAGGGAAGAAAAGGTGCATATGAGACTCTATAGCATAGATATTATAAAGCAATGCAGATTGTTTCTTTGCTATTTATCCTGTTTGGCCTTTATGTTCTTGTGACCTTTATGGAACCATAAAGATCTTTGAAAAACCTCATACAGATCTGGTTACCATTTATTAAATGTTCAATAAAGTTTCTCCAAATAGATCATCTTCCTTTATCAAAAAAGAAAAGGAAGGAAGGAAGGTAATGTCTACTTACAAAACTCTGTTTGTGGCCTTTATGGAACCATGAAGAATGTTTAAAAACCACATACAAATCTGATTTCCATTTATTAAATCAATCTATCTATCTATCTATCTATCTATCTATCTATCTATCTATCTATCTATCTATCTATCTATCTATCTATCTATCTATCTATCTATCTATCATGTTATATCTATCAATGAAAATGTAACGAGTTTGTTCAAAACCGCTAATCTCAGAAAGTACTGCACTGATCGCTTCCAAATTTTCACACAACGTTTCTTTCAAATATGGCACCAATGATATATATAGATTGTGTAGATGTCACACCTGTGCCAGGTACACGCAATGGAGATGTAAAAAATTGTTTAAAAGGTAGGTAGATGGATACAGAGAAAGCAGTGGGCCACAAGTATTATGTCATCCTTTATGACATAAAATACTCTGTCCCTAGCTAGGTAGGTAGATAGGTAGGTAGAGGGATAGAGAGAGGGAGAAATACAGTAGGTAGGTAGGCAGAGGGAGAGAGGGAGAAGGGGAGTACGTAGGTAGGTTGGGGGTTATATGGTGGTTGTGTGTACATGTTTGTGTGTGCAGGTGTAGATCGACACACAGATTACCTGGCCTTTTAACCAGACTGGACCACAGCGACGCGGGGCCAGGAACCACTAGTGTTCAATAAAGTTTCTCTAAATAGATCATCTTCCTTTATAAAAAAAAGAAAAGGAAGGAAGGAAGGAAGGAAGGAAGGAAGGAAGGAAGGAAGGAAGGAAGGGAGGAAATGTCTACTCACAAAACTCTGCTACTATGGTATGACTCATTGTATGACACTGATCCTCTTTGCCAACGCAGGCTACAGTTTGATTGGCTTCACAAGAATCCTCATTGAGTGCAAAGCATCCTGGGCACTGTAATCCATTTGGTTGAAAGTCTTCGTATTTTTCAACTGGAGGAAACAAATATTCCATTTAACAAAGTTTCATGATCACCATTACTTTTAATGTCTATCCAACTTGACATTCTTTTCACATACTTGAGTTCAATTCCAGCTCAGATGGAATCAAGGAACCCAAGATTCTTTGCAACAAGCAATATTTTTTTTAAAAAAAATGTTAGAGTTGGAAAAGAATAGTAGATCCTTACACAGAGGCGGTTCTACATTAATTAATAATAATGGATAGGATAAATATAATATAAATAGCCGCCCCGAGTCCCTTGGTGGGACATGGGTGCGGGATACAAATACAAAAATAAATATGGTCGTAACTGGAGAACTGCATATTACCTGTAACTACATTACATATAGTAACGTTTCTTTTCACTGAATTATTGTATGCCGCTCAGAATCTATAGCTTGGAGTAGGTGGCAGGTATTATATAAACTAAGTCCATCAATTGAAGCTCAAAAAGGTAGAGTTTGAAAAGGTTGTATTAAGGTGTAGATACTTACACAGAAGCAGATTTTCATTACAGAGATCAGTCTGGCAACAGGTAGCTATAATTATTTCAGATTTATAATCTATTGTTGTGATGCTAAAGAGGCCATCCAAACACTCCAATCTGGTTGCACAGTCTTTGACAATTAAATTCACTGGAATGTCAACTGCAGAAGGGAATTAGAAAAAGAAATATAGGACTCATTAGAAATTGAGGAATTGTATATCAAACATGTTCACTTGGCTGTTTTATTTTGGAAGAAATAGCTAAACACCTGTGTTTATTTCACTTTATGAAATGTACACTGACTGAAACTTTTGAGTGAACTTCCATGGCTGAGTTTTCCTGCTTCCCACTCAGCCCATATCCCACTACAAACGTTTTTGGACCTAAAGAGATTAACTGGCCAGTTAAATGTCTGCAACTGAGGAAGGACAAGAATGTTGATCTTCTGGCTCCTAAATTTTACCTGAACTACGAAACTTCACTGTTTTCATGTAGATGTTGACACCTTTGAAGATGTATTTATTCCCAAGAAACATATAAGCACAGGCAATTGCAGAATCTGTAGATTTTGCAGAATGATGAATGTTCCATTGTGACGAAGTCAGGTATGATCCTCCTGTTTAGATTGCTACATCAGGATGTGTGTTGTATCACTTGTCCTTTCTTATACCCTTGTACATGTCAATTCATCAAAGTTTTAAAAATTACATTGGACTTCTCCTACTGTCCCTCACTGAACCCCCAAGATAAGGCATTTAAGGAATGTCCCATACCTAATCAAGTTTTAGTACAACCTAGATGCTAAATTTTAGCATTTTACTGTTGTTTGATTGACAGTGAAATGGGCGACATATATTGGCAAAGATGTTGAGACTCTGGAAAGAGTGCAGAGTAGAGCAACAAAGATGATGAGGGGACTGCAGGCTAAAACCTATGAAGAACGGTTGCAGGAATTGGGTAGGTCTAGTAAAAAGAAGGGCTAGAGGTGACATGATAGCAGTGCTTCAATATTTGCGGGGCTGCCACTAGAATTGGTTATCCTCCAAAGCGTCTGAAGGCAGGATAAGAAACAAGGAGATAAGCAAAGTAGAACTAAGGAGAAATTTCCTGACAATGAGTACAATCAATCAGTGGAACAGCTTGCCTCCAGAAGTTGTGAATGGTCCAATACTGGAGGCTTGTAAGAAGAGACCGAACATTCATTTGTCTGTAATGGTCTAGTCTAGTGTCTCCCTTGAGCAGGGAGTTGGACTAGAATACCCCCAGGGTTCCGTCTAACTCTGGTGTTCTATGTTCTAATAAATATATGCATATTATATAAAAAATAAGAAACACGTGCCGGTTATTCCTTGATGATACAAAAACCAAGTGATGGACATGCCTGAGAACAAATGCAATTTTCACTTACACATAGTAGTATTGATAACTAGAGTAGAACAAAATGCTTGATCTTTTCGGCACTTCACCACCTTCACATCCTCTCCTTCACATTCAGTTTGAACGGCAAAACATTGTTGACACCTAAGTGACGTCACTACAAATAAAAGACATAGTCATGCCAATGATCAGTGTCACCTTTCTATGTTTTTCTCTCCTCCTAACATTTACATTCAAGACTCCCGTTATAATCTGGTTTACTAAGCATGTCTTCACTGTGGTTGTTTTTTCTGCTGGGGACCTGTGGAAGGGTGGGAGAGGAGATCAGTTTATGGAAAAGGAAGGGAAGTTGAGACTAAGAGAGAAATTCACCTTCTTGTACTGCTAACATTTTAATAAGACACTGGGTCTTCCTATCTTTTGTTATTTATACCGTAGAACAGTTTTGTAAAGAAGCCATTTGGATGCTGGCTGAGGCCATCGTACTGTAAGAAACTGGATTCTGAAGAATTATTGATATCAGCTTTGACTCTTGATTCTGGGTGATGAAGGATTTGGGCACATTATAAATGTGGTGTGCCAATAATATCTTCTTAAGGCTGAGAGAAAGATTCACCTCCCAGTTTTTGGCCAAATGGTTGAATGGCACTTGCCTAGTTTGTGTTCCTCATGAATGACTAGACTCATAGTGATTCATTCCTAATCCAAAACCTTCAGCCATTAAACCAAATTGGCTCTCTTGATATTCTGAAGACATGATCATTGATTCTGCGACTACTACAGGTAGTCCTTGATGTAGGACCATAATTGGGACTGGAGCTTTTGTTGCTAAGTAGCATTGTTACGTGAGTTGTGCCCAGTTTTACAACCTTTTTGTGGTAGTTAATAACTGCAGTCATTAAATGAATCGTATGGCTGTTCAGCAGAACTTCCTTCCCCTATGGACGCTGCTGGTCAGGAAAGTTGCAATTGGAGGTCATAAGTCCCAGGACATGGAAAGGATATAAACTCATGCCAGCTGTCTAATGCCCAAATTTTGATACGTGATTGTGGGAATACTGCCATTGTTGAAAGTGTTAGGACCATTTCTAAGTCACTTTTCTCAGTGCTGTTCCAACCTCAGATGGCCACAGAACAAATGGACCTGCAGTAGAACAATTGACCAGAGGCTTCCTCAATGTGCCTGCCTTCCATCCCTTTCCTGAAGTCTCCTGAAGTTTCTATATCTCAGTTTTAAGGAAATTAAATTCCTTACCTGTTGACAAGATGGAGGCGAAGAGACAGAAGACAAGAATTCCAGCTACCTTCATGTTGGTAGAAGTCACCTCCGCTGCCTTTCCTGAAGCCACCGAGTGCTCAGCTTCGCAACTGGGGAGATGCTTTTTAAGTATTAGCTGGAGGAGGTAGAATGTAGGATCCCAAATGATTGGCTGGCAGAGATAGCAATCTGTGGCATGGCAGAAGCCAAATTCCATTATGAAAGATAGTTGTTTTCTTAGAAAATATACACCAAATAAACTTTGTGCAAGTGCTCCTGATAACATCTAAAATTAAATCAGAGTCCAAAGCAAAATATTGCTCCAAGTTCCAATTGATTAAAAGAACTACACTGGTACATCTGGGAAACCCCGAATCTGAAGCTTCTATATTTTTCCAACCCATGTTAACATTCATGATCTTGCCCCCACACCCACAAGTCCATCACATGGTCCAATCTTCCACTGCCATACTGGCAGTCCAGCCATCCTGTTCTGGTCAGGCACAGAGATACCGAGACAAAGGATGACCTTGGCAATCTGGAAAGGAATTCTATTTTGGCTACATAACGTTCTACTCTGTACTATCCCCCCTCCCAATTCCCCACTAGGGAAACAGCATAGTAAAAAGAAGTGTGGCAGGCCAAAGATCCAAAAGGAACATGGTTGCAGGCCTCACACTTTGCTCAGCTGTCAAATGGAGTTATGGTTTCTTGTTTACTGCATCTCTACAACCTAAATTCTAAACATCTATAAAGTCTGAATAATTGTGGGTATCAGTATTGGCTCTTGATTGCTGGTGATGCAGGATTTGGGTACATTACAGACATGGTGTGCCAATAACATCTTCTTAAGGCTGAGAGAAAGATTCACCTCCCAGTTTTTGGCCCAATGGTTGAATGTCACTCCTCTAATTTTTGTTTCTCTTGAATGACTAGACTCAACTTGTGGAAAAGGAAGGGAAGTTGAGACTAAGGGAGAGATTCACCCTCTCAGACCTCCAACATTTTAATATGACTCTGGATCTTCCTATCTTTTGTTATTTATGCTGTAGACCAGTTTTGTGAAGAAGCCATTGGGATGCAAGAAGCTGAATTCTGAATGCCAATGAATTCTGAATAATTGTTGATATCAGCTTTGACTCTTGATTGCTGGTGATGCAGGATTTGGGCACATTATAGATGTGGTGTGCCAATAACATCTTCTTAAGGCTGAGAGAAAGAGTCCCCCGCCTAGTTTTTGGCCCAATGGTTGAACGTCACTTGCCTAGTTTTTATTTATTTATTTATTGACCTCTCACTCTCATCTATCAGAAATAAAGATTAAAATACAGTTACAATTTGGGTTGGACTAGAAGACCTACAAGGTCCCTTCCAACTCTGCTATTGTATTGTATTGTATTGTATTGTATTGTATTGTATTGTATTGTATTGTATTGTATTGTATTGTATTGTATTGTATTCACTTCTGTTGTCATTTCAGATGGCCACTGAGCAAATGGACATATGTCAAGAATGACCTGTGGTAGAACAATTTGTCAGCAACTTCCTCAAATGAAAATGAAGGGATACTTTGCTTCTCGTTGTAATGGGGATCATAATTCTTCCCGCCCTGGATTCAGAGGTGCTATGTAACTAACTGACTATTTACTCTTCTTTCTTTTTCAGTAGAGATTATTGAGACGGAGATGAGGGATCAGTTAAAGAGTACATGATATCTGGGCCGTTTCAATTGGATTCAGGCATGGGATGGAAATAGCCTTGGTCAAACAAGTGGGTGACCTTTGTCTAGATCTGTATTGGTGTATTGTCCTTTTAGAACTCTCTGTGACCATTCTCCTCTACTGGTCCAGGTTTGGATGATCTTTGTCAAGTGGATGATCTTTGTCAAGATCTGTATTGGTGTAGTAAACCTCTTTTGCTCCTTTTAAAACTGTCTCTGACCGTTGTCCTCTCCTGGTCCAATTTTGAGGATGAGGAGTTGATTGAAGTACTGATTTGCAATAGTTCTATTTTTCCTCAGTGGACAACTTCATCCGCAATGTTGGAAAGAATTGGTCTCTTGTGGGTGCAAAGGGACTCAACACTGATGTCCAGTGGTCAGACTCAGCCGGTTTGCACCAGTTCAGTCAAACCAGTTGTTAACTTTGTGTGTAGGTCGGTGAACCAGCTGAACCACCACGCCTGGGCCTGCCTCATGCCTCACCTGTCCCCTCCCAGCTACTCCTCGCCTTTCCCAGCCTGACCTGAGGCCATTTTGGCATCTCAGTGCTCCTCTAAGCAGCCCATGGTGCCAATCTGTGTGGTGGATTGTGGAACCGGATGATTCCAGAGACAAACACAGAGGGGTGAATGGGAGACTGAAGCAGCTGGCAGGAGGGAAGGAGAAGGAGCAGGGAAAGAGGAAAAGAGACCTCCTCCTTCACTCACACTGGCCACTCAGTTGCCCATTTCTCCATTGCAGTGCAATGCCATGAAGCTTGCCTCCCCCACCCCACCCCACCCCCAGATGCCTTTGCTTCCCCCAAGCATTTCTTTGCCGGATTTCCAGCTCCATCTCATTTTTCCATCACATTTCTTGCCCTTGTGTGCAGGGAAACAAAACATTTCCCATTCACCATTGCAGTGCAGCTATTTTATCCAGAACACCTTTGTTTATATATATTTATTTATTTATTACATTTATATCCCGCCCTTCTATATAAATTATAAAGAAAAAAAATATTGAATGCAGAGTCCTTTGTCATAGCAATTTATTTTTATGATGATTTTATGTCCTTTGAGGATTGAAAATACAGATTTTATTCAGTTGTGGTCACAAAGCATGATATTGCAATATTTTTGCCCCAGATCTCCAGCTTGCCAACACACAGGTAAGACTCTCAAGCCTCTTTGATTTCAAGCTCTACTTAATTCACTATTAATTCTCCAGCTTTCTCATTTTTTAAAAAATTCCCAATAATTGCAAAGAAGGTTTGGCTCTTCCCAACAATCACTGATGATCAGGTTCAGAAGAAGATGCATTTCTGCATTCCAGGATGGTGGTATTGAACTGAATCCGCCCACCAGCCATCTCAGAATATCCTAGAGGGAAGGAGCATGAATTCTTTGTTGCACATCCTTGATAAGTGGACTTCTCAGTGAAATTTCCAAGTGGGACTAAGAAAAGGGAAGAAAAGGTGCATATGAGACTCTATAGCATAGATATTATAAAGCAATGCAGATTGTTTCTTTGCTATTTATATTGTTTGGCCTTGATGTTCTTGTGGCCTTTAGGAAACCATAAAGATCTTTGAAAAACCTCATACAGATCTGGTTACCATTTATTAAATGTTAAATAAAGTTTCTCCAAATAGATCCCCTTCCTTTATTTAAAAAAAGGAAGGAAGGAAGGAAATGTCTACTCACAAAAGTCTCCTACTGTGGTACTGCTTATGGTAAAACACTGATCCTCTGTACCAACGCAGGCTACAGATTGATTGGCTTCACAAGAATCCTCATCTAGTGCAAAGCATCCTGGGCACTGCAACCCATTTGGTTGAAAGTCTCCGTATTTTTCCACTGGATGAAGCAAATATTGTAGTTAGCAAAGTTTCATGATCACCACTAACCCTTTTAATGCCTATCCCACTTGACATTCATTTCACATACTTGAGTTCAATTCCAGCTCAGATGAAATCAAGTAACCCAAGATTCTTTGCAACAAGCTAAAGTTTTTTTTAAAAAAAAAGTTAGAGTTGGAAAAGAATGTATTAAAGTGTAGATACTTACACAGAAACAGTTTTACATTAGTTCATAATAATGGATAGGATAAATATGGTCGTAACTGAAGAACTACATATTACGTGTAACTACATTACATATAGTAAAGCAGGTGACAGGTATTATATAAACTAAGTCCATCAATTGAAGCTCAAAACGGTAGCGTTTGAAAAGGTTGTATTAAGGTGTAGATACTTACACGGAAGCGGTTCTGCATTACAGAGATCAGTCTGGCAACAGGTAGCTCTACCTATTTCAAATCTACCATCTACTGTTGTGGTGGTAAAGAGACCATCCAAACACTCCTCACGGGTTGAACATTCTTTGACAATTAAAGTCACTGGAATTTCGACTGCAGAATGGAATTAGAAAAAGAAATGTGGAACTCAGCAGAAAATAATGAGTTGTATATCAAACATGTTCATTTGGGTGTTTTATTTTGGAAGAAATAGCTAAATACCTGTGTTTATTTCACTTTATGAAATGTATACTGAGTGAAACTTTTGAGTGAACTTCCATAGCTGAATCTCCCTGCTTCAACCCAGCACATATCCCACTACAAAAGTTCTTGGACCTGCAGAGATTAACTGGCCAGTTAAACTTCTGCAACTGAGGAAGGACAAGAATGTTGATCATCTGGCTCCCAAATTTTACCTGGACTGCTAAACCTCACTGTCTTTCATGTATATGTTGACACCTTTGAAGATTTCTTTATTCCCAAGAAACATTTAAGCACAGGAAACTGCAGAATCTGGAGCTTTTGCAGAATGCTGAATGTCCCATTGTAACGAGGTCATGTACGATCCTTTTGTTTAGCTTGCAATTGGTAATGCAGATTCAAAAGGGCAAAGTGTAGATTGCTACATCATGATGTGTGTTTCATGACATGTCCTCTCTTGTCCCCTTGTACATGTCAATTCACCGAAGTTTTAAAAATTACATTGGACTTCTCCTACTGTCCCTCACTGAACCCCCAAGATAAGGCATTGAAAGAATGTCCCATACCTAATCAAGTTTTAGTACAAGCTAGATGCTAAATTTTAGCATTTTACTGTTGTTTGACAGGGAATTGCATGACATATGTCAGCAAAGATGTTGAGACTCTGACAAGAGTGCGGAGAAGAGCAACAAAGATGACTAGGGGCCTGCAGGCTAAAACTTATGAAGAACGGTTGCAGGAATTGGGTAGGTCTAGTAAAAAGAAGGACAAGGGGTGACATGATAGCAGTGTTCCAATATTTGAGAGGCTACCACTATAATTGGGGGGCATCTTATCCTCCAAGGCATCTGAAGGCAGGATAAGAAGCAAGGATATAATCAACCTAGCACTAAGGAGAAATTTCCTGACCATGAAAAATATCAATCAGTGGTACGGCTTGCCTTGAGAAGTTGTGAATGGTCCAATAAGGGAAGCTTGTAAGAAGAGTCAAGTGTTGGACAGTCATTTGTCTGTAATGGTCTAGTCTAGTGTCTCCTGCCTGAGCAGGGAGTTGGACTAGAAGACATCCAAGGTTCCTTATAACTATGATGTTCTGTTTTCTAATAAATACATACATATTATATAAAAAATGAGAAACATGTGCAGGCTTCTCTTGGATGATGCAAAAACCAAGTGATGGACATGCCTGAGAACAAACTCAATTTTCACTTACACATAGTAGTATTGACAACTATAGTTGAACAAAATTCTTCATCTTCTTTGCACTCCACCGTCTTCGTATCAAATAGTTCACATTCAGTTCCAAGGGCAACACAATCTTGACATTTTAGAGACGTCACTAGAAATAGAAGACATAGTCATGCCAATGATCAGTGTCACCTTTCTATGTTTTTCTCTTCCCCTAGAATTTACATTCAAGACTCCTGTTATAATCTGGTTTATTAAGCATGTCTCCCCTGTGGTTGTTTTTCCTGCTGGGGACCCGTGAAAGGGTGGGGGAGGAGATCAGCTTGTGGGAAAGGAAGGGAAGTTGAGATTAAGAGAGAGATTCACCTTCTTGTACTGCTAATATTTTAATATGACACTGGATCATCTCATTGTTTGGTATTTATACCGTAGTCAAGTTTTGTGAAGAACCATTTGGATGCTGTCTGAGGTCATTACAAGAACCTGAATTCTGAATGTCTTTGAATTTTGAATAATTGTTGATATCAACTTTGACTCTTGATTACTGTTGATGCAGGATTTGGGCACATTTTAGACATGGTGTGCCACTGACATCTTCTTAAGGCTGAGAGAAAGAGTTCCCTGCCTAGTTTTTGGCCCAGTGGTTGAACGTCACTTGTCTAGTTTGTGTTCCTCATGAATGACTAGACTCATAGCGATTCATTCCGAATCCAAAACCTTCAGCCATTAAACCAAATTGGCTCTCTTGATATTCTGAAGACATGATCATTGATCCTGCAACTACTACAGGTAGTGCTTGGTGTAGGACCATAATTGGGGCTGGAGCTTGTGTCGCTAAGGAACATTGCTAAGTGAGTTGTGCCCAGTTTTACAACCTTTTTGTGGTAGTTAATAACTGCTGGCAGTAAGTGAAACACACAGCTGTTCAGCAAATCTGCCTCCCCCCCCCCCATTGACGCTTCAGGTCAGGAAAGTTGCAAATGGAGATCATATGTCCCAGGACATGGAACGGATATAAACTCATGTCAGCTGCTTCATGCCCAAATTCTGATCCCTGCCTGAGGCACATACTGCCATTGTTAAAAAATGTTAGGACCATTTCTAAGTCACTTTTTTCAGTCCTGTTCTAACTTCAGATGGCCATAGAACAAATTGATTTGTAGTAGACAGAGGCTTCCTCAAGCTGCCTGCCTTCCATCACCTTCCTGAAGTCTCCTGAAGTGTCTATATCTCAATTTCAAGGAAATTAAGTTCCTTAACTGTTAACAGGATGGAAGAGAAGACACAGAAGACAAGAATTCCAGCTGCCCTCATGTTGGTATAAGTCACCTCTGCTGCCTTCCCTGGAGCCACCGATTGTTCATCTTTGCAACTGAGGAAATGTTTTTGAAGAATTAGCTGGAGGAGGTGGAATGTCGGGTCGCAAATGATTGGCTGCCAGAATTAGCAAACACCGGCAGGGCAGAAGCCAAATTCCATTAGGAAAGATAGCGGTTTTCTTAGGGAATATACACAAAATACAGTTTGCTCATCAGTCAATTGGGGCTGTGATTTCTTGTTTACTACAACTCTACATCTTACTCTGCTTTTTCTTAGGGAGTTACTCTAGTTTCTAAAGCTGATTTTATACCCTACTGTAATTCTCTATGTCTGTTTTGTATCCTTTGTCCCTCTTAACTGTGTTTCCCCTTAATCCCTACATTAATTTATTTGGATCATTTTAGATCTTTTTCTGATCCTACAGTTGTGAATTGTATAAACGTCTGTACTTTGTTATATATTAGTGATAAGTCTCTCAACATTTTCATTATTATATTTTTATTTTTATAGGAAGATATTAGTTTCTGGCCCTTAATTTCTGTTACTTATTACTATAATTATTGACCTTCCTCTCTATCTATAAGAAATAAAGATTAAAATACAAGTATAATGTAACTGTATTCAGTGCTGTTGTAACTTCAGAGGGCCACTGAGAAAATGGACATATGTCAAGAACAACCTGTGGTAGAACAATTTGTCAGGGACTTCCTCAAATGAAAATGAAGGGATACTTTGCTTCTCATGGTGTAATTGTGATCATAATTCTTCCCACCCTGGATTCAGAGGTTCTATGTAACTAACTGACCAATTAATCTTCTTCCATTTTCAGTAGAGATTATTGAAGGACCAGTGAAGGAGTACTTAATATCTGGGCCATTTCATTTGGCTTCAGGCATGGGATGGAAATAGCTTTGGTCATATGAGTGGATGATCTTTGTCAAGATTTGTATTTGTGTATTGTCCTTTTACAACTCTCTGTGGCCGTTCTCCTCTACTGGTCCAATTTTGAGGATGAGGAGTTGATTGAAGTATTGATTTGCAGTAGTTCCATTTTTCCTCAGTGGACAACTTCATCCGCAATGTTGGAAAGAACTGGTCTCTTGTGGGTGCAAAGGGAATCGACACTGATGACCAGTGGTCAGATTAAGCTGGTTTTCACCGGGTCAGCCAAACCAGTTGTTAACTTTATTATTATTATTATTATTATTATTATTATTATTATTGTTGTTGTTGTTGTTGTTGTTGTTGTTATTGTTGTTATTAATTGAAATTGCTAAACCGCCCCCTCTCCCCAAAGGGACTCGGGGCGGTGTACAGGAAACTCAAGAACATATAAAACATTGCAATAAATACATAATTTAAAACCGAATTAAATGAATAACCCTGTACTAAAAATTTATAGAACATTAAAAACTGAATCCCAATTAAAACCTAATTAAAACAATTTAAGCTACAGAGTGGGACTTTGTGTGTAGGTTGGTGAACTGGTGTAATCACCATGCCTGGGCCCTCCTCATGGCTCACCTCCTCGCCTCCCAGCTACTCCTCGCCTTGCCCAGTCTGACCTGAGGCCATTTTGGCATCTCAGCGCTCCTCTAAGCAGCCCCCTGGCCTTAGCCTGCATGGTGGACTATGGCACCAGATGATTCCAGAGACAAACACAGAGGGGTGAATGGGAGACTTAAGCAGCTGGCAGGAGGGAAGGAGAAGGAGCAGGGAAAGAGGAAACGTAACCTCCTCTTTCGTTCACACTGGCCACTTTGTTGCCCATTTTTCCCTCGCAGCACAGTGCCATGAAGCTTCCCTCCCCCACCCCACTCCACCCCCCCGACGCCTTTGCTTCCCCCAAGCATTTCTTTGCCAGATTTCCAGCTCCATCTCATTTTTCCATCACATTTCTCGGTATTGTGTGCGAGGAAACAAAACAGTTCCCATTTCCCCATTGCAGTGCAGCTATTTCATTCAGAACACTGTTGTTTATGTAAATTCTAAAGAAAAAAAATACTGAATGCATTTATTTAATTAATTTAATTTTTTTTAATTTTTTCAAATTTATACCCCGCCCTTCTCCTTGTTAGGACCCAGGGCGGCGCACAGGCATCATTAAAAACCATTACAAAAACAATATAAACTCTTAAAAGCATATTAAATTAACCTAAAACCCGTGCTAAAACCCTTTTAAAACCCTAAAAATTTTAAATTTATAAATATAGTCAGAAATGGGGGGCTACGCTAGGCCGGCTTGTTGGAATAAGTACGTCTTCAAGCGTTGACGGAAGAGGCGGAAGTCCGAGATGATACGAAGGTCGGGGGGTAGGTCGTTCCAGAGGGCTGGGCCCGCCACAGAGAAGGCCCTTCCCCTGGGTGTCGCCAACCGGCATTGCCCGGCCGACGGCACCCTGAGAAGGCCCTCTCTGTGGGAGCGGATCGGACGAAGGGATGTATGGGGCAGAAGGCGGTCTCGTATATAGCTAGGCCCGAGCCATGGAGCGATTTGAAGATGGTCGTCAACACCTTGAAGCGCACTTGCAGATTCCTTTTTCATAGCAATTTATTTTTATGATGATTTTATGTACTTTAAGTATTGAAAACACATATTTTATTGAGCTGTGACCTCAAAGCATGATACTGCAATAGTTTTGCCCCATATCTCTAGCTTTCTACCACTCACGTAAGACTCTCGTGCATCATTGATTTTAATCTCTTCTTAACTCACTATTAAATCTCCAGCTTTCTCATTTAAAAAAAAAAAAATCCCAATAATTGCTAAGAAGGTTTGGCTCTTCCCAACAATCAGTGATGATCAGGTTCAGAAGAAGATGCATTTCTGCATTCCATGATGGTGGTATTGAACTGAATCCGCCCACCAGCCATCTCAGAATGTCCTAGAGGGAAGGAGCATGAATTCTTTGTCGTACATCCTTGGAAAGCAGACTTCTCGGTGAAATTTCCAACTGGGGATAAGAAAAAGGAAGAAAAGGTGCATATGAGGCTTTGTAGCAAAGATATTATAGAGTAATGCAGATTGTTTCTTTGCTATTTATACTGTTTGGCCTTGATGTTCCTCTGGCCTTTATGGAACCATAAAGATATTTGAAAAACCTCATACAGATCTGGTTACCATTTATTAAATGTCCAATAAAGTTTCTCCAAATATATCATCTTTCTTAAAAGAAAAGGAAGGAAGGAAGGAAATGTTTACTCACAAAACTCTGATTCTGTGGTAATACTTATGGTAAAACACTGATCCGCGTTGGCAACGCAGGCTACAGTTTGATTGGTTTCACAAGATTCCTCATCGAGTGCAAAGCATCCTGGGCACTTTAACCCATTTGGTTGAAGCTCTTCATAATTTTCCACTGGCGGAAGCAAATATTCTAGTTAGTAAAGTTTCATGATCACCAATAACCCTTTTAATGCCTATCCAACTGGGCATTCTTTTCACATACGTGAGTTCAATTCCAGCTCAGATGGAATCAAGGAACCCAAGATTCTTTGCAACAACAAGAGGTTTTTTTAAAAAAAAGTTAGAGTTGGGAAAGAATGTATTAAAGTGTAGATATTTACACAGAAGCTGTTCTATATTAGTTCGTAATAATGGATAGGATAAATATGTTCATAACTGGAAAACTACATATTATGTGTAACCACATTACATATAGTAATGTTTCTTTTCACTGAATTATTGTATGCCGCTCAGAATCTATAGCTTGGAGTAGGTGACAGGTATTATATAAACTAAGTCCATCAAAGGTAGTGTTTGAAAAGGTTGCATTAAGGTGTAGATACTTACACGGAAGCGGTTCTGCATTACAGAGATCAGTTTGGCAACAGGTAGCTCTAGCGATTTCAAATCTACCATCTACTGTTGTGGTGCTAAAGAAGTCATCCAAACACTCCTCACGGGTTGAACATTCTTTGACAATTAAACTCACTGGATTTTCGACTGCAGGAGAGAATTAGAAAAAGAAATAGGGAACTCAGTAGAAAATGATGTATTGTATATCAAACATGTTGTTTTGGCTGTTGTATTTTGCAGGGAATAGCTAAATATCTGTGTTTATTTCACTTTATGAAATGTATACTGACAGAAACCTTTGAGTGAACTTCCATGGCTGAGTCTTCCTGCTTCCCACCCAGCACATATCACACTACAAAAGTTCTTGGACATGCAGGAATTAATTGGCCAGTTAAACTTCTGCAACTGAGGAAGGACAAGAATGTTGATCTTCAGGCTCCTAAATATTACCTGGACTACTAAACCTCACTGTCTTTCATTTTTACAATGACAATAAAGATTATTATTATGTATATGTTGACACCTTTGAAGATTTCTTTATTCCCAAGAAACATTTAAGCACAGGAAACTGCAGAATCTGGAGCTTTTGCAGAATGCTGAATGTCCCATTGTGACAAAGTCATATAAGCTCCTTCTGTTTAGCTTAACATTTGTGCTGCAGATTCAAAAGGGCAAAGTGTAGATTGCTACATCATGATGTGTGTTTCATGACATGTCCTCTCTTGCCCCGTGCACATGTCAATTCACCCAAGTTTAAAAAGTTACATCTGGCAAATAACTTTGGATTTCTCCTCCTGTCCCTCGACAAACCCCAAAGAGAAGTCATTGAAGGAAAGTCCCGAACCCAGGCAAGTTTTAGCACAACATAGATGCTAAATTTTAACATTTTAAAGTTGTTTGAGAGACAACCCCCTAACTTATCAACAGAAGGAGGTCACCATCTTGAAACAGGTCCCGAAGAAAATTAGAGAGATAAGACGGAAGTATTCCTTCTTGTCCAAAAGATTATTTAAAAAGGGGGTCTGGTTTAAGTGGGTGATGCCGGAGGGAATGTTGGTGTTTTGGGAAGGGGGAAGAGTAAGAATTAAAACAATTGCAGAGGCGCAAGCCTTTCTTGAAAAACACTCCCTAACCCTTGAAGATGACAACGGGGGAGCAGAGGCGGCCGCGGCTCCGTCCGCTGGGGGCCAGGGGGAAGAAGATACAATTGCCAAGAGACTTAGATCTCAAAAATGACTTTATTTTAGTATAATACAATGTTGTTTGGATGTTTCAGCACGTTTGCTAGCACTGTTCTTTTTATTATAACTTTATTTGCATCTCCGTCCACTTTGTAGTATGTATATATAACTGAAATATCTATTTTGTGTATGAAGACTCAGATGGAGTTGATGATTTCGACGAGAAAGTTCTCAAAATGTCTTTTCGCACCTTACCTTTACCTTTTGTATCCAAATTTGTAAAACCCAATAGAACTCTTTTGATAGAGATTGAAATGGGCGACATACATTGGCAAAGATGTTGAGACTCAGGAAAGAGTGCGGAGAAGAGCAACAAAGTTGATTGAGGACTGGAGTCTAAAATCTATGAAGGATAGTTGCAGGAATTGGGTGGGTCTAGTGAGAAGAAGGGCTAGGAATGACATGATAGCAGTGTTCCAATATTTGAGCGGCTGCTGCAAAGAAAGGAGGATCAACTTACTCTCCAAAGCATCCACAGGCAGCCTAAGAAGCAAAGAATGGAAACTCATCAGAGAGATAAACAAACTATAACTAAGGAGCAATTTCCTGAAAACTATCAATCAGTGGAACAGCTTGCATCCAGAAGTTGTGGGTGCTCCAACACCGGCATCTTGTAAGAAGAGACTGGACAGCCATTTGTCTGTAATGGTCTAGTCTAGTGTCTCCTGCCTGAGCAGGGAGTTCGACTAGAAAACCTCCAAGGTTCCTGCTAACTCTGAGGATCTATGTTCTAATAAATATATACATTTTATATAACAAATAAGAAACATGTGCAGGTTATTCCTTGATGGTCCCAAGACCACGTGATGGACATGCCTGAGAACAAACTCAATTGTCACTTACCTAAAGTATTATTAACAACTACAGTAGAACAAAATTCTTCCCCTTCTTTGCACTCCACCACCTTCACATTGTCTTCTTCACATTCAGTTCCAACGGCAACACATGTTTGACACTCTAGAGACGTCACTACAAATAGAAGACATAGTCATGCCAATGATTAGTGTCACCTTTCTGTGTTTTTCCCTCCTCCTACCAGTCACTTTACAGACTCCTGTTATAATCTGGTTTACTAAGCATGTCTCCCGTGTTGTTGTTGGTTTTTTTCTCTGCTGGGGATCTTTGGAAGGTTGGGAGAGGAGATCAGCTTGTGGAAAAGGAAGGGAAGTTGAGACTAAGAGAAGGATTCACCCTCTCAGACCTCCAACATTTTAATATGACTCTGGATTTTCCCATCTTTTGGAATTTATGTCACAGACCAGTTTTGTGAAGACGCCTTTGGGATGCAGGAAGGGAATTCTGAATGTCAATGAATTCTGAATAATTGTTGATATCAGCTTTGACTCTTGATTCTGGGTGATGCAGGATTTGGACACATTATATACGTGGTGTGCCAATGACATCTTCTTAAGGCTGAGTGAAAGAGTCACCTGCCTAGTTTTTGGCCCAATGGTTGAATGTCACTTGTCTAGTTTGTGTTCCTCATGAATGACTAGACTCATAGCGATTCATTCCTAATCCAAAACCTTCAGCCATTAAACCAAATTGGCTCACTTGATATTCTGAAGACATGATCATTGATCCTGCAACTACTACAGGTAGTCCTTGATGTAGGACCATAATTGGGACTGTAGCTTGTGTTGCTAAGTAGCATTGTTAAATGAGTTGTGTCCAGTTTTACAACTTATTTGTGGTAGTTAATAACCGCTGGCATTAAGTGAATCGCATAGCGGTTCAGCAAATCTGTCTTCCCCTATTGACACTACTTGTCAAAAGCTGCTGGTCAGGAAAGTCGCAAATGGTTATCATATGTCCCAAGACCCTCAACAGATATAAACTCATGCCTGCTGCTTCATGCCCAAATTTTGATACCTGATGTGGGAGTACTGCCATTGTTGAAAGTGTTAGGACCATTTGTAAGTCACTTTTCTCAGTGCTGTTCAGATGGCCACAAAACAAATGGACCTGTAGTAGAACAATTGACCAGAGGCTTCCTCAACCTGCCTGCCTCCCATCCCTTTCCTGAAATCTCCTGAAGTTTCTATATCTCAGTTTCAAGGAAATTAAATTCCTTACCTGTTGACAAGATGGAGGAGAAGAGACAGAAGACAAGAATTCCAGCTGCCCTCATGTTGGTAGAAGTCAACTCCTCTGCCTTCCCTGAAGCCACCGATTGCTCATCTTTGCAACTGAGGAAATGTTTTTGAAGAATTAGCTGGAGGAGGTGGAATGTAGGGTCGCAAAATGATTGGCTGCCAGAATTAGCAAACACCAGCAGGGCAGAAGCCAAATTCCATTAGGAAAGATAGTCGGTTTTTTTTTAAAGAAAATATACACAAAATACACTTTGCTCAGCAGTGAATTGGGGTTGTCATTTCTTGTTTACTACATCTCTATATCTTACTCTGCTTTTTCAAAGCTTAGTTTAGCTTCTAAAGCTGATTTTACTTCCTACTATAATTCTCTATATCTTTTCCCCTCTAGACTGTGTTTCACTAATTCCTACATTCACTTATTTGGATCATTTTGGACCTTTTTCTGATCCTACAGTTGTGCATAACATAACAGTCCTTTTTCATAATGTATATTCATGATAAGTTTCTGAACATTGCCATTATTACATTTTTATTTTTCTAGACAGATATTAGTTTCTGGCCCTTAATTTCTATTAATTATTACTACATTTATTGACTTCCCACTCTATCTATAAGAAATAAAGATTAAAATACAAGTATAATGTAATTGTATTCAGTGCTGTTGTAACTTCAGAGGGCCACTGAGCAAATGGACTTATGTCAAGAACGACCTGTAGTAGAACAATTTGTCAGCGGCTTCCTCAAATGAAAATGAAGGGATACTTTGCTTCTCATGGTGTAATTGTGACCATAATTCTTGCCACCCTCGATTCAGAGATGTTATGTAACTCACTGACCAATTACTATTCTTCCTTTTTCAGTGGAGATTATTGAGACGATGATGAGGGATCAGTTAAAGAGTACCTGATATCTGGGCCATTTCAATTGGCTTCAGGCATGGGATGGAAATAGTCTTGGTCATATGAGTGGATGATCTTTGTCAAGATCTGTATTTGTGTTGTAAACCTCTTTTGCTCCTTTTCAAACTGTCTCTGACCGTTGTCCTCTCCTGGACCAATTTTGAGGATGAGGAGTTGATTGAAGTACTGATTGGCAGTGGATCCATTTTTCTTCAGTGGACAACTTCATCTGTAATGTTGGAAAGAACTGATCTCTTGTGGGTGCAAAGGGACTCAACACTGATGACCAGTGGTCAGATTCAGCCAGTTTGAACCGGTTCAGTCAAACCAGTTGTTAACTTTGTGTGCAGGTTGGTGAACCAGCTGAACCACCACGCCTGGGCCCGCCTCATGCCTCACCTCTCCCCTCCCAGCTACTCCTCAGCTTGGCTAGCCTGACCTGAGGCCATTTTGGCATCTCAGTGCTCCTCTAAGCAGCCCATGGTGCCAATCTGTACGGTGGATTGTGGCACCGGATGATTCCAGAGATAAACACAGAGGGGTGAATGGGAGACTGAAGCAGCTGGCAGAAGGGAAGGAGAAGGAGCAGGGAAAGAGGAAAAGAGACCTCCTCCTTCACTCACACTGGCCACTCAGTTGCCCATTTCTCCATTGCGGTGCAATGCCATGAAGCTTGCCTCCCCCACCCCACTCCACCCCCAGATGCCTTTGCTTCCCCCAAGCATTTCTTTGCCGGATTTCCAGCTCCATCTCATTTTTCCATCACATTTCTTGCCATTGTGTGCAGGGAAACCAAAGTTTTTGGGACTAAAAAAAGTTCGGTCAATCAATTCCAAATTCTTCCACCCTCCCCTCAAAAAATTACATAAAGCTTTTTCTCTTTCCCTGCTCCTCCTTCCGTCGTAATGGCTCCTCCATTTCCCATTTCCCCATTGCAGTGCAGCTATTTTATCCAGAACACCTTTGTTTATATAAATTCTGAAGAAAAAAATACTGAATGCAGATTCCTTTGTCATAGCAATTTATTTTTATGATGATTTTGTGGCCTTTGAGGATTGAAAACACACATTTTTTTGAGCTGTGGTCACAAAGCATGATACGTCAATATTTTTGCCCCTGATCTACACCCTGCCACCTTTCAGATAAGACTCTCAAGCCTCTTTGATTTCAAGCCCTACTTAATCCACTATTAAATCTCCAGCTTTCTCATTTCTTAAAAAAAATCCCAATAATTGCAAAGAAGGTTTGGCTCTTCCCAGCAATCACTGATGATCGGATTCAGAAGGAGATGCATTTCTGCATTCCAGGGTGGTGACATTGAATTGAATCAGCCCATCAGCCATCTCAGAATATCCTAGAGGGAAGGAGCATAAACTCTTTGTCGTACATCCTTGGAAAGTGGACTTCTCAGTGAAATTTCCAACTGGGGATAAGAAAAAGGAAGAAAAGGTGCATATGAGTTTCTATAGCACAGATACTACAAACAATGCAGATTGTTTCTTTCCTATTTATCCTGTTTAGCCTTGGTGTTCTTGTGGCCTACATGGAACCATAAAGATAGTTGAAAAACCTGATGTAAATCTGATTACCATTTATTAAATGTCCAATAAAGTTTCTCCAAATAGATCATCTTCCTTTATTTAAAAAAAAGGAAAAAAGGAAGGAAGGAAATATCTACTTACAAAAATCTGCTACTGTGGTACTGCTTAGGATAAAACACTGATCCTCTCTGCCAACGCAGGCTACAGTTTGATTGGCTTCACAAGAATCCTCATCTAATTCAAAGCATCCTGGGCACTGCAACCCATTTGGTTGAAGCTCTTCATAATTTTCCACTGGAGGAAGCAAATATTCCAGTTAGCAAAGGTTCATGATCACCAATGACCCTTTTAATGCCTACCCCACTTGACGTTCGTTTCACATATTTGAGTTCAATTCCAGCTCGGATGGAATCAAGGAACCCAAGAATCTTTGCAACAAGCAAGAGGTTTTTTTAAAAAAGGTTAGAGTTGGAAAAGAATGTATTAAAGAGTAGATACTTACACAGAAGCGGTTCTACATTAGTTCATAATAATGGATAGGATAAATATGGTCATAACTGGAGAACTACATATTATGTGTAACCACATTACATATAGTAATGTTTCTTTTCATTGAATTATTGAATGCCACTCAAAGTCTATAACTTAGAGTAGGTGACAGGTATTATATAAACTAAGTCCATCAAAGGTAGAGTTTGAAAAGGTTGCATTAAGGTGTAGATACTTACACGGAAGCGGTTCTGCATTACAGAGATCAGTCTGGCAACAGGTAGCTCTAGCTATTTCAAATCTACCATCTACTGTTGTGGTGCTAAAGAGACCATCCAAACACTCCTCACGGGTTGAACATTCTTTGACAATTAAACTCACTGGATTTTCGACTGCAGAAGGGAATTAGAAAAAGAAATAGGGAACTCAGTAGAAAATGATGTATTGTATATCAAACATGTTGTTTTGGCTGTTGTATCTTGCAGGAAATAGCTAAATATCTGTGTTTATTTCACTTTATGAAATGTATACTGACAGAAACCTTTGAGTGAACTTCCATGGCTGAGTCTTCCTGCTTCCCACCCAGCACATATCACACTACAAACGTTCTTGGACATGCAGGAATTAATTGGCCAGTTAAACTTCTGCAACTGAGGAAGGACAAGAATGTTGATCTTCAGGCTCCTAAATATTACCTGGACTACTATACCTCGCTGTCTTTCATGTATATGTTGACACCTTTGAAGATTTCTTTATTCCCAAGAAACATTTAAGCACAGGAAACTGCAGAATCTGGAGCTTTTGCAGAATGCTGAATGTCCCATTGTGACAAAGTCATATAAGCTCCTTCTGTTTAGCTTAACATTTGTGCTGCAGATTCAAAAGGGCAAAGTGTAGATTGTTACATCATGATGTGTGTTTCATGACATGTCCTCTCTTGCCCCCGTGCACATGTCAATTCACCCAAGTTTAAAAAGTTACATCTGGCAAATAACTTTGGACTTCTCCTACTGTCCCTCGACAAACCCCAAAGAGAAGTCATTGAAGGAAAGTCCCGAACCCAGGCAAGTTTTAGCACAACATAGATGGTAAATGTTAACATTTTAAAGTTGTTTGAGATTGAAATGGGTGACATACATCGGCAAAGATGTTGAGACTCAGGAAAGAGTGTGGAGAAGAGCAACAAAGTTGATTGAGGACTGGAGTCTAAAACTTATGAAGGACAGTTGCAGGAATTGGGTGGGTGTAGTGGAAAGAAGGGCTAGGAGTGACATGATAGCAGTGTTCCAATATGTGAGCGGCTGCTGCAAAGAAAAGAGGGTCAACTTACTCTCCAAAGCATCCACAGGCAGCCTAAGAAGCAAAGAATGGAAACTCAAACAGAGAGATAAGCAAAGTATAACTAAGGAGCAATTTCCTGACAATGAAAACTATCAATCAGTGGAACAGCTTGCATCCAGAAGTTGTGGGTGCTCCAACACCGGCATCTTGTAAGAAGAAACTGGACAGCCATTTGTCTGTAATGGTTTAGTCTAGTGTCTCCTGCCTGAGCAGGGAGTTCGACTAGAAGACCTCCAAGGTTCCTGCTTACTCTGGGGTCCTATGTTCTAATAAATATATAGATTTTATATAAAAAATGAGAAACATGTGCAGGTTATTCCTTGATGGTCCCAAGACCACGTGATGGACATGCCTGAGAACAAACTCAATTGCCACTTACCTACAGAAGTATTAACAACTACAGTAGAACAAAATTCTTCCCCTTCTTTGCACTCCACCACCTTCACATTGTCTTCTTCACATTCAATTCCAACGGCAACACATGTTTGACACTCTAGAGATGTCGCTACAAATAGAAGACATAGTCATGCCAATGATTAGTGTCACCTTTCTGTGTTTTTCCCTCCTAGCAGTCACTTTACAGACTCCTGTTATAATCTGGTTTACTAAGCATGTCTCCCGTGTTGTTGTTGGTTTTTTTTTCTGCTGGGGATCTTTGGAAGGTTGGGAGAGGAGATCAGCTTGTGGAAAAGGAAGGGAAGTTGAGACTAAGAGAAGGATTCACCCTCTCAGAAAACCAACAGTTTAATATGACTCTGGATTTTCCCATCTTTTGGAATTTATGCCACAGACCAGTTTTGTGAAGACGCCTTTGGGATGCAGGAAGGGAATTCTGAATGTCAATGAATTCTGAATAATTGTTGATATCAGCTTTGACTCTTGATTCTGGGTGATGCAGGATTTGGACACATTATATACGTGGTGTGTCAATGACATCTTCTTAAGGCTGAGTGAAAGAGTCACCTGCCTAGTTTTTGGCCCAATGGTTGAATGTCACTTGCCTAGTTTGTGTTCCTCATGAATGACTAGACTCATAGCGATTCATTCCTAATCCAAAACCTTCAGCCATTAAACCAAATTGGCTCCCTTGATATTCTGAAGACATGATCATTGATCCTGCAACTACTACAGGTAGTCCTTGATGTAGGACCACTATTGGGACTGGAATTGTGTTGCTAAGTAGCATTGTTAAATGAGTTGTACCCAGTTTTACAACTTATTTGTGGTAGTTAATAACCGCTGGCATTAAGTGAATCGCATAGTGGTTCAGCAAATCTGTCTTCCCCTATTGACACTGCTTGTCAAAAGCTGCTGGTCAGGAAAGTCGCAAATGGTTATCATATGTCCCAAGACCCTCAACAGATATAAACTCATGCCTGCTGCTTCATGCCCAAATTTTGATACCTGATGTGGGAATACTGCCATTGTTGAAAGTGTTAGGACCATTTGTAAGTCACTTTTCTCAGTGCTGTTCAGATGGCCACAAAACAAATGGACCTGTAGTAGAACAATTGACCAGAGGCTTCCTCAACCTGCCTGCCTCCCATCCCTTTCCTGAAATCTCCTGAAGTTTCTATATCTCCATTTTAAGGAAATTAAATTCCTTACCTGTTGACAAGATGGAGGAGAAGAGACAGAAGACAAGAATTCCAGCTGCCCTCATGTTGGTAGAAGTCAACTCCGCTGCCTTCCCTGAAGCCACCTATTGCTCATCTTTGCAACTGAGGAAATGTTTTTGAAGAATTAGCTGGAGGAGGTGGAATGTAGGGTCGCAAAATGATTGGCTGCCAGAATTAGCAAACACCAGCAGGGCAGAAGCCAAATTCCATTAGGAAAGATAGTGGGTTTTTTAAAAAGAAAATATACACAAAATACACTTTGCTCAGCAGTGAATTGGGGTTGTCATTTCTTGTTTACTACATCTCTATATCTTACTCTGCTTTTTCAAAGCTTAGTTTAGCTTCTAAAGCTGATTTTACTTCCTACTATAATTCTCTATATCTTTTCCCCTCTAGACTGTGTTTCACTAATTCCTACATTCACTTATTTGGATCATTTTGGACCTTTTTCTGATCCTACAGTTGTGCATAACATAACAGTCCTTTTTCATAATGTATATTCATGATAAGTTTCTGAACATTGCCATTATTTATGTATTTATATGTGTCTATGTATTTATATATTTATATAGTATAATTATGATCATGTACTCTAAGGCAGACCTTATGCTACTGCGAGAGTCCCCGCTCTCGCAGGTTTGGCCCTCCCCGTTAACGAGGGCCCGCCTTGAGGAGGGATTTATCAATCCGGAGAGGTGGGCGAAGCGTGGCCTCAGGGGTTTTTTAGTTAGAAAATTGTTGTGTATTTTAGGGGGTACCAGGGAGGGGGGGGGTGTAGACAGGTTGAGACGGGCCGAGCCAGCAGATTACGGAAGGAGGCGGATGGATCCGCTAAGAGGGGGGACACACAGGTCGTTTCCATAGAGGGCCTTCCCATCGAGAGGCTGATGGGGAGAGGCAGATCCGAGGGGAGTCATATTCCATCCTCCCGGTTGGGGGCACAGAACCGTTGGCTACAAACGGTGAAGTGCCACAACCCCCACAGACTAGGTGGTCAGGGTGTACAGAGCCAGGGCCTGCGGCTGATGTTTTGCAACGCCAGGTCCGTTGTCAACAAAGCCCCCCTCATCCATGACCTTGTGTCAGAGGGGGAGCCGGACCTGGCAGGAATTGCGGAGACCTGGTTGGGCCACGAGGGGGAACTTCCCCTCGTTGAAATGTGCCCACCAGGTTACCGTGCTTTTCATCAGCCCCGGGCCCTAGGCAGGGGTGGTGGGGTGGCGGTCATAGTAAAGGAAGGTCTTGAACCAAGAGAGACCATTGTGCCACAGACCACCGGTTGTGAGTCCCTCTGCGTGAAGTGGGGCCTAGGGAGGCAGTTGGGCTTGCTGGTTGTATACCTGGCTCCCCGCTATGTAGCAGCAGCCCTGCCCGAGCTCCTGGAGGTGATCGCTACGGTGGCAGTGGAGACCCCCAGACTTTTAGTCATGGGGGACTTTAATCTGCCATCGGTGGGCGAATCATCCGTGGTAGCTCGGGAGTTCATGGCTTCCATGACGGCCATGGACCTGACCCAATTAATTCAAGGCCCCACCACGAGGGTGGACATACACCGGATCTCATCTTTGTCTCTGGCCAATGGAAGAGTGATCTGGGTATAGGGGATATAGCCATCATGCCCTTGTCATGATCAGACCACTCACTTCTCCGGCTCGACTTTCCGACCGCTACTCCCCTCCGCGGGGAGGCGGAACCTGAATCACCAATCTGGTTCCGCCCCAGGCGCTTGATGGACCCTGATGGGTTCCAGGCGGCGCTTGGGCCACTTCCTGTGCCCCTGACCCGCGCCCCGATAGAGGACCTCGTGGCCGCATGGAATACTGCGACCACGGGAGCCTTGGATCGGGTCGCGCCCTTGCGGCCTCTCTTGCGGCGCCAAGCCATCCTGGCTCCTTGATTTACCGAGGAGCTGAGGGTGATGAAATGCCACAAGAGACACCTAGAGAGAAGATGGAGGTCTAGCCGATCTGAATCTGACCGGACACAGGTAAGAGCCCATTTACGGACTTACATTGTGGCGCTGAGAGTGGCCAAACGCCACCATTGTGCCACTCTCATAGCATCCGCAGATAACCGCCCTGCCGCCCTGTTTAGGGTGACCTGCTCCCTCCTTCAACAGAGGGTGCGGGAAGCCCCCTTACAGGGCAGAGCAGAGGAATTTGTGTCTTATCTGCAGGAGAAAATCGCTCAGATACAGAACGAGCTAGCCCCCATTAATGGCCCAGTGGAATGCCACGAGGCGGATCTTGTTTGGGAGGAGTTTGACTCCGTTACTTCCGATGATATGGACAGGCTTCGTGGGCGACTGCGAGCCACCACATGTTTACTGGACCCATGTCCCTCCTGGCTTGTACTGGCATCCTGGGAGGTGACACGAGGCTGGCTCCAAGAGGTTGTCAACGCATCCTTGAGTGAGGGTTCCTTGCCTGCTTCCCTAAAAGAGGCCATGGTGAGACCCCTCCTCAAGAAGCCCTCTTTGGATCCAGCTTTATTATCTAACTATCGTCCTGTCTCCAACCTTCCCTTTTTGGCGAAGGTTGTTGAGAGTGTGGTGGCACAACAGTTTCCCCGTCACCTGGAGGAAGTTGATTATCTAGACCCGCGCCAGTCCGGCTTTTGGCCCGGGCATAGCACCGAGACGGCATTGGTCGCGTTGGTGGATGATCTCTGGAGGGCCAGAGATGGGGGCTGTTCCTCCATCCTGGTTCTATTAGACCTCTCGGCGGCTTTCGATACCATCGACCATGGTATCTTATTGCATCGGCTGGGGGGGGTTGGGGGTGGGAGGCACTGTTTTACGGTGGTTCTCCTCCTACCTCTCTGGCCGATCGCAATTTGTGTTGACGGGAGAGCAGAGGTCGACCTCGAGACCCCTCACATGTGGGGTGCCTCAGGGGTCGGTCCTCTCGCCTCTCCTGTTCAACACATATATGAAGCCGCTGGGCGAGATCATCCGTGGTTTTGGGGTAGAGTATCATCTCTACGCTGATGATACTCAGCTGTATATATCTACCCCAAACCACCCCAACGATGCCGTAGCGGTGATGTGCCAGTGCCTGGAAGCCGTGCGGATCTGGATGGGAAGTAACGGACTCAGGCTCAACCCGACCAAGACCGAGTGGCTGTGCTTTCCGGCTGCCCGATTCAACCAGTTGATGCCATCTCTGGCCATAGGGGACGAACATCTTGCCCCTGTGGATGGGGCGCGCAACTTGGGTGTCCTCCTGGATACCCGGCTGTCCATGGAAGATCAAGTGACAGCCGTGGCCAGGAGGGCGTTTTACCAGGTTCGCCTGGTACGCCAGTTGCGCCCCCTATTGGATCGGGACGCCCTTTGCACAGTCACTCATGCTCTCGTGACATCCCGACTGGACTATTGTAACTCTCTCTACATGGGGCTCCCCTTGAGGTGCACCCGGAGGCTTCAGTTGGTCCAGAACGCAGCCGCGCGAGCAATAATGGGAACCTCTAGGTTTACCCACGTAACACCGCTCTTGCGCGAGCTGCACTGGCTACCTGTCGTCTTTCGGGTGCGCTTCAAGGTGTTAGTCATCATCTTCAAAGCGCTCCATGGCTCGGGACCTAGCTATCTGCGGGATCGGATCCTGCCCCATACATCCTCACGGCCGATTCGCTCCCACAGAGAGGGACTTCTCCGGGTGCCGTCCACTAGACTTTGTCAGCGGGCGACACCCAGGGGAAGGGCCTTCTCTGTGGCGGGCCCAGCCCTCTGGAACGACCTTCCCCCCGATATTAGGACAACTACGGACCTCCGCTCCTTCCGTTTAAAATTAAAGACACATCTTTTTCGCCTGGCCGGCCTTGGGTAGTCTCTTCTAAGGTTAGGGGTTTTAGGGGTAGTTTTAGTTTAGTTTATGGGTTTTTAGCGCAGGACTAATTTAATTCATTTTTAATTTTGTATTCTGTCTGTGGTTTTATCTGTATTTCTAATTGCCTGTGCCCCGCCTTGAGTCCCTTTGGGGAGAGAGAGCGGGATATAAAATTTAAATTAAAACAAAAAGTATTACATTTTTATTTTTCTAGACAGATATTAGTTTCTGGCCCTTAATTTCTATTAATTATTACTACATTTATTGACCTCCCACTCTATCTATAAGAAATAAAGATTAAAATACAGTTATCATGTAACTGTATTCAGTGCTGTTGTAACTTCAGAGGGCCACTGAGCAAATGGACTTATGTCAAGAACGACCTGTAGTAGAACAATTTGTCAGCGACTTCCTCAAATGAAAATGAAGGGATACTTTGCTTCTCATGGTGTAATTGTGACCATAATTCTTGCCACCCTCGATTCAGAGGTGTTATGTACCTCACTGACCAATTACTATTCTTCCTTTTTCAGTGGAGATTATTGAGACGATGATGAGGGATCAGTTAAAGAGTACCTGATATCTGGGCCATTTCAATTGGATTCAGGCATGGGATGGAAACAGCTTTGGTCATATGAGTGGATGATCTTTGTCAAGATCTGTATTGGTGTAGTAAACCTCTTTTGCTCCTTTTAAAACTGTCTCTGACCGTTGTCCTCTACTGGTCCAAATTTGAGGATGAGGAGTTGATTGAAGTCGATTTGCAATAGTTCCATTTTTCCTCAGTAGACAACTTCATCAGTAATGTTGGAAAGAACTGTTCTCTTGTGGGTACAAAGGGACTCGACACTGATGACCAGTGGTCAGATTCAGCCGGTTTAAACCGGTTCAGTCAAACCAGTTGTTAACTTTGTGTGCAGGTTGGTGAACTGGCTGAATCACCACGCCTGCGCCCACCTCATGGCTCCCCTCTCCCCTCCCAGCTACTCCTCAGCTTGGCTAGCCTGACCCGAGGCCATTTTGGCATCTCAGTGCTCCTCTAAACAGCCCATGGTGCCAATCTGTACGGTGGATTGTGGCACCGGATGATTCCAGAGACAAACACAGAGGGGTGAATGGGAGACTGAAGCAGCTGGCAGGAGGGAAGGAGAAGGAGCAGGGAAAGAGGAAAAGAGACCTTCGCCTTCCCTCAAACTGGCCACTCAGTTGCCCATTTCTCCATTGCAGTGCAATGCCATGAAGCTTGCCTCCCCCACCCCACTCCACCCTCAGATGCCTTTGCTTCCCCCAAGCATTTCTTTGCCGGATTTCCAGCTCCATCTCATTTTTCCATCACATTTCTTGCCATTGTGTGCAGGGAAACCAAAGTTTTTGGGACTAAAAAAAGTTCGGTCAATCAATTCCAAATTCTTCCACCCTCCCCTCAAAAAATTACATGAAGCTTTTTCTCTTTCCCTGCTCCTCCTTCCGTCGTAATGGCTCCTCCATTTCCCATTTCCCCATTGCAGTGCAGCTATTTTATCCAGAACACCTTTGTTTATAGAAATTCTGAAGAAAAAAATACTGAATGCAGATTCCTTTGTCATAGCAATTTATTTTTATGATGACTTTGTGGCCTTTGAGGATTGAAAATACAGATTTTATTCAGTTGTGGTCACAAAGCATGATATTGCAATATTTTTGCCCCAGATCTCCAGCTTGCCACCACTCAGGTAAGACTCTCAAGCCTCTTTGATTTCAAGCTCTACTTAATTCACTATTAAATCTCCAGCTTTCTCATTTCTTAAAAAAATCCCAATAATTGCAAAGAAGGTTTGTCTCTTCCCAACAATCACTGATGATCAGGTTCAGAAGAAGATGCATTTCTGCATTCCAGGGTGGTGACATTGAATTGAATCAGCCCATCAGCTATCTCAGACGCTCCTAGTGGGAAGGAGCATGAATTCTTTGTCGTACATCCTTGGTAAGTGGCCTTCTCAGTGAAATTTCCAACTGGGGATAAGAAAAAGAAAGAAAAGGCGCATATGAGACTCTATAGCGTAGATACTATGAAGCAATGCAGATTGTTTCTTGGCTATTTATACTGTTTGGCCTTGATGTTCTTGTGGCATTCATGGAACCATACAGATCTTTGAAAAACCTGATGCAAATCTTGTTACCATTTATTAAATGTCCAGTAAAGTTTCTCCAAATAGATCATCTTCTTTTATTCAAAGAAAAGGAAGGAAGGAAGGAAATGTTTACTCACAAAACTGTGCTTCTGTGGTAACGCTTATGGTAAAACACTGATTCTCTGTGCCAACACAGGTGACGGATTGTTTGGTTTCACAAGAATCCTCATTGAGTGCAAAGCATCCTGGGCACTGCAACCCATTTGGTTGAAGCTCATCATAATTTTCCACTGGAGGAAGCAAATATTCCAGTTAGCAAAGTTTCATGATCACCACTAAGCCTTTTCATGTCTATCTGACTTGACATTCTTTTCACATACTTGAGTTCAATTCCAGCTCAGATGGAATCAAGGAACCCAAGAACCCAACTCTTGCAACAAGCAAGAGTTTTTTTTTTTAAACTTAGAGTTGGAAAAGAATGTATTAAAGTGTAGATACTTATATAGAAGCTGTTCTACATTAGTTCATAATAATGAATAGGATAAATATGGTCATAACTGGAGAACTACATATTACGTGTAACCACATTATATATAGTAATGTTTCTTTTCATTGAATTATTGAATGCCACTCAAAGTCTATAGCTTGGAGTAGGTGATAGGTATTATATAAACTAAGTCCATCAATTGAAGCTCAAAAAGGTAGAATTTGAAATGGTTGTAATTAAGGTGTAGATACTTACATGGAAGCGGTTCTGCATTACAGAGATCAGACTGGCAACAGGTAGCTCTACCTATTTCAAATCTACCATCTACTGTTGTGGTGCTAAAGAGGCCATCCATACACTCCTCACGGGTTGAACATTCTTTGACAATTAAACTCACTGCAGAAGGGAATTTGAAAAAGAAATATGGAACTCAGCATAAAATTGTATTTCAAACATGTTCTTTTGGCTGTTGTATTTTGCAGGAAATAGCTAAATATCTGTGTTAATTTCACTTTATGAAATGTACAGTGACAGAAACGTTTGAGTGAACTTCCATGGCTGAGTTTTCCTGCTTCCCACTCAGGACATATCACACTACAAAAGTTCTTGGACCTAAAGAGATTAACTGGCCAGTTAAACTTCTCCAAGTGAGGAAGGACAAGAATGTTGATCTTCTGCCTCCTAAATATTACCTGGACTACTATACCTCACTGTTTTCAAGTAGATGTTGACACCCTCGAAGATTTATTTATTCCCAAGAAATATTTAAGCAAAGATGTTGAGACTCTGGAAAGAGTACGGAGAAGAGCCGCAAAGATGATTGAGGACTGGAGTGTAAAACCCATGAAGGACAGTTGCCGGAAAAGAAGAGCTAGGGATGACATGATAGCAGTGTTCCAATATTTGAGGGGCTGCTGCAAAGAAAAGAGGGTCAACTTACTCTCAAAAGCATCCTTAGGCAGGCTAAGAAGCCAAGAATGGAAACTAACCAAAGAGATAAGCAAACTAGAACTAAGGAGAAATTTCCTGACAATGAAAACTATCAATCAGTGGAACAGCTTGCCTCCAGAAATTGTGGGTAATCCAACACTGGGGGCTTGTAAGAAGAGACTAGACAGCCATTTGTCTGAAAAGGTCTAGTCAGTGTCTCCTGCTTGAGCAGGGAGTTGGACTATAAGACCTCCAAGGTTCCTGCTAACTCTGAGGTTCTATGTTGTAATAAATGTATTTTATTTATTTATCAAATATATACATATTATATAAAAAATGAGAAACATGTGCAGGTTATTCCTTGATGGTCCTAAAACCAAAGGATGAACATGCTTGAGAACAAACTGAATTGCCACTTACCCACAGTAGTATTAACAACTACAGTAGAACAAAATTCTTCCTCTTCTTTGCACTCCAACACTTTCACATCGTCTTCTTCACATTCAGGTCCAAGGGCAACACACGTTTGACACTTTAGAGATGTCACTACAAATAAAATACATCGTCATGCCAATGGTTGAATGCCACTTGTCTAGTTTTTGTTTCTCTTGAATGACTAGACTCATAGTGATTCATTCCTAATCCAAAACCTTCAGCCATTAAACCAACTTGGTTCTCTTGATATTCTAAAGACATGATCATTGATTCTGCAACTACTACAGGTAGTCCTTGATGTAGGACCATAATTGGGACTGGAACTTGTGTCACTAAGTAGCATTGTTAAGTGAGTTGTGCCCAGTTTTACAACTTTTAAGTGAATTAAGTGAATTGCATAGCTGTTCAGCAAATCTGCCACCCCCCCCCCCCCTGACACTGCTTGTCAAAAGCTGCTGGTCAGGAAAGTCGCAAATGGTTATCATATGTCCCAAGACACTGCAACAGATATAAACTCATGCCCGCTGCTTCATGCCCAAATTTTGATACCTGCGGTGGGAATACTGCCATTGTTGAAAGTGTTGGGACCATTTGTAAGTCACTTTTCTCAGTGCTGTTCTAACTTCAGATGGCCACAAAACAAAGGAACCGGAGAAGAACAACTGACCAGAGTCTTCCTCAAGCTGCCTGCCTTCAATCCTTTTCCTGAAGTCTCCTGAAGTTTCTATATCTCAGTTTCAAGGAAATTAAATTCCTTACCTGTTGACAGGATGGAGGTGAAGAGACAGAAGATAAGAATTCCAGCTGCCCTCATGTTGGTAGAAGTCACCTCCGAAGCCTTTCCTGAAACCACCTATTGCTCAGCTTTGCAACTGAGGAAATGTTTTTGAAGAATTAGCTGGAGGAGGTGGAATGTAGGGTCCCAAAATGATTGGCTGCCAGAAATAGCAAACTCAGGCAGGGCAGAAGCCAAATTCCATTAGGAAAGATAGTGGGTTTTTTTTAGAAAATATACACAAAATACATTTTGCTCAGCAGTCAGTTGGGGCTGTGATTTCTTGTTTACTACATCTCTATATCTTACTCTGCTTTTTCAAACTTGGTTTAGCTTCTAAAGATGATTTTATATCCTACTATTATTCTCCATATCTGAGTTGTATCGTTTGCCCCTCTGTGTTTCACCTTAATCCCTACATTCATTTATTTGGATCATTTTAGACCTTTTTCTGATCCTACATTTGTGCATAATATAACAGTCAGTCCTTTGTCATAATGTATATTAATGATAAGTCTCTGAACATTTCCATTATTACAATTTTATTTTTCTAGACAGATATTAGTTTCTGGCCCTTAATTTCTATTACTAATTATTATATTTATTGACCTCCCACTCTATCTATAAGAAATAAAGATTAAAATACAAGTAAAATGTAATTGTGTTCAGTGCTGTTGTAACCTCAGAGGGCCACTGAGCAAATGGACAGATGTCAAGAACAATTCGGTTTCCGGTTTTCCTAGGTGACTGACGTGTTTTCCGACACGTCCGCCGCTTTGCTGCTTTGGTGGGTGCTTCGGGGGCATTGGGGGCTCTGGAGCGAGCCCCCAACTGTATGTGTGGCTGCGGGAGAGCACCAACCTGATGGCGGTCGGTTGGGCGCTTCTCCCGCTTCGCCCCAGGAGCCGGAGGGCTGATAGCGGGGGGGAGGGGGGAACTGCCCTCTCGCCAATGAATGCCGGAAGATACGCATAATGGAGGTCCGGGCTGAAGTGCCGGGGTCGAAGGAATCCACCAAGACTCTGGATTAGGCTGTGTGGACTGTGAGTTTCTTTTTTCCTTTAAATACTTTCAACCATTTTTGAAAAAGAAAAATAGAGGGGGGAGTTTGTTTGTAGAAACCCCCCTTCACAAAAGCGGCAATTTAAAATGCTCCCCAGACCGGGGAGAGAGAGGATTGAATACATCCAATCTAGCACCATCTAAAAAGGAAAGTTTTTTCTTTGGAATTGCAATAGCAACTTTGTAGCTGAGCTCTGTTGTAACTGAAATTAATTTTCACTATTTTCACTACTTCTCCTCTTCCGGCGTTGAGGTGGAAAGATGGCGCTTCTTTGTTCACAGCTGAAAACTTTCTTTTAACTGATGAACATTCCTTCAACTTTATAAGATCGCAAGGCAAAAGATCTACATTTAAAGCCACCTCAAGAAGCTCTTAGTGTTTCTCCCAATTTGTGGATTCTTCTTTTCTTACTTTGGATTTGAGAATACAATTATCTCTCTGGATTTTATACAACATATGGTTAGAACTCTGATACAGACTTTTCCTGAAATCTCAGACTTCACTGACTGCTTGCTCACTGACACCATTTTTTTTGCCATAAGAACCTAAAGCTGCAGTGATGGCTGCAAGAAAGCCACCAGTTGGAAAGTCTCTTTCTGCTTCAGTCTCAACTAAAGCCAGTCATACTCTGCAACAGACGAAGATCACCACATTGCTACAAAAAGAAGCTGCAGGGGAGGACACCCAAGGATCATCAACAGATGAAATGCTCCAAAGTATTATGAAAGAAATAAAAGAGATGCGGAAAGACTTGATAAGCTCAAGACTGGAACTGTTCGAGACACAAAGAACCATAGCAGATAATAAACAAAAAATTGAGGTGTTGGAGGGGGGAGAAGTTGAGATGAAAGACGAGATAAGGGAAATACAAAAAGAAAATATTGATATCGCAGGGCATATGTCAAGGATGGAATTTGAAAGAATTTCTTTTTTTTTTAAGGTTTCAGAACGTCCCAGAGTCAGATACAGAGAACCTTAAGGAGTTAATGAGTACAATTTTAGCACATTATATTAAAAAGAATAAAGAATATATCTGGGGGGATATAGACCTGATTTACAGAATTAATTCAGCATATGCTAGAATAAATGATGTACCTAGAGAGATTCACATTAAATTTGTAAGAAGATCCACAAGGGACGAGATTCTGAGGGCACAACGAGGGGGGTCTTTGATATATCAGCAAAGAGAAGTTACCATTTTGAAGCAAATTCCCAAAAAAATTTGAGAGATAAGAAGGAAGTATTCCTTCTTGTCCAAAAAATTATACAAAAAAGGAGTATGGTTCAAATGGTTAATGCCTGAAGGAATGTTGGTATTCTGGGATGGAGGTAGAGTGAGAATTAAAACGGTAGGAGAGGCGGAGGCCTTTCTTAAAAAAACATTCCTCAATCCTGGGAGACGAAGAAGAGGGAACAGGAGGGGCCATGGCCCCGCCGACTGGCGGGAGAGAGGAACAAGAAACAATAGCAAAGAGACTCAGATCACAAAAATGAGTTTATTTTGAAAATATTATTGTAATTCCTGAAAACGGATGTTAATACGAAACAAACGATTGAATGTATGAAGTTTATGACATGATATATATGTATATCTTGCCACCATTTAATTAACTGTATTTTAAATGAAGCCTCGGAGGCAGCCACCACACCCGACATGGAAGTCCTAAAATGTTAACAAAACACTCTATATACCCCTTTTCCTTTTATACACTGTAAAACCAATAAAATTGTTTTCAAAAAAAAAAAGAACAATTTGTCAGTGATTCCTCAAATGAAAACGAAGGGATACTTTGCTTCTCATGTTATAACTGTGACCATAATTCTTCCCGTCCTGGATTCAGAGGTGTTATAATAATAATAATAATAATAATAATAATAATAATAATAATAATAATAATAATAATAATAATAATAATAATAATAATAATAATAATAATAATAATAATAATAATAATAATAATAATAATAATAATCTTTATTGTCATTGTAATAATATTGTAATAAAATTACAATGAAATTGGTTTGAGCACCAGGTGGAATACAGACAGCAGTGACAGCCATAATAGGAATCTCTCCAGGCAAATGAAAAGGCCGACAAATGACAGTTGAAATAAAATGGCCGACAAATGACAGTTGAAAAGGATCAATTGTACTTTGTCTTTTATTATCCATTTCTTCAAATCTGTTTGGCATTTTAGGAGTTGGTAGAAGAGGAGCACGTCTCTTTTTCTTTTTTGTTTCTTGTTGTAATGAACTTTGAGGAATCGCACTTGGCATTTTTTTTTCTTCTCTCTCAGCTTTCCCAACAGAAAAGGATGGAATAACTGGTAGGGGTGGTGCTCTCCGCTTCTTCATTTCAATTCTTGCAGTTGCCCTTGTATATTCCCAAGAGATAATGATGGTGCCACCGTTACAGAACATAAACTTCGTGAAGAATCTGCGATCATTGTTTCATCAAGGCTTTGTTTACGATACAACATAGGTTTTAAAAATTCTCCACTACCCAGATCTAGGCTTCTTCTTGAGGATTTCTCTGCCTGAAACTTGTTTTTCTTACTTGTCCTAAAAAAATCCGAGTAATCCTTTCTTTCTTTAACTGATGTGTCACAACCAGTTGATATGTTTGTTTCTCTATAATTCACAGTAGGTTCAGAGCGAGTTTTTGATGGAAAAGTCTGCTGTGACACCAGGAGCTCAAAGCCGCTGCGCCTAAGCGCGCCGCCCTCTTGGATGGATAGTTATGTAACTAACTGACCAATTAGTATTCTTCCTTTTTCAATGGAGATTATTGAGACGGAGATGAGGGATCAGTTAAAGAGTACCTGATATCTGGGCCATTTCAATTGGCTTCAGGCATGGGATGGAAACAGCTTTGGTCATACAAGTGGATGATCTTTGTCAAGATCTGTATTTGTGTAGTAAACCTCTTTTGCTCCTTTTAAAACTGTCTCTGAACGTTGTCTGCTCCTGGACCAATTTTGAGGATGAGGATTTGATTGAAGTACTGATTGGCAGTGGTTCCATTTTTCCTCAGTGGACAACTTCATCTGTAATGTTGGAAAGAACTGGTCTCTTGTGGGTTCAAAGGGACTCAACACTGATGACGAGTGGTCAGATTCAGCCGGTTTGCACCGGTTCAGTCAAACCAGTTGTTAACTTTGTGTGCAGGTCGGTGAACCAGCTGAACCACCACACCTGGGCCCGCCTCATGTCTCACCTCTCCCCTCCCAGCTACTCCTCGCCTTTCCCAGCCTGACCTGAGGCCATTTTGGCATCTCAGTGCTCCTCTAAGCAGCCCATGGTGCCAATCTGTGTGGTGGTTGGGGAACCGGAGGATTCCAGAGACAAACACAGAGGGGTGAATGGGAGACTGAAGCAGTTGGCAGGAGGGAAGGAGAAGGAGCAGGGAAAGAGGAAAAGCGACCTCCTCCTTCACTCACACTGGCCACTCAGTTGCCCATTTCTCCATTGGAGTGCAATGCCACGAAGCTTGCCTCCCCCACCCCACCCACCCCCAGATGCCTTTGCTTCCCCCAAGCATTTCTTTGCCGGATTTCCAGCTCCATCTCATTTTTCCATCACATTTCTTGCCATTGTGTGCAGGGAAACAAAACATTTCCCATTCCCCATTGCAGCACAACTATTTTATTCAGAACACCTTTGCTGATATAAATTCTAAAGAAAAAAATACTGAATGCAGATTCCTTTGTCATAGCAATTTATTTTTATGATGATTTGATGGACTTTGAGGATTGAAAACACATATTTTATTGAGCTGTGACCTCAAAGCATGATAATTCAATATTCTTTGCCCCAGATCTTCAGCTTGCCACAACTCAGCTAAGACTCTCAAGCCTCTTTGATTTCAAGCTCTACTTAATTCTCTATTAAATCTCCAGCTTTCTCATTTATTAAAAAAAATTCCCAATAATTGCAAAGAAGGTTTGGCTCACTGATGATCAGGTTCAGAAGGAGATGCATTTCTGCATTCCATGGTGGTGACATTGAAGTGAACAAGCCCATCAGCTATCTCAGAATATCCTAGAGGGAAGGAGCATGAATTCTTTGTCGTACATCCTTGGTAAGTGAGCTTTTGAGTGAAATTTGCAAATGGGGCTAAGAAAAAGGAAGAAAAGGTGCATATGAGACTCTATAGCATAGATGTTATAAAATAATGCAAATTGTTTCTTTGCTATTTATACTATTTGGCCTTGATGTTCTTGTGGCCATAAAGATCATTTAAAAACCCAATGCAAAGCTGGTTATTATTTATTAAATGTTCAATAACGTTTCTCCAAATAGATCATTTTCCTTTATTTAAAGAAGGAAGGAAGGAAGGAAATGTTTACTCACGTAACACTGCTTCTGTGGTACTGGTTATGGTAAGACATTGATCCTGATTGGAAACACAGGCTACAGTTTGATTGGCTTCACAAGAATCCTCATCTAATGCAAAGCATCCTGGGCACTGCAACCCATTTGGTTGAAGCTCTTCATAATTTTCCACTGGAGGAAGCAGATATTCCAGTTAGCAAAGTTCATGATCACCAATAACCCTTTTAATGTCTATCCAACTTGACATTCTTTTCACATACTTGAGTTCAATTCCAGCTCAGATGAAATCAAGGAACCCAAAATTAAATTTATAAATAAAATTTCATATAAATTTAGATAAGAAAGAAATTCTTTGCAACAAGCAAGAGGTTTTTTTTTTTAAAAAAAGGTTAGAGTTGGAAAAGAATGTATTAAAGAGTAGATAGTTACACAGAAGCGGTTCTACATTAGTTCATAATAATGGATAGGATAAATATGGTCATAACTGGAGAACTACATATTACATGTAACCACATTACATATAGAATGTTTCTTTTCATGTTTTTCCCCTGCAGGAAGCAAATATTCCAGTTAGCAAAGTCTCATGATCACCAATAACCTTTTTAATGTCTATCCAATTGGGCATTCTTTTCACATACTTGTGTTCAATTCCAGCTTGGGTGGAATCAAGGAACCCAAGATTCTTTGCAACATGGAAGAGGTTTTTTTTTTTTTAAAAAGTTGGGGTTGGAAAAGAATGTATTAAAGAGTAGATACTTACACAGAAGCTGTTCTACATTAGTTCGTAATAATGGATAGGATAAATATGGTCGTAACTGGAGAACTACATACTATGTGTAACCACATTACGTATAGTAATGTTTCTTTTCATTGAATTATTGTACGCCGCTCAGAGTCTATAGCTTGAAGTAGGAGATATGCACTATATAATTATATAAATAATCCATCAATATAAGCTCAAGAAGGTAGAGTTTGAAAAGGTTACATTAAGGTGTAGATACTTACAAGGAAGCGGTTGTTCATTGCAGAGATCAGTCTGGCAACAGTTAGCTCTACCTGTTTCAAATCTACTATCTACGGTTGCAGTGCTAAAGAGGCCATACATACACTCATCACGGGTTGCACAGTTTTTGACCGTTAAAATCAATGGAATGTCGGCTGCAGAAGGGAATTAGAAAAAGAAATATGGAACTCAGCAGAAAATGATGGATTGTTTAAAAAGTTACATCTGGCAAATAACATTGGACTTCTCCCACTGTCCCACAAAGAACCCCAAAGAGAAGTCATTGAAGGAAAGTTGCGAACCCAGTCAAGTTTTAGCACAACCTAGACGCTAAATTTTAACATTTTAAAGTTGCTTGACAGTGAAATGGGTGACATACATCGGCAAAGATGTTGAGACTCTGGAAAGAGTACAGAGAAGAGCAGCAAAGATGATTGAGGACTGGAGTCTAAAACCTATGAAGGACAGTTGCAGGAATTGGGTAGTTAAAAGACGCGCTAGAGATGACATAATAGCAGTTTTCCAATATTTGAGTGGCTGCTGCAAAAAAAGAGAGGGTCAAATTACTCTTCAAACCATCGAAAGACAGGCTAAGAAGCCAAGAATGGAAACTAGCCAAAGAGATAAGCAAACTAGAACTAAGGAGAAATTTCCTGACAATGAAAACTATCAATCAGTGGAAGAGCATGCCTCCAGAAATTGTGGGTGCTCCAACACTGGGGGCTTGTAAGAAGAGACTGGACAGCCATTTGTCTGAAATGGTCTATACCAGGGGTCTGCAAAGTCGGCTCTTTTAAGACTGGTGGACTTCAACTCCCAGAGTTCACCCAGCCAGCATAGCTGGCTGCGGAATTCTGGGAGTTGAAGTCCACCTGTCTTAAAAGAGCCGACTTTGCAGACCCCTGGTCTATACAAAATGTGAAACATGTGCAGCTTATTCCTTGATGGTCTAAAAACCCAGTGATGGAAATGCTTGAGAAGAAACTCAATTTTCACTTACATATAGTATTATTTAAAACAACAGTAGAACAAAATTCTTGGTCTTCATTGCACACCAACACTTTCACACTCTCTTTGTTGCAATCCGTTCCAAAGGCAACACATCTTTGACACTCTAGAGACGTCACTACAAATAGAAGACATAGTCATGCCAATGATTAGTGTCACCTTTCTGTGTTTTTCCCTCCTCCTAGCATTTACATTAAAGACTCCTGTTATAATCTGGTTTACTAAGCAGGTCTCCCATGTTGTTGGGTTTTTTTTTCTGCTGGGGACCTGTGGAAGGTTGGGAGAGGAGATCAGCTTGTGGAAAAGGAAGGGAAGTTGAGACTAAGGGAGCGATTCACCCTCTCAGACCTCCAACATTTTAATATGACACTGGCTCTTCCTATCTTTTATTTATGCTGTAGACCAGTTTTGTGAAGAAGCCATTGGGATGCAAGAAGGGAATTCTGAATGTCAATGAATTCTGAATAATTGTTGATATCAGCTTTGACTCTTGATTCTGGGTGATGCAGGATTTGGACACATTATATACGTGGTGTGCCAATGACATCTTCTTAAGGCTGAGTGAAAGAGTCACCTGCCTAGTTTTTGGCCCAATGGTTGAATGTCACTTGTCTAGTTTGTGTTCCTCATGAATGACTAGACTCATAGCGATTCATTCCTAATCCAAAACCTTCAGCCATTAAACCAAATTGGCTCCCTTGATATTCTGAAGACATGATCATTGATCCTGCAACTACTACAGGTAGTCCTTGATGTAGGACCATAATTGGGACTGGAGCTTGTGTCGCTAAGTAACATCGTTAAGTGAGTTGCACCCAATTTTACAACGTTTTCTTAGTAGTTAATAACTGCAGTCATTAAGTGAATTGCATGGCTGTTCAGCAAATCTGCCTTCCCCTATTGATGCTCCTGGTCAGGAATGTTGCAAATGGAGATCATATGTCCCAAGACATGGAACGGATATAAACTCATGGCATCTGCTTCATGCCCAAATTTTGATCCCTTGCTGAGGGGAATATTGCCGTTGTTGAAAGGACCATTTATAAGTCGCTTTTTTTAGTCCTGTTGTAACTTAAGATGGCCACAGAACAAATGGACCTGTAGTAGAACAATTGATCAGAGGCTTCCTCAACCTGCCTGCCTTCCATCCCTTTCCTGAAATCTCCTGAAGTTTCTATATCTCCATTTCAAGGAAATTAAATTCCTTACCTGTTGACAGGATGGAAGAGAAGAGACAGAAGACAAGAATTCCAGCTGCCCTCATGTTGGTAGAAGTCAGCTCCGCTGCCTTTCCTGAAGCCACCGAGTGCTCATCTTTGCAACTGGGGAGATGCTTTTTAAGTATTAGCTGGAGGAGGTGGAATGTAGGGTCCCAAATGATTGGCTGCCAGAAATAGCAAACTCAGGCAGAGCAGAAGCCAAATTCCATTAGGAAAGATAGTGGGTTTTCTTAGAAAATATACACAAAATAAACTTTGTGCAAGCATTCCAGATAACATCCAAAATTAAATCAAAGTCCAAGGCAAAATATTGCTCCAAGTTCCAATTTATTAAAAGAGCCACGCTGGCACATCTGGGAAATGTCAAATCTGAAGCTTCTTAGTTTTGCCCACTCAACTTAAAATTCATGATCTTGCCCCCACACCCACAAGTCCATCACATGGTCTAATCCAGTTCTGGTCAGGTGCAGAGATACCAAGACAAAGGATGACCTTGGCAATCTGGAAAGGAATTTTATTTTGGCTACATAACATTCTACTCTGTACTATCCCCCCTCCCAATTCCCCACTAGGGAAACAGCATAGTAAAAAGAAGTGTGGCAGGCCAAAGATCCAAAAGGAACATGGTTGCAGGCCTCACACTTTGCTCAGCTGTCAAATGGAGATAGGATTTCTTTTTTTACTGCATCTCTACATCTTACTCTGCTTTTTCTTAGGGGCTTAGTCTAGCTTCCAAAGGTGATTTTATATCCTACTATAATCCTCTACATCTGATTTGTATCCTTTGCCCCTCTTCTCTGTGTTTCCCTTTAATCCCTACATTCATTTATTTGGATCATTTTTGACCTTTTTCTGATCCTACAGTTGTGCATAATATACATATATGTGTGTGTGTGTGTGTGTGTGTGTGTGTGTCAGTACTTTGTTATATATTAATGATAAATCTCTGAACATTTCCATCGTTATATTTTTATTTTTGTAGACAGATTTTAATTTCTGGCCCTTAGTTTCTATCACTTATGACTATCTTTATTGATATCCCTGTCTATCTATAACAGAGGTGTGAAACTCAATTTCATTGAGGGCCGCATCAAGACGGTGGTTGACCTCGGGTGGCCAGGAGGCGTGGCTGACTGGGTGAGTGTGGCAACTGGGTGGGTTTGGCCAGCTTGACACCACTCCCCAAACTGCTGGCATGTTTCCTCTTTGCATTGGGTAGACAAGGCTAAAGCTACACTGGCCTGATCTTTCCTTCTACTGGACCACATCTGTCTGGATTTGAAACAGAGTGGTGCATGGCTTATAGAAATGAGTGGATGACCAGAAATAACTAATTCCTTCTAATGGGCCAATTTTGAGGATGAGGTGTTGATTAAAAGATTGATTTGCAGTAGTTCCACTTTTCCTCAGTGGACAGCTTCAGCAGTGATGTTGGAAAGAAAGGTCTACATGGTGGCTGCTGCCTTGTGTAATGCCTCTGTTCCCTATTGTTTGATCTGTACATGGAACTTAATTTAGGATTTGATGCCCTCAGGATGTTGATCAGATTTAGAATTATATGTTTACACCAGTGTGCTGAGCCTGGGCTGGTGAGGCTGGTGAGGCCTTGTCCCAGTGGCGGAAGTACCACCACATTTTCAAATTTCCAGCCCCTAGTTTGAAAATAGTTGCGGACTCTTGCTGTGAAAGTAATGGCGATGGGTTTTTACTATGGCCACTCATGGGAAAATTAATTTTTCATGGATTCTAGGGAGAAACGGATTCTTTTTTGACTCCAGAGATAGGTTGATTCATATTCTCTGCTATGACTTTCCTCTTTAACTGCTCTCTTCCCTTGCAATCCCCAACACAATTCTGCTCAACGTCTCTTATATCCTCCTCCACAAAAAGGTCCTTCAGAAGCAGAGAAAGAAGCTGTGAAAAGAGGAGATAAGCAACATAGAGCTAAAGGGAAATTCTCTTTGCCAAGACAGAGAACTGACTGATGTGGTTGGGCAGAATCTCCATGTTGTGGGTATGATCAAGGGCTTTCCCCTCCTGACTAAGGTAAGAATCAGAAACATCTTTGATTCCAATCTCTACTTAATTCACTATTACATCTCCAACTTACTCATCTTTTACAAATGTCTACAATAATTGCAAAGGTTTGTCTCTTCCCAACAATCACTGATGATCCAGTTCAGATGTATTTCTGCATTCCAGCGTGGTGACATTGAAGTGAATCAGCCCACCAGCTATCTCAGAATATCCTAGAGGGAAGGAGCATGAATTCTTTGTCGTACATCCTTGGTAAGTGGCCTTTTCAGTGGAATTTCCAACTGGGGATAAGGAAAAGGAAAAGGTGCATTTGAGACTCTATAGTGCGGATATTATAAAGTAACACCGATGGTTTCTTTGTTATTTATACTGTTTGGCTTTGATGTTCTTGTAGCCTTTATGGAACCATAAAGATCTTTGAAAAACCTGGTGCATTTAAATCTGGTTACCATGCATTAAATGTACGATAAAGTTTCTCCAAATAGATCATCTTCCCTTAAAAAAAAAAAAAAAAAGAAGGAAGGAAGGAACGGAATGTCTACTTACAAGACTCTATAGTAAAAGTTAGGGTAAGACACTGATCCTCGTTGCCAACACAGGCTACAGATTGACTGGCTTCACAAGAATCCTCATCTAGTGCAAAGCATCCTGGGCAGTGTAGTCCATTTGGTTGAAACTCTTCATATTTTTCCACTGGAGGAAGCAAATTTTCCAGTTAGCAAAGGTTCATGATCACCAATAACCCTTTTAATGCAGGGGTCTCCAACCTTTGCAACTTTAAGTCTGAAGGATGTCAGCTCCCAGAATTCTCATGTTCCCCTCAGCATTTCAACCCTCTCAGGTCTGCCCCTCCATGTTCTAAATCAGGGGTCTCCAACCTTTGCAACTTTAAGTCTGAAGGACTTCAGCTCCCAGAATTCTCACGTTCCCCTCAGCTAGTAACCCCAAACACAGCATTTCAACCCTCTCAGGTCTGCCCCTCCATGTTCTAAATCAGGGGTCTCCAACCTTTGCAACTTTAAGTCTGAAGGACTTCAGCTCCCAGAATTCTCACGTTCCCCTCAGCTAGTAACCCCAAACACAGCATTTCAACCCTCTCAGGTCTGCCCCTCCATGTTCTAAATCAGGGGTCACCAACCTTTGCAACTTTAAGTCTGAAGGACTTCAGCTCCCAGAATTCTCACGTTCCCCATAGCTAGTAACCCCAAACACAGCATTTCAATCCTCTCAGGTCTGCCCCTCCATGTTCTAAATCAGGGGTCTCCAACCTTTGCAACTTTAAGTCTGAAGGACTTCAGCTCCCAGAATTCTCCAGCCAGCAAAGCTCAACAACTCTAACCCAGGGGTTTCCAACCTTTGCAACTTTAAGTCTGAAGGACTTCAGCTCCCAGAATTCTCCAGCCAGCAAAGCTCAACAACTCTAACCCAGGGGTCTCCAACCTTTGCAACTTTAAGTCTGAAGGACTTCAGCTTTGCTGGCTGGAGAATTCTGGGAGCTGAAGTCATTCAGACTTAAAGTTGCAAAGGTTGGAGACCCCTGTTTTAATGTCTATCACAGTCTCCTCCCACTTGACATTATTTTCATGTACTTGACTTCAGTTCCATCCAGGATGGAAATTAGCAACCCAAGTTTCTTTGCAATAAGTAAGAGTTAAAAAAAAAAGAATGTATGAAGGTGTAGATACTTACACAGAAGCGGTTCTGCATTGCAGACATCAGTCTGGCAACAGTTACCTCTAGCTATTTCAAATCTACCATCTATTATTGTGGTACTGAAGAGGCCATCATAACAACGCTCACGTTTTGAGCATTCCTTGATAATTAAACTCATTGAAGTATTGGGTGCTGAAGGGAATTAAAAAAGGAATATGGCGGTCAGCAGAAAATGAAAAAATGCATATCAAACAAATTCACTTGGCTGTTGTATTTTAGAAGAAATAGCTAAATATGTGTCTTTTTTTCACTTTTCCTATAAAATCACTAGGATTAGTTGGGCTGTGAAAGTTTGACTTACTATTGAGTGAGCCTCCATGGCTGAGTTTTCCTGCTTCCAACCTAGCACATATCTTACTCTACTAGTTCTTGGACCTGCAGAGAATAGCTGGCCAGTTAAACTTCTGCAACTGAGGTTCCTAATCTTAACATGAACTACTAAACCCCACTGGCTTTCATGTAGATGTTGACACCTTTGAAGATTTATTTATTCTCAAGAAACATATAAGCACATGGAACTGCAGAATCTGGAGCTTTTGCAGAACCATGAACCTTGCATTGGGACAAAGTCATGTACGATTCTTCTGTTTAGCTTGCAATTTGTGATGCACAACCAAAGGGGCAAAGTGTAGATTGCTACATCAGGACGTGTGTTTCATGACTTGTCCGCTCTTGTCCCCGTGTACTTGTCAATTCACATAGTTTAAAAAGTTACATCTGGCAAATACCGTTGGACTTCTCCTACTGTCCCTCACTGAACCCCCAAAAGAAGTCACTGAAGGAAAGTCCTCATTTAATCATATTTTAGTGCAACCTAGATGCTAAATGTTAGCTTTTTACTCTTGCTTCACAGTGAAATGGGCGATATATGTTGGCAAAGATGTTGAGACTCTGGAAAGGGTGCAGAGAAGAGCAGCAAAAATTATTGGAGACTGGAGGCTAAAACCTATGAAGGACAATTGCAGAAATTGGGTATGTCTAGTAAAAAGAGTGGCTCAGTGGCTAAGATGCTAAGCTTGTTGAGCAGAAGTTCGGCACCTCAGCAGTTCGAATCCCTAGTGCCGCATAACAGAGTGAGCTCCCGTTACTTGTCCCAGTTTCTGCCAACCTAGCGGTTTGAAAACATGTAAAAAATGTAAATTAAAAAAAAACTTTGGTGGGACGGTAATGGTGTTCCGTGTGCCTTCGGTGTTTAATCATGCTGACCACATGACCATGGAGACGTCTTTGGACAGTGCTGGCTCTTCAGTTTAGAAACAGAGATGAGCACCTCCCCTAGAGCCGGAAATGACTAGCATGCATATGTGGGGGAATCTTTACCTTTACTAGTAAAAAGAAGGACAAGGGTGATATGATAGCAGTGTTGCAATATCTGAGGGGCTGCCACGAAGAAGAGGGAGTCAACTTATTTTCCAAAGCACCTGAAGGCAGGCTCAGAAGCAAAGAATGGAAACTAACCAAAGAGATAAGCAATCTAGAAATAAGGACAAATTTCCTGACAATGAGAAAAATCAATCGGTTGAATGGCTTGCCTGCAGAAGTTATAAGAAGAGACTGGACAGCCATTTGTCTGAAATGGTCTGGGGTCTCCTGCTTGAGCAGGGGGCTGCATGAGAAGACTTCCAAGGTTCCTTCTAATACTCATTTTCTGTTACAATAAATATAAATTTAATAAAATAAATATACAATTATGTTAAAAAAAAGTGAAACACACACAGGTTATTCCTTGATGGTCCAGAAATCAAGTCATGGATATGTTTGAGAACAAATTCAGTTTTTACTTACTTATAGTAGTATTATAAACTTGAGTATAACACAAATCTTCATCTTCTTTGCACTCCACCACTTTCACATTATCTCCTTCACATGCATTTACAGGGGAAAAACACGTCTGACACTTCAGAGATGTCACTACAAATAGAAGATTTGATCAGAAGTCATGCCAATAATCAGCGTCTCCTTTGAATATGCTGCTATCCTAGCATTTACGTTCAAGACTCCTGTTATAATCTGGTTTACTAAGCATGTCTCCCCTGTTGTTGCTGTTTTTCTGCCCAGGTCCCGTGGAAGGGTGGGAAATGAGATTGCTTTGTGGAAATGGAAGACAAATTGACACTAAGGGAGAGATTCACCCTCTCAGATCTCCAACATTTTAATATGACACTGGATCATCCCATCTTTTGTTATTTATGCTGTAGACCAGTTTTGTGAAGAAGCCATTTGGATGCTGGCTGAGGCCCCTTTTCTGCAAAAACCAGAATTCTCAATGTCTATGAATTGTGAATAATTTTTGATTTCATCGTTGGCTCCTGATTCTGGGTGATGCAGGATTTGGGCAAATTTAAGATGTGATGTGCCAATAACGTCTTCTTATGGCTGAGAGAGAATCAATTGCCTATTTTTTGGCTCAATGGTTAAATGTCACTTGCCTAATTTTTGTTTCTCTTGAATGACTAGACTCATATTGCCCCATTCCTAATCCAAAACCTTTAGCCACTAAACCAAATTGGCTCTCTTGATATTCTGAAGACTCGATCATTGATCCTGCAACTACTACAGGTAGTCCTTGATGTAGGACCATAATTGGGATTGGAGTTTGTGTCACTAAGTAACATCATTAAGTGAGTTGTGCCCAGTTTTACAACCTTTTTGTGGTAGTTAATAACTGCAGTCCTTAAGTGAAACACATGGTTGTTCAGCAAATCTGCCTCCTCCCCCCCTTGATGCTGCTTGTCACAAGCTGCTGGTCAGGAAAGTTGCAAATGGTGGTCATATGTCCCAGGACACCCCAACAGATGTAAACTCATGCCTGCTGCCTAATGCCCAAATTTTGATATGTGATTGTGGTAATACTGCCATTGTTGAAAGCGTTAGGACAATTTGTAAGTCACTTTTTTCAGTGCTGTTCTAACTTTAGATAGCCTCAGAACAAATGGACCTGTAGTAGAACAATTTATCAGAGGCTTCCTCAATCTGCCTGCCTTCCATCCCTTTCATGAAGTCTCCTGAAGTTTCTATATCTCAGTTTCAAGGAAATTAAATTGCTTACCTGTTGACAGGATGGAGGAGAAGAGACAGAAGATCAGAATTCCAGCTGCCCTCATGTTGGTAGAAGTCAACTCCACTGCCTTTCCTGAAGCCACCGAGTGCTCAGCTTTGCAACTGAGGAGATGCTTTTGAAGTATTAGCTGGAGGAGGTGGAATGTAGGGTCCCAAATGATTGGCTGCCAGAAATAGCAAACTCCGGCAGGGCAGAAGCCAAATGCCATTAGGAAATATAGTGGTTTTCTTAGGGAATATACATAAAATAAATTTTGCTCAGCAATCAAATAGGGCTGTGATTTCTGGTTTACTACAACTCTACATCTTACTCTGCTTTTTCTTAGGGGGTTAGTCTAGTTCTGGGGTCTGCAAAGTTGGCTCTTTTAAGACTGGGGGACTTCAACCCCCAGAATTCTGGGAGTTGAAGTCCACCAGTCTTAAAAGAGCCAACTTTGCAGACCCCTGGTCTAGTTCATTGATGGCTAACCTTTTTGACTCGCCTGCCAAAAGTGGGGGGAGCGCAGGGGGGGCGTGCGTGGGCGTGCCACACCCATAATGCTATGTGCGTGACCCCCTACTTTGGGTGCCTTTTTTTCGCCCTCCCCAGGCTCCAGAGGCTTTCTAGGAGCCTGGGGAGGGTGAAAACAGCCTCCCCTCCCCAACTCCAGAGGCTTCAGGAGCTTTCCTGAAGCCTCCAGAGGGTGAAAAACGGCCTCAAAAGAAGGCTTAAATCAGCTGGCCAGCACACACAAGCGCGCTGGAGCTGACAGGGCAACACCTCGCGTGCCCTAAGAAATGGTTCCGCGTGCCACCTGTGGCACCCGTGCCATAGGTTCGCCATCACTGGTCTAATTTCTAAAGCTGATTTTATATCCTACTATAATTCTCTTCATCTGATTTGTATCCTTTGCTGCTCTTGATTGTGTTTCACCTTAATCCCTACATTCATTTATCCATGGTTTTAGACCTTTTTCTGACCCTTTTTCTGACCCTAAGTTGCGCGTAATATATACGTCAGTACTTTGTAATACTGTATATTAGTGATATCTCTGAACATTAATGTTATTATATTTTTATTTTTGTAAACAGATTTTAGTTTCTGGCCCTTAGACTATATTTGCTGATCTCCCACTCTGTCTCTAAGAAATAGATTAAAGTACATTTATAATTTAAGATTACATGAAATGCTACTTTGCTTCTTATAAGTGTGGTTATAATTCTTCCCGCCCTGGATTCAGAGGTTCTATGTAACTAACTGACCCATTACTCTTCTTCCGTTTTCAGTAAAGATTATTGAGACGGTGATGAGGGGCCAGTTAAAGCAGGGGTCTCCAACCTTTGCAACTTTAAGTCTGAAGGACTTCAGCTCCCAGAATTCTCCAGCCGGCTGGAGAATTCTGGGAGCTGAAGTCCTTCAGACTTAAAGTTGCAAAGGTTGGAGACCCCTGAGTTAAAGAGTATCTGATATCTGGGCCATTTCATTTGGCTTCAGGCATGGGATGGAAATATCTATCTATCCCACACAAAGTAGCTACACAAAATAGTCATGAAGTCACTGTCCTCTGGGTGGTTTTTTTTGGTTTTTGTTTTGCAATGGAAGATTTGTGATAAGAGTGAATTTTCATAGTACTCCAAATGTTTACATAGTGGTCAGACATAGTTCCCGTGACCTGTTTACCCGTTACAGTGGATGTTTTTCACTGGATGAACATTTTGCAATAACGCAATTGCTGGGTAAATTTGCTTTAAAAATATTATACCACAGCAGAATTGAGAATGGGTATTATTTTAGGAGAGGCAAATTGTCTGTTTGGGGCTCATATTTCTATGTCTGCCCCTACATGGTCTATGTTCCCTATAATCAGGAGTGTCAGTTGGGTGGGCCAAAATAGGCCAGAACATGATTCTAATCCCAGGACTTCAATTGCATTTTTTCTCTTTCCCACGTGTTTCTCTAATTTAAAGAAAAAATATCAAGAAAGACAAAGGAAGAAAGATCTTCTATTCGCATGTTTCCATATTTCCAAAATCCATATTTCCACACCACTTCCCTTTGCCAAGACTGAGAACTGGCTGAGGTGTTTGGAGGGAACCTCCATGTCTTCTGTATGATCCAGAGCATATCAATCAAAGGAGGTATTCTGCCAGTTCGCCTCCGGTTCAGACGAACCTGTAGCGGTGGCAGCAGGAGGCTCCTCCCAAGTGCGCAGACATCATCATGGATGCTCTGAACATGTGCAGAAGCGCCGCATGTGAGCGTATGCTTCCAATGCCAAACTGGTAGCGAAGGTAAGAGGATTTCATGCTTAATGTCAGTCAATTCTTTGGGTTCAGGTTCTTCACGATACGCCACTGCAGAAACCAACCCCAAATTATCAAAGATTTTCTTGGAGACCATCCCATATTAAATCGCACAACTTTTGCATCCTGGCTTCCAGAATTCCCAGTCAGGAGAGGATTTGCATTTCAAGTTTCTCAAGGTAGAGCTGGACTTTTTGCTTTTCCCAGCAACCAAGCATGTCACCCCACCAACTTCTTCAGTCAAGGAAGAGATGACACCTCAACCCATCTGCCCCACCCACTCTGGTTCTTAAGCAGTGGTGGGTTTCAAATTTTTTAGAACCTCTTCCGTAGGTGTGGTCTGCTTTGTGGGAGTGTCTTGCTGGCCATGTCACCAGATGGGAGGGGCTTGGCAGTCACATAACTGGGTGGGCATGGCCAACTTCTAAATGTGGTTAAATTCATTTAACAACGCTCTTGCTTAGCAACCAAAATGTTGGCTCAGAAACTCTGGCATTTGAAGCACACAAGTCTTAAAGCTGTCCAGTTACAAGACCCTTGCACCCCTAACCCTTTAGGGAAAAAAATCCCAAGGGGTGTTCAAACTTGACAGCTTTAAGACTTGTGGACTTCAACTCCCAGAATTCCTCCTCTCGCTCTTCATCTGGATGATGGGCGGACAGGTGGGGGGAGGGAACTGGAACTGGTCCTAAATGGCACTGTAGATTTGTGGAACCTCTTCTATAGAAGAGCTTAGAAGTGGCAGGAACCCACCCCTCTTCTTAAATGATCACACGGTCACTCAGCGATTCCACTTTTCGTTATTGATTGCTTGTGGCAGCTGGCCAGAAAGGTCTCTGTTTGTGTTGACATGAGGCAGGATTCTGCAACCATTGTAAACACATGGCAGTTACCAAACTTCTAAATTTTGATCACATGATTATGGGGATATTGTGAAAAGTCATAAGACGAATGAATTGGTAAGCTATAAATGCCAGGCAGAAGGACACTGATATTTACAATTTCTTAAGTGTGGAAGACAGGAGGGACCAGAAAGAGCTATTTTATTCAGGACACCTTTTTAATATAAATTCTAAAGGAAAAGATACTGAATGCAGATTCTTTTGTCATAGCAATTCATTTTTATGATGATTCTGTGGACCTCAAAGACGGAAAAAACATTTTATTGAGCTGTGGTCTCAAAGCATGACAGTTCAACATTTTTGCTCCACTTTTCCAGTTTTCCCCTACTGACTCAAGTAAAAATCAAAAGCAGCTGTTATTCCAATCTCTACTTATTAAATTTTTAAATCTCTAAGTTTCTTTCTTTTCTTTTCTTTTCTTTTTTTTACAAATTCCCCAATAACTGCAAAGAAGGTTTGGCTCTTCCCAACTATCACTGATGATCAGGTTCAGAAGAAGATGCATTTCTGCATTCCACTGTGGTGATGTTGAACTGAATCAGCCCACCGGCTACCTCAGATACTCCTAGTGGGATGAAACAGGAAGTTGGTGCTGTACATCCTTGGTAGGTTGACTTTTGAGTGAAATTTCCAACTGGGAACAAGAAAAAGGAAGAAAAGGTGCATATGAGACTCTGTGGCATAGATATTAGAAAGCAATGCAGATAGTTTCTTTGCTATTTATCCTGTTTGGCCTTGATGTTCTTGTGGCCTTTATGGAACCATAAAGAGCATTGAAAAACCTCATACAAATCTCGTTAACATTTATTAAATGTTCAATAAAGTTTCTCCAAATAGATCACCTTCCTTTATTTAAAAAAAAAGGAAGGAAGGAAGGAAGGAAGGAAGGAAGGAAGGAAGGAAGGAAGGAAGGAAATGTCTACTCACAAAAGTCTGCTACTGTGGTACTGCTTATGGTAAGACACTGATCCTGATTGGCAACGCAGGCTACAGATTGATTGGCTTCACAAGAATCCTCATCTACTGCAAAGCATCCTGGGCACTGCAACCCATTTGGTTGAAGCTCTTCATAATTTTCCACTGGAGGAAGCAGATAATTCCAGTTAGCAAAGTTTCGTGATCACCACTAAGCCTTTTAATGTCTATCCGACTTGACATTCTTTTCACATACTTGAGTTCAATTCCAGCTCAGATGGAATCAAGGAACCCAAGATTCTTTGCAACATGCAAGAGGTTTTTTTTTTAAGTTAAGAGTTTGAAAAGAACGTATTAAAGTGTAGATACTTACACAGAGGCGGTTCTACATTACAGACATCAGTCTGGCAACAAGTAGCTTTAGCTATTTCAAATCTACCATCTACAGTTGTGCTGCTGAAGGGGTCCTCATAACAGCGCTCACGTTTTGAACATTCCTTGATAATAAGAGTCACTGACGTTTTGGCTACAGAAGGGAATTAGAAAAAGAAGTATGGAACTCTGCAGAAAATGAAGAAATGCATATCAAGCATGTTCATTTGGCTGTATTTTGGAGGAAATAGCTAAATACCTGTGTTTATTTCACTTAATGAAATGTATACTGGCTCAAACCATTGACTGAACTTCCATGGCTGAGTTTTCCTGCTACAACCCAGCACATGTCCCAATACGCCAATTCTTGGACCTGCAGAGAATAACTGGCCACTTAAACTTCTACAACTGAGGTTCCTAATCCTAACCTGAATTACTGAATCTCATTGGCTTCCATGTAAATGTTGACACCTTTGAAGATTTATTTATTCCCAAGAAACATATAAGCACAGGCAAGTGCAAAATCTGGAGCTTTTGCAGAACGATGAACCTTGCATTGTGACAAAGTCATGTACGAGCCTTCTGTTTAGCTTGCAATTTGTGATGCACAACCAAAGGGGCAAAGTGTAGATTGCTACATCAGGATGTGTGTTTCATGACGTGTCCTCTCTTGTTCCTGTGTACATGTCAATTCACATAGTTATTTTATTTATTTTATTAAATTTATACCCCGCCCTTCTCCTTGTTAGGACCCAGGGCATTATTTAAAACCACAAAATACAATATACATCAATTAAAATATATTATATTAAATTAATTAATTAAAGTTAAAAAAGTTACATCTGGCAAATAACATTGGACTACTCCAACTGAACCCCCAAGAGAAGTCATTGAAGGAAAGTCCAGAACCCAATCAAGTTATACCACAACCTAGCATTTTACTGTTATTTGACAGTGAAATGGGTGACATATGTCGGCAAAGATGATGAGACTCTGGAAAGAGTGCAGAGAAGAGCAACAAAGATGATTAGGGGACTGGAGTCTAAAGCTTATGAAGAAGGGATGCAGGAATTGGGAATGTCTAGTAAAAAGAAGGACTAGTGGTGACATGATAGTAGTGTTCCAATATTTGAGGGGCTTCCTTAAAGAATTGGAGGTCAATTGTTGGAAAAATGTCTTGACAATGAAAACTATCAATCAGTGGAAGAGCTTGCCTCCAGAGGTTGTGCATGCTCCAACACTGGAAGCTTATAAGAAGAGACTGGACAGCCATTTGTCTGAAATGGTTGAGCAGGGAGTTGGGCTAGAATGCCCCCAAGGTTCCTTCTAACGCTGATGTTCTATGTTCTAACAAATATATATACAGTATAATATACAAAAAATGAGAAACACGTGCAGGTTATTCCTTGATAGTCCAGAAACCAAGTGATGGACATGCTTGAGAACAAACTCAATTTTCACTTACACATAGTACTATTGACAAGTACAGTAGAACAAAAATCTTCATCTTCTTTGCATTCTACCACCTTCACACTCTTTTCTTCACATTCAGTTCCAAGGGCAACACATTGACAACACTTTAGAGACGTCACTGCAAAAAGAAGACATAGTCATGCCAATGATCAGTGTCACCTTTCTATGTATTTCTCTCCTCCTAGAATTTACATTCAAGACTCCTGTTATAATCTGGTTTACTAAGCATGTCTCCCCTGTTGTTGTTTTTCCTGCTGGGGACCTGTGGAAGGGTGGGAGAGGGGATCAGCTTGTGGAAATGGAAGGGACGTTGAGACTAAGGGAGAGATTCACCTTCTTGTACTGCTAACATTTTAATATGACACCGGATCATCCCATCGTTTGGTATTTATACCGTAGTCAGGTTTTGTGAAGAACCATTTGGATGCTGTCTGAGGTCATTTTTTTTTTTTTGCAAAAACCTGAATTCTGAATGTCTACAAGGTCGTCTTCTGCCACCAAGAGCCTCCCACTGGCCAGTACACTCCCCTAGAGAGGGTCTCCTCATGGTGCCGTCAGCTAGACAATGTCGACTGGTGACACCCAGGGGGAGAGCCTTCTCTGTGGGAGCACCTGTCCTCTGGAACGAATGGCCCCCGGAATTAAGAACTATCCCTGACTTACGCACCTTCCACCGTGCTCTCAAAACCTTTATTTTTTTCCAACAAGCCGGGCTGGCATAAAAATGAATTTTAAATTACGAATTTTTATCTGGTTTTTTATTTGGTTTTTTAATTTTGAGGCCAAATTGTTTAATATGTTTTTTTAAAACTTTTAAAACTTTTATATATCTGTTTTACTTTGGCTGTACACTGCCCTGAGTCCTTCGGGAGTAGGGCGATATAAAAAACTAATAAAACCTAAACCTAAACCTATGAATTCTGAATAATTGTTGATATCAGCTTTGACTCTTGATTGCTGGTGATGAAGGATTTGGGCACATTATATACGTGGTGTGCCAATAACATCTTCTTAAGGCTGAGAGAAAGAATCCCCTGCCTAGTTTTTGGCCCAATGGTTGAACGTCACTTGCCTAGTTTTTGTTTCTCTTGAATGACTAGACCAGCAGTGATTGTCACTTTTTGTTACTAATGTTTTACTGCATGTGTGCTGCATGCTTCCTGTCTGTGTGCCCTGCATGCGCTTTGCTCACTCGTGTGCCTTCCGCACATGCACCCGGCCTCAAAAACATGCCTAAATAGGATGGCATAGAGCCAGGACAGGTGGGCAGGCCCACCAACAATTTCCACTACTGGTTCAGGTGAACCTTTCCAAACTGGCTGAATACCAAATCTGGAATAGACACATAGTGCCTCATTCCTAATTCAAAACCTTGATATTCTGAAGACATGATCATGGATCCTACTACAGGTAGTCCTTGATGTAGGACCATAATTGGGACTGGAGCTTGTGTCGCTAAGGAACATTGTTAAGTGAGTTGTGCCCAGTTTTACAACCATTTTGTGGTAGTTAATAACTGCAGTCATTAAGTGAATCGCATGGCTGTTTAGCAAATCTGTCTTCCCCTATGGACGCTCCTGGTCAGGAAAGTTGCAAATGGAGATCATATGTCCCAAGACATGGAACGGATATAAACTCATGCCAGCTGCTTCATGCCCAAAACCTGATACCTGGCTGGAGGTATACTGCCATTGGGGAAAGTGTTAGAACCATTTGTAAGTCACTTTTTTCAGTGCTGTTCTAACTTCAGATGTGCCACAAAATAAATGGACCTGTAGTAGAACAATTGACCAGAGGCTTCCTCAACCTTCCTGCCTTCCATCCCTTTCCTGAAGTCTCCTGAAGTTTCTATATCTCCATTTTAAGGAAATTAAATTCCTTACCTGTTGACAGGATGGAGGAGAAGAGACAGAAGACAAGAATTCCAGCTGCCCTCATGTTGGTAGAAGTCACCTCCGAAGCCTTTCCTGACACCACCTATTGCTCAGCTTTGCAATTGGGGAGATGTTTTTGTAGAATTCGCTGGAGGAGGTGGAATATAGGATGCCAAATGATTGGCTGCCAGAAATAGCAAACTCCGGCAGGGCAGAAGCCAAATTCCATTAGGAAAGATAGCGGTTTTCTTAGAAAATGCACACAAAATAAACTTTGTTGATGTGCTTTCTTTTTTATTACAGGTCTACATGCATTCTTCTTTCTCTTAGGACTCAGCCTCGCTTCTAAAGCTTATTTGATATCCTGCTATAATTCTCTGTTTGTGATCTCTATACTATGCCCCTCTTGGCTGTGTTTCATTTATTTGGAAATTTTTGACATTTTCTGATCCTACGACATGCGTTATATGTCAGTACTTTGTTTTATATTTGCGATACATCTCTGAACAGTTCCATTATTTTTATTTTTGTAGACAGACTTTAGTTTCTGGCCCTTCGTTTCTATTACCTATTACTACACTTACTTGCCTCCCACTCGTATCTATAAGAAATAACCTGTTGTTAAAGAACAGCTTGCCTCCAGAAGTTGTGAATGCCCCAACCCTGGAAGTCTTTAAGAAGATGTTAGATAGCCATTTGTCTGAAATGGTATAAGGTTCCTGCCCACGCAGGGGGTTGGACTAGAAGACCTACAAGGTCCCTTCCAACTCTGCTATTGTACATTATGAGTACAATTTTAGCAGACTATTTACATAAACCTAAGGATGAGATCAGGGGGGACATTGACCTAGCCTATAGAATTAATTCTGCATATGCCAGGATAAATGAAGTGCCTAGAGAGATACATGTGAAATTTGTTAGAAGGTCAACCAGAGAGGAAATCCTGAAAGCGCAGAGAGAGAAACCTCTAACTCACCAACAAAAAACGGTCACTATCTTGAAGCAGATCCCTAGAAAAATTAGAGATGCAAGAAGGAATTTTTCCTTCTTGTCTAAAACCTTGTTTGATCACGGGATTTGGTTCAAGTGGATGACACCTGAAGGGATGCTGGTGTTCTGGGAAGGAGGAAGAGTGAGGATTAAAACAGTTGCTGAGGCGGAAGCCTTTCTTAAAAAATATTCCTCTGTCCTGGGGGAAGATCCAGGGGGGACGGAGGGGGCCACGGCCCCGCCTACGGGGGGCCAGGGAGGAGAGAAAGAAGATACAATAGCCAAAAGACTTAGATCAAAAAAATAACTTTGCCTTGATTTTTCTTGAACAATTTTGCATAATATTTCTATCTGGACTTTTTGTAAATGTCTGACAGCATGGAACGGAGAATTTAGGTAAATTTACTTGCTTTCATCTTGTAGTGGTATGGAAAATGTTTTCTATGTTAACTTTTTTATTGTGTATTTTGAGGTCTCGGAAGGTCCGACGACTCTAACGTGAATGCTCTCAAAATTTCTTTGTAACCATTACCCTATCCTGTTAAAAAATGTAAAACCAATAAAACTTTTTCAATTAAAAAAAAAAAAAAGAAGATGTTAGATAGACATTTGTCTGAAATGGTATAAGGTTCCTGCCCACACAGGGGGTTGGACTAGAAGACCTACAAGGTCCCTTCCAACTCTGCTATTGTATTGTATTGTATTGTATTGTATTGTATTGTATTGTATTGTATTGTATTGTATTGTATTGTATTGTATTGTATTGTATTGTATTGTATTGTATTGTATTGTATTGTATTGTATTGTATTGTATTGTAAGTACAGTTATAATTTAAGATTACATGAAATGATACTTTGCTTCTTATGGTATAATTCTGATTATAATTCTTCCTGTCCTGGATTCAGAGGTGCTATGTAATTAACTGATCAATCAATCAATCAATCAATCACTATTCTTCCTTTTCTAGTGACGATTATTGAGATGGTGATGAGGGACCAGTTACAGAGTGCCTGAAATCGGCGCCATTTTAATTGCCTTCAGAAATGGGATGGAAATAGCTTTGTTCATATGAGTGGATGGCAAACCTGCTTTGTAAACCTTCTTTTGGTCCTTTTACAACTCTCTGTGACCGTTGTCCTCTACTGGACCAATTTTGAGGATGAGGAATTGATGGAAGGACTGATTTGCAGTAATTCTACTTTTCCTCAGTGGACAGCTTCAGCAGTGATGCTGGAAAGAAGCTCCCAATAGCCCCCTTGTGTGATCCCTCAAGGGATAGTTCTCCATAGTTTACACTGTGCATGGAAGTTAATTTAGGATTTGATGCCCTCAGTACATTGATCAGATTTAGAAAGATATATTTATACCAGCAAGCTTTTGCTTAGCTGGTGAGGCCTTGTCCTAGTGTTTGAAGTACCACCACATTTTCAAGGGAGATTCTTTTTTGATTCCACTTTGACACTTTGATTCATATTCCCTGCTTTGACCCTCCTCTTTAACAACTCTCTTCCCTTGCAATCCCCAACACAATTCTGCCCAGTGTCTCTTATATCCTCCTTCACAAATATGGCCTTCAAAAGCAGAGAAAGAAGCTGTGAAAAGACACCAATCAAGAGCTGAAAGAGGAAGAGAAGAAGAAAAAAATGCAATGAGGGATGGGGGGCTCCTCCTTGAGATCTGGGATACCCAACCAGAACTTGGATACAAAACCCCTTTCCAACATTTATGAAGGGCTCTAGATGTCTCCTTAAATTCATTTCGTTTGGGGAGGAGGATGTGACCAAAAAAAAAAAGAATGGAAGTATGCCAGAGGAAAAAAGCCTAAGAATATAGCTTTGTGGGAGTGGCTTGCCGGCCATGTGACTGGGTGGGAGTGGCTTGCTGGCCATATGACCGAGTGGGAGTGGCTTGACAGTCATGTGACTGGCTCTTGTTTAGCAACCAAAATGTTGGCTCAGGAACTCTGGCATTTGAAGCACACAAGTCTTAAAGCTGTCAAGTTACAAGACCCTGGCACCACTAACCCTTTAGAAAAAAAACCACTAGGGGTGTTCAAACCTGACAGCTTTAAGACTTGTGGACTTTAACTCCCAGAATTCCGCCTCTCGCTCTTCCTCTGGATGATGGGCGGATGGGCGGGGGAAGGGAGCTGGAACCGGTTCTAAACGGCCCTGTAGATTTGTGGAACCTCTTCTATAGAAGAGGCTAGAACTGGCAGGAACCCATCCCTGGACGGAATGGTAATTTATCCAAGCTATCTCCTCATATGTGTTCAGACTTCCCTTAGGAGAATACACAGACGCAAATACTTTTGTCACCAAAATTTATTTGCATTATGATTTAGACAAGAAAGACTACATACCCCTGAGTTACCCTGCACCTCCATATTCTAAATTACTACCAGTTTCCCAAGAATGCTTAGCCCCAAACTATTGTCGTTCCTATCACTAAAGCTCCAATTTCCTTTCCCCGTTTACACATTTCAAACGCTAAGGGAAATAAGGCTGTCTGTCTACATGTTTAAAAACATCATATCAAGTGATTGTGAAACAGTGCTACAATTCTTCCTGCCAATATTGAACTCTATAATGCCGTCGTTCATTCGTGTCACTCCTATTGGGTAGGAACATACATCGTTCGTGGCACATCCTTGGATCGATGACTCCTCACTAATAAATCCCACTGTGGAGGAAAAAGAAAGCAGAAGGATAGGTGAGGTTTGCTTGTGAGACATTGGGAAACAAGGATATGGCTCTTCTTAAGCCCCAAAGGAGCCACAAGGGGGCTTCCCGCCTCCTTCAAAGTAGCTATACCAAATAGTCATGAAGCCACTGTCCCCTTGCCAGCCCTTCAAGGAGACTAGACCGAAGAACTCAAAATCAGCTCAACACTCAAAAGTTATAGTAACAGAATCCTGCAAAAGGGAATGCGCTTACTCCTCCCCTTAGTGAGAACAAGAGAGGGTTTTGTCTGGGATGTTATAGGATAGAGTTCCCCAACCTTTGCAGACCGTTGAGGGAGGAGAGGGAATGGTTCCCTGCGCATGGCCGACAGGTTCGTGCCTGCCGCTCCATTTGTGTGAGCAGTGGGTTCACATGCCCCCACATGCTCACACAAATGAAGCATGTTGTGTACTCGCCTGGTACTTGCACAAATGAAGATGTGTGTGGACTTAACGACTGCTTCCGTGGCCTGATTCTAAATGGCTCATGGATCGTAGTGGGCCGCAGCGCACTATCCATTCCGGAGTGTCAGTTGGGTGGGCCAAAATTGTTGTAGACTCGAGTGACGACCGGCCGCTGTCACTCGAATACACGACACTTCTCCCCCACCCCCGAGTTTGCACAAATGTAATTGGCAAGGTAGGCAGGTTGACATCTGATCCCACCTTTGTCACCAGTATTTTGTTCTCTGTGAAGTAATCACGACTGAGGTGGTTCAACTAACAATTGCTTTATTAACTCTGAAATCAACACAACAAGAACAACAAGCCTTGGTTTGACAGCTATTTATATAGCAGTTGTCAAACCCTTTAGCCAATGAAAACTCTGCCATTCTCCCACTTGAACGCCCCCCCGCATCAGGTCCAATGAAAACCCGCATCCGGCTTGAGTGATAGCGGCCGGTCGCCACTCGAATATACAACAATAGTCAAGATGGAGGCCAGAATATGGTTCTAATCCCAGGACTTCAATTGCATTTTTCTTTTTCCCATGTGTTTCTCTAATTAAAAAATAATAATAGCCAGAAAGATAAAGGAAGAAAGATCTCCTACTCACGTGTATGCATGCCAAACTCCATATCTACACACTGATTCTCGTTGCCAAGGCAGAGAACTGTCTGAGTTGGTTGGGGAGAATCACCATGCTTTGTGTACAATCCAGTGCACATCTTTCCATTGGGTTTAAGTTCCTCACGACGTGGCACTGCAGAAATCAACCCCAAATTGTCAAACATTTTCATGGAGACCATCCCATATTAAATCTCAAAGATCTTTGGCATCCTGGCTCCCAGAATTCCCAGCCAGGAGAAGATTTGTACTCCAACCATCTAAAAGGCAGAGCTGGACTTTCTGCTTATTGCAGCAACCAAGCAGGTCGCCCCACCGACTTCTCCAGCCAAGGAAGAGATGACACCTCGTCCCATCTGCTCCACTCCTATCCATTATAAATGTACGCCGATGCATGGTCCGAAGTTCCCCTTCAAAAGGGCTCTTTTAACTCTGGACCCATTTTAATCCCTGGGCAACTATTTCATCCTGGGTTGCTGGACCGCCATGTTCTCCAGTGATAGAAAGCTCCTATTTTTATGACCTTATATTTGACCCAGCAATGGCTTGCTCAACTAATGAACGTTCCTCACCCCTTTCCTCCCTGAGGATTGTTGCACCATTCAAATTTTATCTCCCCATGGTGTGTGTGTGTGTGTGTGTGTGTGTGTGTGTGTGTGTGTGTGTGTGTGTAGAAGAGAAGAGAATAACAGAGTTGGAAGGGACCTTAGAGGTCTTCTAGTTCAACTCCCTGCTTAGGCAGGAAACCCTATGCCATTTTAGACAAATGGCTACCCGACCCCTTCTTTAAAGCTTGCAGTGTTGGAGCATTTACAACTTCTGGAGGCAACTTGTTCACTTCTGGAGACAAGTGTGTGTGCATCTATGTGCCGAGGTCCTCTTGCATACTGCTCAGGCTGGGTGAAATCTGTTCCCCCTTACTTTCTCACTCCCTGCCCACAATACTGTAAAGTGTAACCTTCTCTGCCCTTTTTCAAGGAAACATTGAGTTGAATTACTTACGACTACAAGGCAAGTTATTGCAGCCATCTGACTGGCAAGTGTGAAGATGGAGTTCAAAGTAGTTTGTCTGTGTAGAAGTCAAAGTGAAATAACCATCATTAGCTTCCTCAGGCTTTACACAAGTCTTAGCAGTATAACTGACTGAAGGAGTACCTGTGAAGAGATGAAATGTTGGGGGTGTAAGAAAAATGAATTTATTTATTTTTAATGAAGCCGCCTGCTTATTTAACTATTTCATTTGAGATCCCTGGTATTAATGGTTGTTAGCTGTCAGGAAGATTATATGCTTTTTCCTTAAAATGCAAAGGGATTGGCAGATTAATAACAATAGCACTTACACTTATATACCGCTTCTCGGTGCTCAGCCCTCTCTAAGCAGTTTACAGAATCAGCCTCTCGCCCCCAACAATTTGGGTCCTCGTTTTACCCCCCTCTCGGAAGGACAGAAGGCTGAGTCAACCTTGAGCCCGGTGAGATTCGAACTGCCAAATTGTAGGCAGCCGGCAGTCAGCAGAAGTAGCCTGCAGTACTGCACTCTCACCACTGCGCCACCGCAGCTCATGCTCAGAACGACATTTTTCTACATAATATTCATAATAAACACACTTCACTGAAAATGGTAGAGTAAACTGAGGTTCATTGAAGCCAATGGCATCATCCACCTTCAAGAAAATTGAATTATCCCTTGAGATAATAAGATGATAAAGTTGTCTGACACCTAAATTGAAAAGATGTTTCACTCACTGAAAGAGGTACGGACAGCCAAGGAAGCGCAATGTGTTTTATCTGGCTCACACTCCACCAACGTCATGTCTTCATTTCTACATTGTCCATTGGTGGTAAAACATTTATAGCATTGTAGAGATGTCACTGCAGAGGATAGAAGCAAAATGATTACAGATCGACAGAGAGCCAACCAAATTATGCACTAATTAATTAAAAAAGAAACCTTTTTAGATGTTCAAGATTAATATCACATTTTTTCCAGCTGTGTATTCTAAGCCGTGTCTACCAATAGTTTGAAGCCATGGTGAAATTCAAATTTTTTTACTACCGGTTCTGTGGGCGTGGCTTGGTGGGTATGGCAGGGGAAGGATACTGCAAAATCCACATTCCCTCCCCACTGTGGGGCCAGCCAGAGGTGGCATTTGCCGGTTCTTTAAACTACTCAAAATTTCTGCTACCAATTCTCCAGAACCTGTCAGAGCTTGCTGAATTTCACCCCTGGTTTGAAGGGGGTGGAGATACAGGAAGAGACTAAAAATGTGGACATCAGAAATTAGTTGATCTTTTGAATAGGAAAAGGGACTCTTCATAAGGAGATATTCAGCTCTTTAGATAGGATTCCCTTTTTATTATTGATTGAGATCAGTCTTCAAAATGAGCCTGTTAATATTGTTGAATTCCCAATGCAGAGTCCACCAAAACAACCACAATTGGTCATTTGGAATCAGAAATAAACCAAATCTTAGCCTATCCCACAGATACCTTGTTGTTAATTCACCTCCTCATTCATTTAGTGAGAAGACTCTCTCTGACACAGGTCACAAAACAGCAACCATCTCCACATTTCTGTACCCCACACCCTCCATCACTGATGGTATAATTGGATGTGTGCCACGTAGGAATCTATGTTTAAGAATACGCACCTATTGAGAGGCATAAATATTTAGGCACATTCAAAGCAGCAAAATATTTGTCTAACATTCTAGTGACATTCTATTCATGTTGTGACCCAGGACCAACGACAGTTAACATAAACCCAACCTGTCAGGACTACCATCTTCAAAAGAGAGAGAAAGAAGGAGCCAAAGATTTTTGGAGGTATTTTAGCAGTGATCTGCTTGTCTAGCCATGTAAGAGGCCTCCCTCTACCATCTCAACGTCGAATAGCAATACTCACCACCTGTCAGTAGAACTGAAGAGATGAGACAGAAGGAGACAAAAAGGTTAGGAGCCATTGTGTGTGGAGAGCACGTCTACTGCCTTCCTGAAGCCAACTCTCAAATGCACTCAGCTTTATAGTGACTAGGGTGGGTCTTTTGTGGGGTGTTTTGGAGCAATTTCTTTGAGGGGGTGGCATGGAAGACATGAGTGATTACCGATTCCCACATAGTAGAGAAATATCCATTTGCACAATAAAAATAGGGAAAGGGACAACGTCAATGGAGAAACAACAAGTTGGTTGAAACTTGTTGGGATTATCCATAACTCAATGTGTTTTTTAAGTTGAAGCAAGAACTGATTCCAGTTGTAAATGGGTTACTATAGGGCAGGAGTGTCAAACTTGATTTCATTGAGGGGCCGCATCAGGGTTGTGTTTGATGTCAAGGAGCCGGGTGTTTGTGATTGGAGCGGGCATGGCTAGCTCAACATCACTCATCAAGGCTCCGTTTTTGGCCGTGACGGCCTCCTGCAGTCCTCTGCCAGTGAAAACGGAGCTCCGGAAGGCTGCATGCAGCCCACCTGGGCTCCGTTTATGGCCGCGACATCCTCCTGCAGCCTCTTCTCATGCCTAGCAATATACGTGGAATTCTTCATTTTGTTCATTGTTAAGCATGCTTTCACAATATAACAAAACTCCAGGTTCCTCAGAAAAGCCCAAGATTAACGTAATCTTAACATAATCATAACACAAACTAAAGGTAAACCGCTCCAAACTCGATTGCAGAAAATATGACTTCAGCAAGAGTCTAGAATGTGCTACCCCCCATAACTTTGACCTCATACTGTCTAGCATGGACCTCACACGTTTCCTAAGAGGCCAGTAGGAGCGTGCATAAGCACGCCAGCATGCCTACCATCCCTGTCCTACTGTCTCCATTTATTCACACCCATTTCCTGTGTCCTGTGTCCATGTTTATACTTACACCTGTTATCTTGTACGTGTTTGATGAACGAACGAACGAACGAACGAACGAACGAACGAACGAACTAACGAACTAACGAACTAACGAACGAACGAACGAACGAACGAACGAACTAACTAACTAACTAACTAACTAACTAACTAACTAACTAACTAACTAACTAACTAACTAAGAAAGAACTTATAGACTTTCTAGAGAATTTCTGGGAAATCTCTAACAATTGTCTTCATTTTCCGATACTTTCCAATCCTTTTTTTCCCACTCCACCTTTACCCATTTCGGTAACTAGTAGCAACCGGTTGCAGTCGTTTATTTATTTGATTTATAGAGCCACCCATCTAGCAGCTGTTCTTACTTTAATTGCAAGCAAAAGGATTGAGATGAAAGGTCTCCAATCTTCTCAGAATTAGTAGGTGAAGGAGGACTGGGCAAGAGGTGGCTGAGAAAAGCTTGTGACGAAACCTTCGCTAGTCCTGGAAGTCCTAGCCGAAGATACCAAACGAAGCCACCACCGGCCGTGACGGGGCCTGTGCAGAGATGGGACAAATATTCCGTCTGATTCTTCCTGCTCTCCTCATATGTCCAGCGATCTCAGCCAGAGAGAGATAGACTAGATAAAGTATAACTCATTTAATCAGGGTGTCAGAGATAGCCCTTGGCCTAAAAGAGAGAAACAGAATAAGCACCGGCAGGGAGCAGAAGTGAGCTCCAATTTCTCCACTGAATTTCCTTGTGGGAAGGTGATGGTAGACAGTGGAAATCTTCTTTTTCCCTCCTCTGGTTTTCCTTCCTTTCCTTTTCTTTCCTTTCCTTTCCTTTCCTTCCCTTCCCTTCCCTTCCTTTCCCTTCCCTCTTCTTCCCTCCCTTCCCTCCCTTTCCTTCCTTTCCTTTCTTTTCCTTTCCTTCCCTCTTCCTCTTTACCTTTTCTTTTCCTTCCTTCTTCCACTTTTCCTTCCCTACCCTCTTCTTCCTTCCCTTCCCTCTTCTTCCTTTCCTTCCTTTTCTATCATCCTTCCTTTCTTTCCTTCCCTTCCCTTCCCTCTTCCATCTTTCCTTTCCTTCCCTCTTCTTCCTTCCCTTCCCTCTTCTTCCTTTCCTTCCTTTTCTTTCCTTCCTTTTCTTCCTTCCTTCCTTCCTTTCCTTCCCTTCCCTTCCCTCTTCTTCCTTTCCTTCCTTTCCTTCCATCCTTCCTTTCTTTCCTTCCCTTCCCTCTTCCATCTTTCCTTTCCTTCCCTCTTCTTCCTTCCCTTTCCTCTTCTTCATTTCCTTCCTTTTCTTCCCTTCCTTTTCTTCCTTCCTTCCTTTGTTTCCTTCCCTTCCCTTCCCTCTTCTTCCTTTCTTTCCTTTTCTTCCATCCTTCCTTCCTTTCCTTCCCTTCCCTCTTCTTCCCTCCCTTCCCTCCCTTTCCTTCCTTTCCTTTCTTTTCCTTTCCTTCCCTCTTCCTCTTTACCTTTTCTTTTCCTTCCTTCTTCCACTTTTCCTTCCCTACCCTCTTCTTCCTTCCCTTCCCTCTTCTTCCTTTCCTTCCTTTTCTATCATCCTTCCTTTCTTTCCTTCCCTTCCCTTCCCTCTTCCATCTTTCCTTTCCTTCCCTCTTCTTCCTTCCCTTCCCTCTTCTTCCTTTCCTTCCTTTTCTTTCCTTCCTTTTCTTCCTTCCTTCCTTCCTTTCCTTCCCTTCCCTCTTCTTCCTTTCCTTCCTTTCCTTCCATCCTTCCTTTCTTTCCTTCCCTTCCCTCTTCCATCTTTCCTTTCCTTCCCTCTTCTTCCTTCCCTTTCCTCTTCTTCATTTCCTTCCTTTTCTTCCCTTCCTTTTCTTCCTTCCTTCCTTTGTTTCCTTCCCTTCCCTTCCCTCTTCTTCCTTTCTTTCCTTTTCTTCCATCCTTCCTTCCTTTCCTTCCCTTCCCTCTTCCATCTTTCCTTCCCTTCCCTCTTCTTCCTTCGATTCCCTCTTCTTCCTTTCCTTCCTTTTCTTTCCTTCCTTTTCTTCCTTCCTTCCTTTCTTTCCTTCCCTTCCCTTCCCTCTTCTTCCTTTCCTTCCTTTCCTTCCTTTCCTTTCTTTTCCTTTCCTTCCCTCTTCCTCTTTACCTTTTCTTTTCCTTCCTTCTTCCACTTTTCCTTCCCTACCCTCTTCTTCCTTCCCTTCCCTCTTCTTCCTTTCCTTCCTTTTCTATCATCCTTCCTTTCTTTCCTTCCCTTCCCTTCCCTCTTCCATCTTTCCTTTCCTTCCCTCTTCTTCCTTCCCTTCCCTCTTCTTCCTTTCCTTCCTTTTCTTTCCTTCCTTTTCTTCCTTCCTTCCTTTCTTTCCTTCCCTTCCCTTCCCTCTTCTTCCTTTCCTTCCTTTCCTTCCATCCTTCCTTTCTTTCCTTCCCTTCCCTCTTCCATCTTTCCTTTCCTTCCCTCTTCTTCCTTCCCTTTCCTCTTCTTCATTTCCTTCCTTTTCTTTCCTTCCTTTTCTTCCTTCCTTCCTTCCTTTCCTTCCCTTCCCTTCCCTCTTCTTCCTTTCTTTCCTTTTCTTCCATCCTTCCTTCCTTTCCTTCCCTTCCCTCTTCCATCTTTCCTTCCCTTCCCTCTTCTTCCTTCCCTTCCCTCTTCTTCCTTTCCTTCCTTTTCTTTTCTTCCTTTTCTTCCTTCCTTCCTTTGTTTCCTTCCCTTCCCTTCCCTCTTCTTCCTTTCCTTCCTTTTCTTCCATCCTTCCTTTCTTTCCTTCCCTTCCCTTCCCTTCCATCTTCCATCTTTCCTTTCCTTCCCTCTTCTTCCTTCCCTTCCCTCTTCTTCCTTTCCTTCCTTTTCTTTCCTTCCTTTTCTTCCTTCCTTCCTTTCTTTCCTTCCCTTCCCTTCCCTCTTCTTCCTTTCCTTCCTTTCCTTCCATCCTTCCTTTCTTTCCTTCCTTCCCTTCCCTCTTCCATCTTTCCTTTCCTTCCCTCTTCTTCCTTCCCTTTCCTCTTCTTCATTTCCTTCCTTTTCTTTCCTTCCTTTTCTTCCTTCCTTCCTTCCTTTCCTTCCCTTCCCTTCCCTCTTCTTCCTTTCTTTCCTTTTCTTCCATCCTTCCTTTCTTTCCTTCCCTTCCCTCTTCCATCTTTCCTTCCCTTCCCTCTTCTTCCTTCCCTTCCCTCTTCTTCCTTTCCTTCCTTTTCTTTTCTTCCTTTTCTTCCTTCCTTCTCTTGTTTCCTTCCCTTCCCTTCCCTCTTCTTCCTTTCCTTCCTTTCCTTCCATCCTTCCTTTCTTTCCTTCCCTTCCCTCTTCCATCTTTCCTTTCCTTCCCTCTTCTTCCTTCCCTTTCCTCTTCTTCATTTCCTTCCTTTTCTTTCCTTCCTTTTCTTCCTTCCTTCCTTCCTTCCCTTCCCTTCCCTTCCCTCTTCTTCCTTTCTTTCCTTTTCTTCCATCCTTCCTTCCTTTCCTTCCCTTCCCTCTTCCATCTTTCCTTCCCTTCCCTCTTCTTCCTTCCCTTCCCTCTTCTTCCTTTCCTTCCTTTTCTTTTCTTCCTTTTCTTCCTTCCTTCCTTTGTTTCCTTCCCTTCCCTTCCCTCTTCTTCCTTTCCTTCCTTTTCTTCCATCCTTTCTTTCTTTCCTTCCCTTCCCTTCCCTTCCATCTTCCATCTTTCCTTTCCTTCCCTCTTCTTCCTTCCCTTCCCTCTTCTTCCTTTCCTTCCTTTTCTTTCCTTCCTTTTCTTCCTTCCTTCCTTTCTTTCCTTCCCTTCCCTTCCCTCTTCTTCCTTTCCTTCCTTTCCTTCCATCCTTCCTTTCTTTCCTTCCTTCCCTCCCCTCTTCCATCTTTCCTTTCCTTCCCTCTTCTTCCTTCCCTTTCCTCTTCTTCATTTCCTTCCTTTTCTTTCCTTCCTTTTCTTCCTTCCTTCCTTCCTTTCCTTCCCTTCCCTTCCCTCTTCTTCCTTTCTTTCCTTTTCTTCCATCCTTCCTTTCTTTCCTTCCCTTCCCTCTTCCATCTTTCCTTCCCTTCCCTCTTCTTCCTTCCCTTCACTCTTCTTCCTTTCCTTCCTTTTCTTTTCTTCCTTTTCTTCCTTCCTTCCTTTGTTTCCTTCCCTTCCCTTCCCTCTTCTTCCTTTCCTTCCTTTTCTTCCATCCTTCCTTTCTTTCCTTCCCTTCCCTTCCATCTTCCATCTTTCCTTTCCTTCCCTCTTCTTCCTTCCCTTCCCTCTTCTTCCTTTCCTTCCTTTTCTTTCCTTCCTTTCCTTTCTTTTTTCCTTTCTTTTCCTTTCCTTCCCTCTTCCACCTTTCCTTTCCTTCCCTCTTCTCCCTTCCCTTCCCTCTTCTTCCTTCCCTTCCTTTTTTTTCCTTCCTTTTCTTCCTTTCCTTTCTTTCTTTCCTTTCCTTTCCTTCCCTTTCCTCTTCCACTTTTCCTTTCCTTTCTTCCCCAGAAGGCAGGTAAATGAGTGGGTGCTTCTGGGTGAGGGAGGTAGTGAAAGATACTGCAAGTGGCCAGAAAGTTTGAAGGACATTGAAAATGGCGGTCATGTCACCACAACAGCATGGCAGCCACATGGAATCAGCAGCAGTGATGTTGTAGTAGCAGCCTGGCAGCACTTAAGCAGTTAAATGTCCACATTTCCCAAAAATTAATTCTATTGGAGGTCATGGGTCCCAACCAGGGGTGGGCTGCTATGGGTTCACCCAGATTTGGGAGAACCCATAGCTAACATTATGGCCAGTTCAGAGAACCTCCAAATTCCTCCCCTGGCTGATCATAGAAATATAGACTTGGGTTGCTGTTTTAGATAATTCCTAACTAGAAAAATGCCCATGGAGGCAGGTCTAGATGGTGCTGAAAGAGGAAGAGAAGAAATGCCAGGAGGGATGCAACTCCATGACATTTGGGATTTTCAACCTGAATTTGGAGGCCACTAGACTAGTCCAACATTTATGATGTAATAATAATAATAATTTATTTTATATACCGCGTCCTCTCCCCAAGGGGACTCGGAGCGGTGCACAGGGAAAAATTAAAACACTATAAAATACACACAAGAATAAATACAGTAAATAAAAATGAATTAAATTTAGTTGTCCCTGCACTAAAATCCTACATTAAAACTAACATTCCCTAATGTGCTCCCAGATGCCTTCTTAAACTGGGAATAACAGAATAACAGAATTGGAAGGGACCTTGGATGTATTCTAGTTCAACCCTACACCATTCCAAGCAATGGGTTGTCCAATCTCTTCTTAAAAATCTCTAGTGTTGGGACACCCTCATCTTCTGGAGGCAGCTCATACACAGATTAATTGTTCTCACTGTCGGGAAATTTCTCCTTAGTTCTAAGTTGCTTCTCTCCTTGATTTGTTCCCACGCGTTGCTTCTTGTCCTGCCTTCAGGTGCTTTGGAGAACAGATTGACCACCTCTTCCTTGTGGCAACCCCTGAGAAATTGGAACACTGCCATCATGTCACCCCTTAGTCTTTCTTCTCACATACCCAATTCTTGCAACTATATGTTTTAACCTCTAATCCCCTAATCATGGAGGGAGGTGGTGGCTCAGTGGCTAAGACACGGAGCTGGTTGATCAGAAAGGTTCGGCAGTTTGGCTGTTCGAGTTCCTAGTGCCACATAACTTAGTGAGCTCCCGTGACTTGTCCCAGTTTCTGCCAATCTAGCAGTTCGAAAGCATGTAAAAATGCAAGTAGAAAAATAAGGACCACCTTTGATGGGAACATAACAGCGTTCTGTGCACCTTTGCCAACTAGTTATGCTGGCCACATGCCATGGAGACATCTTCAGACAGTGTTGGCTCTTTGGCTTTGAAACAGAGATGAGCACCGCCCCCTAGGGTCGGGAACGATTAGCACCTATGTGCGAGGGGAACCTTTACCTTTACCCCTAATTATCTTTGTTGCTTTTCTCTGCATTCTTTCTAGAGCAGGGGTCCCCAACCCCCGGGCCACGGACCAGTGCTGGTCCATGGCTTGATAGTAACTGGGCCAGAGTGAATGGTGGACAGAGTAGCGCAACTCTTAGGAAAGTGTAGCAAATGCTCTGCTATTCTGGTGGCTGGCTGGGGCGCTCCCCAGGGGCAGGGAGGGGCAACGGCCTGCATTGGGGGGGTTCAGGGCACCACCCGGCCCTGCACGGGGGGAAGGGACTGCCAGGCCCTCCTGCCTGGGATGCAGCCCATCCTTCCCTGCCCCAGCCGAGGATCCTTCACCCGGGATCCCTGGCAGCTTTCCCACCTGGTTGCACTCACCAGGTCGCATTCCCACGGCACGCGGGTTCCCACCTCGGGTTCCACGTGACCGCCAAATGCGCGCGCGGCCCACATGACTCACCCACTGGAGGCTCCCACCTGTCCGTGGAATTTTTTTTACATGAAATCGGTCCCTGGTGCCAAAAAGGTTGGGGACACCTGTTCTAGAGTCTTGGTATCTTTTTGATATTGTGGCGACCGAAACTGGATGCAGTATTCTATGCGTGGTCTTAACAAGGCATTATAAAGCAGTACAACCACTTCACGTGATCCTGATTCTATCTTTCTGTAATTGCAGCCTTGGACTGCATTGGATTTTTTGGCAGCTGCAGCACACTGCTGGCTCATATTTAAGTGGTTGTCCCACTGGGACTCTCCCACTTATAATGTGACAAGAGAGAACGATAGGAAGTTTTCCAAAAGTGGCTAAGGGTACAGCTCAGTGATAGTCAACCTGGTCCCTACTGCCCACTAGTGAGCGTTCCAGCTTTCATGGTGGGCGGTAGGGGTTTTGTCCGATACTGAAGCACTTTCCTTTTTTTAATTTAATTGACTTCCCTACTTTATCAATCGCCATTCCTGTGGAACCGGTGGGCGGTTAGAAAATTTTACTACTAACAGAGATACGAAAGTGGATGCTTGGTATAAAAAGGTTGACGACCCCTGGTATAGATGAGCTGAGTGTATGGGTGACACCTATGGGTGACATAGAGGAGGGAATGGCCAGTTCATCAAAGCTATCTTCCCGTGCGTGTTCAAACACTCCTTTGAAAAACAAATACACAGACTCAAATGCTTTCAACACTGCAATTTATTTTCATTATGGTTTAGTGAAAACAGAATGTTTAGAGAAAAAGCATGTTCCCCTCAGCTAGTAGGCCCAAACACAGCATTTCAACCCTCTCAAGTCTGCTCCTCCTCCATATTTTAAAGTACTACCAAGCTCTCAAGAATGCTTAACCCCAAACCACGGTTACATCGTACTACTGAAGCTCCAATCTCCTTCTCACTTTTATAAACCCATGAAAGGCAAAGGAAGAAGGCTATGTTCTGACTACATGGGAAGAAAAGCACTATCAAGGGACAGTGGCATAGTGTTGCAGTCCTTCGTGATATTGAACCTTGCAAGGCCATTGGCTACTTCCGACTCGCCATCAGGATAGGAACATACATCTGGGGTTGCGCATCCTTGCACCCAACCCCGTTCTTCAAGAGCTCCAACTGTGGAAGAAAAAGGAAGAATAAGGATCTCTGAGACTTTATTGCGAGGATATTAGATAACAAAGGTAGTTTTCTGCTTGACAAAACGCCTGAGCTTAGCCACTCTTTGGGAAAATCCCTCGCACTATGTTGACGCTTAAGCCCTTGTATCAGTCATGGGCAAGCGAACATCACCACTATCCTCCTGTTGACCCTTCAAGGAGACCAGAATAAGAACATAGTCCTATCTGTTATACTACAGATCGTCCTTGATTTACAACCACAAGGGAGCCCAAAATTTATGTTGCTAAGTAAAACCTGTGTGAAGTGATTTCCAGTCATAAAACTACTGTCCTCTTGTCAACCCTTCACGGAGACCAGAATAAGAAGACAAACTCCTGCATGTTACGCTACAGTACTGTTTTTATGAAGAGATTACAGTACAGTGGTACCTCAGTGCCCAGCTGCTTCACAACTTGTCAAATTTGATACTCAAAACATTTTGACATGAAAATGCTGTCGCAGTACTCGTTGTTTGTTTAGTATTCGATATGCTACAATAGGAAAAGCAGGGTGATTGAGGTGGGGGCAGGTGTGGGTTCCTGCGGCCATTACTACTGGTTCGGTGCCAGAAAAATTTTGTTCGCGCGTGCTGACTTCACTCACACGCACACCCTGCACATGTGCACATTTGCAGTAGAAAGAGTCTGCGCATGTGGGCAACATTAATAAGGGGGAAAATAACATTTTTCAATGAAGATTGTTCTGCGCATGTGCAGAGCAGAAAATCAAGATGGCGCCGAGGAGGATAGAATCAGTACAGCCAGAGTCCGCCAGAGTTACTACCTATTCGGCCGAATGGGACCATGTTGGAAGGAACCCATCTATGGTGGGGGGAATGGAGAGGAGTTTGGCCATGCTTGGAAGGTGGCAAAAGGCCTTCAGGACAGCCACAGAGGGCAGATAGGAAGTCAGTCACGCTGGGAAGTTTGTTGACATAGGAAAAGGGATAGTAGGCAGAGAGTTATTCCTGGCCAAAGCAAAGGATCATGGGGTAAGTCACAGGGTTTATTTGGGTTTCATCCTTTGTAACATTTATCACAATTCCTGGAACCAATTAATGATGTGCACTGAAGTACCACTGCAAAAAAATATTGGAAATCTGAATGCGGTTCCCACTTCCAACCCTTAGGATGCTTTCTCAGGTTACAGTTCTGGCCCAGAGTCAAATTTCTTTTATCTGACCGTTGGGTTTGTTGCGGCTTTTTCTGCCCTGTCTCAACCCTAGGCATCGTATGCATTGTAGGATGTTGCAGAACTCTTGCACACTTAATTTTCCACTGGAAGGTGTGTGATCGAGAGTTCATTTTCGTATTTCTCTGAATGTTTATAGATCTGGCAGGTACAGTTCCAGGGAAATAGTTATCGGCTACACGAAAATGCTTCCCTCAGAATGAATATTGTGCAAAAATGCAGTCCCCTGGGAAATTTGTTTACTGTAATGTGTATATTATAGCAGAGTCTAAGGATAGTTATCTTAGGCAAAATTGCACCCAAAAGGCAGGGAAAATGTCTACGGATCAGAGGTGGTATTCAGCAAGTTCTGACCACTTCTGGAGAACCAATAATGGAGATTTTGAGTAGTTTGAAGAACCGGCAAATACCACCTCTGGCTGGCCCCGCCCCCATCTATTCTCTGCCTCCTGAATCCCAGCTGATCGGGAGGAAATGGGGATTTTACAGTATCCTTCCCCTGCCACGGCCACCAAGCCACACCCACAGAACCGGCAGTAAACACCCCTGCTACGGATATCTGCATTAAGGAGAGAAATATATGGAAAACAGAAGTAATATTTCTGCACGTTCCTTCCCCCAACCCCCGCCTTCTCTTGCAATGATCTGTTCAAAATCATCTGAATCACGTAGAGTCCCACAATCACGATGCGTTCGTCTGCAGGCATCATAATAATTAGCCCTTTCACTTCAGCAGCACGGTAATGGATGTTCTCGTGATGTTTTTTTGAGCCATCCTGCAGTCAGTCGGCCTTGTCTCTCCTGCTCCCACATTTTTAATCCCCCCACTACAACTTTTCAGATTTTAATTATTTGTTTTTTAGTTACCTGGGCTTTCTCTTTCTCTTTCTATGGTTTCTCTGCTTAAAAAATAAAATAAAATAAAAGGTTGCACTCACATGTATTCATGGTAAAATTCATGCTGAGACAACGGGTCTCTCGGCCGAGACAGAGAATTTGCTGAGCTGGCTGGAGAGGCTCTCCGTGTCTCGTGTATGATCCAGAACATACCAATCCGTTGGGCTTGAGTTCATCGCGGGACGTCACTGTAGGAATCAAGCCAAGTTTAGCAAACCTTTTCACGTGCCTTTCGGGATCCTGGCTTCCAGGATTCCCTACCCTGGGTAGGATTTGTAATCCAAGAGTCTGAAGCAGTGGTGCCTAGTCAGCCGATTCTATCTGGTTCAGGCGAACCGGTTGTGGTGATGGCGGGAGGCCCTGCCCACACACATTGGATGTCATCCCATCCTGTTTCTGACACTCTGCGCCAAGGGTGGGTTCCTGCCAGTTCTAGCCTCTTCTATAGAAGAGGTTCCACAAATCTACAGTGCCATCTAGAACCGGTTCCAGCTTCCTCCCCCCGCCCGTCCGCCCATCATCAAGAGGAAGAGCGAGAGGAGGAATTCTGGAAGTTGAAGTCCACAAGTCTTAAAGCTGTCAAGTTTGAACACCCCTGGGGTTTTTTCCCCTAAAGGGTTAGGGGTGCAAGGGTCTCGTAACTTGACAGCTTTAAGACTTGTGTGCTTCAAATGGCAAAGTTTCTGAGCCAACATTTTGGCTGCTAAGCAAGAACATTGTTAAGTGACTAGAAGACCTCCAAGGTCCCTTCCAACTCCGTTATGCTGTTATTCCTCACCCCCTGAAGCTTGCTGCTCCATTGAAACTTTGCATCTCTTTGGAGACATGTATGGTGGTGATGTTGCTTTCTCCTTAAGCTGGGTCAAATTGGCTCCCCTGGCTTTCTCACTTCCTGCCCACAGTACTGCCGACTCTAACGTTCTCTACCTTACGCAAAGAAGCATTGAGTTGAATTACTTACACAGAAGAGGCATGGCATTGCAACCATCCGACTGGCAACAGAAAAGGTTCGCTTGAGTATATTTTCTCCCTTCAGAGGTGATAGTGTAAAAGCCTTCATTGCATTCCTCAGCCTTTGCACAAGTCTTAGCTGTATAACTGAGTAAAGGAGTGGCTGTGAAATAGAGATGAAATTTTATTATTTTATTTATTTTTTATTTTTCAAATTTATACCCCGCCCTTCTCCTTGCAAGGACCCAGGGCTGGGATTTAGAAAAAAATTAATAAAGGGAGTGTTGAAAAAGCACTGTGCTCAATTCAATATTTTATTTGAGATCCCTCGTGTTAATAATAATAATCTTCATTGTCATTGTACTAAAATTACAATGAAATTGGTGTTAATGGATGTTGGCTGGACAAGAAGATTATATGGTTTTCCTTAATAGGCGAAAGAGCACAAAAATAGTTACTTCAAGGCACAAAATTACCCCATGCATAATTGGAGATGGCTTCCTCCATTTATTTCAGGTAAGGAGGAAGAGTTAATTTTGACTGGTGAACTTCTGGAAACTATTCTGCACCATTAAATGGATATTGGAACCCTTTCTTTCTCTTACCACTTTTCTCCCCGTGTTTTCCATGTATGGTAAAGTTTCCCCTTGCACATAGGTTCTAGTCGTTCCCCAATCTAGGGGGTGGTGCTCATCTCTTTTTCAAAGCTGAAGAGCCAGCGTTGTCCAAAGACGTCTCCACATGGTCATGTGGCCAGCATGACTAAATGCCGAAGGCGCACAGAATGCTGTTATCTTCCCACCAAAGGTGGTCCCTATTTTCTTTCAAGGTCTTAGTGACCATCTTTAAAGCGCTCCATGGCAGTGGGCCTGGCTACTTACAGGACCGCCTACTACCACATACCTCCACTTGACCTGTCCGCTCCCACAGGGAGGGCCTCCTTAGGGTGCCGTCCGCTGGACAATGCCGGCTGGCAACTCCCAGGGGAAGAGCCTTCTCTGTGGCAGGCCCCGCCCTCTGGAACGACCTGCCCCCAGATCTCCGCACAATCACAGACCTTCGCCTCTTCCGTCAGACATTAAAAACTTACTTCTTTCGTTTGGCCGGCCTGGCATAGCTGGTACAGCTATTACTATTTTAATTGGGTTTTAATTAACGTTTTAGCACGGATCTAATCTTATTTAATCTTAATTTTAACTATTTGATTGTTTGTACTTTTATATTTTATATTTTATAGCTCCTGTGCACCGCCCTGAGTCCCATGTCGAGAGATAGGGCGGTATAGAAATGAAATTAAAGTTAAAATTAAAGTTAAAGTTCTTAGCCACTGAGCCACCGTGTCCCTTCCAAGTACTGTAGAGTAACAGAAAACAATATTTCCGCCAACCCAACATTTCTAGTAAGCATAAACCACTGAAATTGGCAGACTATGTTGACCTTAGTTGAAGTCAATGATGAAATCCACTTTCAAGAAAACTGAATTATTCCTTGATGCTTGAGATACTAGGTGATGGTAATAGGGACTGTCAGCTAAACTGAAAAGGAATTTCACTCACTGAAAGTAATAAGGAGAGACAAGGAAAGGCAATGTGTTTGGTCTTGTTGACACTCCATCAATGTCATGTCTTCATTTCTGCATACTCCTCTAGTGGCAAGACATGTCTGGCATTTTAGAGATGTGACTGCAGAGGAGAGAGGCAAAATGATTATACGTGCAGTGAGCCAACCAGGTGATGCAATAGGTATTTAAATGCCCTGTGGTATTTAAATGCCAAAAATAACGTGTTTTTTTATAGGTGTGTATCCATTTCTAGCAAACGTTTGAAACTTCGAAGGTTAGAGATTGAAAAAAACATGGCTATCAGAAATTGGCTCCGCTTTTAAATAGGAAACATGATCTCTCATTCTGTTCTTTAGATGAATTGCTCTCCGAAACACTTCGTTTTATTATTGATTGAGATCAGCCTTCTAAGCAAGCTGATTGAGTGCCAGCCTATTAAGAACCAACGCAGAGTATCCTGAGACTATGAAGAATTCACGGTTTATCATCTATGACATTGGCTTTTGTGTTTTGGTTGAACACATCGAATTCGGAGCTGGGAAACTCTGCGTTCTAGTTTTGCTTTAGGCACAAATGTCAGCTTGGGGACTTTTGGACCAGTCACTCCTTAACACAAGAAGAAGGTGTGGCAAGAAGAAGGTACAGCATGTCCAAAAGATGGCCAGGAAAATAGCTGACCTCTTACAGCAGGGGTGAAGGCTGGCTCCAAAGACCAACTCTTAGCCATCCTGCAACTATCTGGTTGCTGATTCACCTCCTCGTTCATTTATGGAGAGCCTGTTTTTAAAAAGCTAAAGCAAGCAGAGAGCTGAAGATGCCTCTCCATCCATGTGTCTTTAGCCATGTAAGAAACCTCCCTCTACCAACTCTCTGGAACAGGGGTGTCAAACTCGAGGCCCAGGGGTTGGATCCGGCCCACGGGGTGCTTAGATCTGACCCATGGGACCACCCTGGAAATAGCAAGGGACTGGCCTGCGGTGCCTCTGCCAGCGAAAACGGAGCTCACGAGGGCCGTGCATGGCCCTCCCGAGCTCTGTTCAATAATAATAATTCTTTATTGTCGTGCACAACATATGTACAATGAGATTGGATGAGTACATCCCTCCAACACCATACAACTCACAGTGAAGACAAAGGAAAAAAAAAACCCTGATCCAATAAATCATATTAACAAACACCCAGTCCCATTACACCACTGTGAACATGTTACACGTTGCACCGCCCCTGCAAGTCCATCGTACTACTTAGTTAAGATGTCACTTCATGTCCAGGAATCTGACAGCCGACTGGCACTCCACTGGCAGAGTGTTGCAGGAGGCTGTCCTGGCTGAAAACGGAGCTCAGCAGGGCTGCACCTGGCTCCCCCGAGCTCCATTTTCACTTGAACAGGGTTGCAGGAGGCCATTGCAGGCAAAAAAACGAAGCTCAGGAGTCCATTTTCACCAGCAGAGCACTTGGGCTTCCACAGGTGCCCCTGACACAAGTGACACCATGCTGGCCACACACCCCCAGCCCCCTCTCCCCCCTGAGGTCAAACACAACCCTAATGTGGCCCTCAATGAAATAGAGTTGCACACCCTGTTCTAGAATCTCAGTGTTGAATAGCAATACTCACCACCTGTCAGTAGGACTGAGGAGATGAGACAGAAGAAGAGAACAAGACCAGCAGCCATTGTATCTGCAGAGTGACTCCAGTGCTGTCCTGAAACCAACAAGCGAATGCACTGGATTTTATAGTTACTGGAGCATGGCTCCCCTGTAAGATGTTCTGGATTTATTCCCTCCAGTGCGTGGAATGGAAGACATGAGTGATCACCAAATCCCACACAGGGTAGAGTAATAACAACTTGCACCATGAAATGGGGTGCAACGTCAACGGAGAACCAACAAGTTGGTTGAGGCTTGTTGGGATCATGCAGTAACTCGGTGGGTTCTTTAGGTTAAGCAAGATTCGATTGCAATCATAAGTAGGGGGCTGAAGAGGAAATATCTCCCTCCTCTTGTACTTTATTTTATTTCAGAAAGGAGAGTAAGAGAAGGCTTGCTATGTGCCAACATGTCCAAGGTGGGTCAGTGGTGACGATGAAGGATATTATTTTGCTTTGATCATTGAGAAACAGCATAAGAACCACTGCTCGGCTATTCACTGGAGGGATTGGTCAACCCAGCTCTTTTTGTTGGAAGAGAAAGAAGGAGGTTTCTGTGGGACGTTGGACTTCATCAGGGAGGGAGATTAAATTTGTATGGTGTTTTTGCAATGGTTTAATGGAGATTTCTGTGGATCGGTAATAGATGGATTCATACAGGAAATCAACCCTATCCATATCCTTGGAAGGACAGATCCTCCAACTGAAGCTCAAATTCTTTGGCCACCAAAGGAGAAGAAGAGACGGCATATGAGAATTGTTGGGAAAGACTGAAGGCAAAAGGAGAAGGGTGTGGCAGAGGATATAGATCAGGATGTCCAACTCAAGGCCTGTGGGCTGGATATAGCCTGCGGGGTGCTTAAACCTTTGGAAATATCAAAAGACGGGTCTGCGGTGCCTTTACTGGCCAAAATGGGCCGTGGCAGAACACCTGCAGTCCCCCTGTGGCCTGTTTTCAGCCTCCCTGGCCTCCAGCAGCACTCTGCTGGCCAAAAACAGGCCGTGTGTGGCCACGGTTTAGTATATACAATAGCAGAGTTGGAAGGGACCTTGGAGGCCATCTAGTCCAACTCCCTGCCCAGGCAGGAAGCCCTATACCGCTTCAGACAAATGGCTATCCAACATTCTCTTAAAGACTTCCAGTGTTGGGGCAGTCACAACTTCTGGAGGCAACTTCTGTTCCACTGATTAATTGCTCTAACTCAGGGGTCTGCAAAGTCGGCTCTTTTAAGACTGGTGGACTTCAACTCCCAGAGTTCCCCGCTGGCTGGGGAATTCTGGGAGTTGAAGTCCACCAGTCTTAAAAGAGCCGACTTTGCAGACCCCTGCTCTAACTGAACTACAACAAGTACATGTATGCTGACTGTGCAAAGGCCTGCACTCATCTGGCAAATGAACAGATATGGGAGGAAAGAAGACTTCTGAATTTTGAATGATTTGGGGACAGTTGTGTCAGGCTTACTAGGTAGATCAGATAGGAACACAATTAGATGAATGAATTCTACTTTATTCTAAAGCTACATTACCTGAATCTTGCAGGTCTGAAAGTACAATTCCCCCATCCTTTTTATAGCCCAAGAGACTAGCACGTTTATAGCCCAAGAGACTAGCAACTATTCTCCAAGGCACCTGGGGGCAGGACAAGAAGCAATGGGTGGAAACTAATCAAGGAGAGAAGCAACTTGGAACTAAGGAGAAATTTCCTGACAGTTAGAACAATTAACCTCTGGAACAGCTTGCCTCCAGAAGTTGTGAATGCCCCAACCCTGGAAGTCTTTAAGAAGATGTTAGATAGCCATTTGTCTGAAATGGTATAGGGTTCCTGCCCACACAGGGGGTTGGACTAGAAGACCTACAAGGTCCCTTCCAACTCTGCTATTGTATTATTGTATTATTGTATTATTGTATTATTGTATTAAGTTTACCTTCTGACTTTCTTGTCTCGGCCACTCTCTATTTGCAGACTGTTTATTTAATTAATGTATGTATTTAGTTTGTTGCTCATGTACAAAATAACAGGAATAAGAATAAACATGACTAAGAACACAGAAAATGGGTAAACATCAGTGGTGGGTTTCTGCAGGCTCGCACCTACTCGCTGGTTGGTGAAATTTAGAGAACCAGTGAGAGGGGGTTCCACCGGCGTGCCTGGAAGTAAATCTGGCCTGCCGCTGCCAGTGACCCAACGGAAAGGAAAGGAAAGGAAGGAAGGAAGAAAGAAAGAAAGAAAGAAAGAAAGAAAGAAAGAAAGAAAGAAAGAAAGAAAGAAAGAAAGAAAGAAAGAAAGAATTTATCATCACAATTGAGTCCAAAATTTTGGCTGCTAAGCAAGAGCGTTGTTAAATGAGTTTCACCACATTTTAAAAGGTGGCCACTCCCACCCTGTCACATGACTGCCAAGCCACGTCCACAAAATAGGCCACACCTATAGAGTAGGTTCTAAAAATTTTGAAACCCACCACTGGTAGACATCAATGGGGACAGTAGGACAGGGACATTAGGCACGCTGTTGCGTTTATGCCCGTCCCCTTACAAACCTCTTAGGAATAGGGTGAGGTTGATGGTAGACAGTTTAAGGTTAAAGTTAGGAGGGGGTTGAGGATGTCACAACAGAATGCCTGGTAGAGCATTCCAGGCATTGACCACTCTCTTGCTGAAGTTGTCTTTTCTGCTCTGTCTTATCTGACCAATCGCTTGGTGGAATCTCTTCACCCAGTCTCGCTTTCCCATATAAATTACAAGAAGACATCTTAACAAATACTACACAAAAAAGGTGATGGAATGTGTACCTGTAGGAGGAGTAGGGGGAGATTTTTGGCAACACAAAGCTTTCCCACAAAGAGGCCCAGCTTAAGAGACTGTGCAGTCCCAAGCTGGACGGGGAGGAGGGAGGAGGTCCATGCTAGTCACACCTTAGAATCTCTCAAGATGGATCTAGTAGATAAGAAATTTACAACTTTACTTTGGCAAGGTTCTGTCAATTAGGTGTGAAGAAATAAAGAATCAGACTTAACTGGATCTTGTCTTGTCCCTGCCTTAGGCTTGACAGAAGCTACTGTATTGACATGTCTTCTCATGCCAAGTAATATACAAAGAGTTCTTCTTATTTTGGTCACTCTTCTTATTTGATCACAAGAGTGGGAGCATTCGCAACTTCTGGAGGCAAGTTGTTCCACTTATTATTTGTTCTGTCAGGTAATTTCTCCTCTGTTCTCCTCAGAAGTTGCTTCTCTCCTTGATTAGTTTCCACCCATTGCTTCTTGTCCTGCACTCAGCTGCTTTGGAGAATAGTTTGACTCCCTCTTGATGTCCTAATGGACAATCACTTAAATATGAGCCACCGGTATGTTGCAGCTACCCACACCTTTTCTTTTAGAATAAGTCCTACCATTCTCTTTTGTCACATCCTTCTCCCCATCTTATTGTGTAATGAAACTCTAGGGCTGAAAAAGCCCAATATTAGCATTAGTACAGAGTTTTAGTTTAGTTTGGTTTTATTCGTATTTATATACCGCCCTATCTCCCTTGCGGGACTCAGGGCAGTGAACAGGCACTAATAAAACGACAACAAACAACAAATACAATAAAATATCTTAAAAATAAATTAAACTAAATTAAACTAATGCAGAGTGCAGAGTGCATTGGTCCAGGTAGTTCTTGGTAGCCCAAGAATGGCCCATGTAACACCACTGCACCTGGAAGAGACCTTGGAGGTCTTCAAGTCTTCAAATCCAACCCCCTGCTCAACAGGTGAACCTATTCCATTTCAGACAAATAGCTGTCCAGTGCCTTCTTAAAAATCTCCAGTGATGAAGCACCCACAACTCCTAAAGGCAATTTATTCCACTGGTTAATTGTCCTCAATGTCAGAAAGTTTCTCCTTAATTCCAGGTTGCTTCTCTCCTTGATTAATTCCCATCCATTGTTTCTGGTCCTGCCTTCAGGTGCTTTGAAAAGTAAATTGACCCTTTGTTCTTTGTGGCAGCCCTTCAAATACTGGAATAATGCTATCATGTCACACCTAGTCCTTCTTTTCTTTAGGCTAGCTATACCCCAGTCATACTAGCCACAGACTAGCCTTGACATCCGGCACACACAACTCAAATTCCTACAGCATTAGACACAGAAGCTCTTCCCAACATTTATTAAGTACTCCTAGATATCTTCTTGGACCCATTACCTTTGGGTAGAAGGATGTGACAATGGTAGGAGGCATTCCAAAAGAAAAGGTTTGGGTAGCTGCAACACACCGCTGGCTCATAGTTAAGTGATTGTCCACTTAACTAGGACACCAAGAGGGAGTCAAGGCTATTCTCCAAAGCGACTGAGGGTAGAACAAGAAGCAATGGGTGGAAACTAATCAAGGAGTGAAGCAACTTCTGAGGAGGAATTTCCTGACAGATACAACAGTTAATAAGTGGAACAATTTGCCTCCAGGAGTTGTGAATGCTCCAACACTGGAAGTTTTAAAGAAGATGTTGGATAACCATTTGTCTGAAGTGGTGTAGGGTTTCTTGCCTAGGCAGGGGGTTGGATTAGAAGACCTCCAAGGTCCTTTCCAACTGTTATTCTATTCTATCCCTCTCACAGTTACTACATTACAACTCTCTGGTAATATGACCAGAGAGAACGGTAGGAAGTCCAAAATAAAAGTGACTAAGAGTATAGCTGAAGGTTATCAATGCTATCTTCTTGTGTGTGTTCAAACCTCTCCTTAGAAAAATACCCAGGCACAAATACTTCCGTGGCCACAACTTATTTTCATTATGATTCAGTGAAAATGGATTGTTCAGAGAAAAACCACGTTCCCCTCAGCTAGTAACCCCAAACACAGCATTTCAATCCTCTCAGGTCTGCCCCTCCATGTTCTAAATCCGGGGTCCCCAACCTTTGCAACTTTAAGTCTGAAGGACTACAGCTTCCAGACTTCTCCAGCCAGCAAAGCTGGCTGGAGAAGTCTGGGAGCTGAAGTCCTTCAGACTTAAAGTTGCAAAGGTTGGAGACCCCTGTTCTAAATGACTGCCAAATTACAAGTACATTACTTGTTACTCGCTTAACAAAGGTTTCATTTAGCCACAGAAATGTTGGTCATAAGCCGAGAACTCCCAGTATTACATAACTCTCCAAGGTTCACAGTTTTACATCTCCTTGTTGATATATTTATGTACCAGCCCTGTTACAACATTCAACATGGCCAGATTCTATGCAAATATTCTCAGGGTTCATCAGATGATTATTTCTGCCTTCAGTTTAGAGCAGGGGTCTCCAACCTTTGCAACTTTAAGTCTGAAGGACTTCAGCTCCCAGAATTCTGGGAACTGAAGTCCTTCAGACTTAAAGTTGCAAAGGTTGGAGACCCCTGGTTTAGAGCTCAACACTGCAAACTAGAGTCAATTTGACTTGCTTCACCTTTTACATACCCATTTAAAAAAAAATCCTCCTCTGCATTTCTACCCCTCCTTTTTTTTTATCTCCCCACTATTTACATGTTGATATCTTTTATGCTTCTTACACATCTTTTCGTGTTCTGCTCTGATACCATCTACAGCCCATTATAACTTTCCCCTTTATATAACTTTTTATATTTATTTTAATGATTGTATCCACACTCTTACATTGGTCTAGCCCTGTAATGACAATTCATTAGATTGTTTATCAGAAACAAATCAAGAAAACCCAAGTTCCTGTTCAGCAACAGAGCTCAGGTGCGTGTTTCCAAAATTAGAAGCTGTATTTGCATAACATGACAAATGCGAACCAGAGCTACTATTGACTTTAGGGTTGGGTGGTTTTTTTTCTTTTCTTATTGTGATAAATGAACTGAGCATTATTCAGCATGCAAAGAAAATGGGATTACAGATAGACCTCAGCGTGTGACCCACAGTGGAGCTTAAAATGGCTACCATATTTTTCAGAGTATAAGACGCACCGGAGTATAAGACGCACCCAGGTTTTGAAGAGGCAAATTTAAAAAAAAAGTAGGTAGGTAGATAGAGAGGGAGAGAAAGAGAGAGAAATACAGTAGGTACCTACTGAATCCCACCATGTTGTGTGAAGCCAATTATGGGGCGACTTACACATTGCTTTCTGAGGAGTACATTAGCGAAAATCTCCTTTCACATAAACCTTGTTACACTTGATGGATATAAATATAATAATTAACGAACACTGACTGGGCACAAGTAATCTGGTTACTAGAAACTTGGTGATTTTGTTAATTGAATCCTGCCCCCAAAGCATTGCTGAACAAATCACGAAGCAGGCAGAGAACTAGTTAAGAAGACAAGATCTACGCCTATCTTCAGGTATATTATGTGGCTAAAAATGGAAGTCTTTTCTCTTGAAATTTCTAGAAAGAAGGTCAGAGCCATATTTCTTGGCAAGTTCTTTTTAGAAGTGGTTTCTTGTTGTTTACTTCCTAGGCCTTAAAGAGGAGGATTGGCCGAAGGTCGCCCGACCTATTTTGTGCCGAAGGTGGGACCAAAACTCCTGGGTTTCCCAGTTTGTAACTTGACGCCTTAACCACTACGCCAAACTGGCTTTCTATAAAAATAGATTTGGCTAAATGTAACTTAAAACAAGTTACTAAAACTAAAAAATGTGCGCAACCTGAAAGACCAGATTGGAGCAATTTGTTGTGGAGTAAAATCTATGTGTGAGGCTACTAAGAGTTGGCAACAACTTGATGGCACGTCATCAAAATTTAACCACAAGATAAGTAAGGAATGATGGTGATATTTACCATCTTTGAATTCCCTCCTTTCAGTACACGCAACATTATAATTCTTGAAACTTCCTCCAACGTTTTCTGCTACTTTAAAAAAAATATTATTTGTTTAAATCAAGTAGTAATTCTACTTTAAGTCAGAGTGGCTTTGGACATGTATGCCCTTTGGCTACAGACACGTTCCATTGTTATATTTGTCTGGAGTTGTGCAAATCTTGGCTCAGATTCTGTGGGATTCACAGTTTCTCCTTGAAGCAGTTAGTCAAAGAAACTGGGCTATGGCAACTGCCAACTTGCCCTGGCCAACTTATCGCAGCCAATTTGCCGTATCCAACACTCCGCAGCCAACCCACCACAGCCAACTTGTTGCAGCCAACCGTGGCCAACTGACCATGGAACAGTTCACCATGGCCAACTCGCCACAGGACAAGAGTGACACTAATATTGAAGAAATAGTGGAATACAATCATTAAAGAAAAGATGCTGAAAGAGGCATGAAATGAAATGTGAATGATCAAAATTTAATTTAAAAAAAAATGTATTTAAATAATTAAGTTTCAAAGTATTTCTAGCAGGGCTACCAGACACTGTAGCAGCTTTGTTCCCCATCCTTCTGGTAAACTCGCCATGTACCTGTATACATTTTTTTTATTTTATTAAATTTATACCCCACCCTTCTCCAAAAGGACCCAGGGCGGCGCACGGGAATTTAAAATACAATACAAAATCAAGTAAAAAATTTAAAAAACTTATTTGATACCTATCCTGTGCTAAAAACAAATTAAAATCCCCAGATTTAAAACTGTCTAAAATAGTCATTTGTGGAGGTTACGCTAGGCCGGCTAAATGGAACAAATGTGTCTTTAAACACTGGCGGAAGAGGCGGAGGTCGGAGATGGTGCGAAGTTCAGGGGGTAGGTCGTTCCAGAGAGTAGGGCCCGCCACAGAGAAGGCCCTTCCCCTGGGTGTCGTCAGTCGGCATTGTCCGGCCGACGGCACCCTGAGAAGGCCCTCTCTGTGGGAGCGTATCGGTCTAAGGGATGTATGGGGCAGGAGACGGTCTCGCATATAACTAGGCCCCGAGCCATGGAGCGCTTTAAAGATGGTCGTCAAAACCTTGAAGTGCACCCGAAAGACCACAGGAAGCCAGTGCAGCTCGCGCAGGATTGGTGTTATATGGGAGTGTCTAGGCGCTCTCGTAATCACCTGTAATCACATTCAGACTAGACTGTGTTTCTCTGTGTCATATAATATATGATATGATATAACATGCATAATTTTGTATTCATTCATTCGTTCGTTCATTCATTCATTCATTCATTCATTCATTCATTCATTCATTCTGTCATGTTTATGTAGTAACCCTTGGAGAGCTGTAGGCAATGAAATTTCATTTTAATGTGTGCCAATTAGTGTACATTCAAAGGAACAATGAAGTGCATCTAAATCTAAGTCTAAATTGATTTGTTGAATTGTCCCGCAGCAAGTTGGCCACATCGAATTGGCTATGGTGAATTGACTGTGGTGAGTTGGCCGCAGCTAGTTGGCTGTGGCAAGTCCTCCCATTCTGCTCTTACGCTGCCCTTATGCTCTGAGACTGTTTCTCAGCCTTAGCTAACCAGCTAGGTTGACAAAGAGTTGTTGTTGTTAAGAAACATGGGAGAATGGTGCGCTATGTCCATCTTCCAAAGCTCTTGGATGAAAGACAATGTATCAAGCTAACAAGCGGTAGATTTCCCCACAAGATTTGTAAGTAGGGTAGTGACATCCCACTGCATTCAACATCTGTCTTGGGTTCCTTCATGAACTTATAATACAATACAATAGCAGAGTTGGAAGGGACCTTGTAGGTCTTCTAGTCCAACCCCCTGCGTGGGCAGGAACCTTATACCATTTCAGACAAATGGCTATCTAACATCTTCTTAAAGACTTCCAGGGTTGGGGCATTCACAACTTCTGGAGGCAACTTCTGTTCAGGAGGTTAATTGTTCTAACTGTCAGGAAATTTCTCCTTAGTTCTAAGTTGCTTCTCTCCTTGATTAGTTTCCACCCATTGCTTCTTGTCCTGCCCCAGGACAACTTAATCACTCCCTTAGATTTTTCTTACCCAGAAAAACTATATATGTTTGCAAAACTGCAAGTTGCCACCTCTAGTTTAATGCAGGAGCGGTGGTGGGAAAGTCCATTTTAATTCCTAGAGGTTGTACCTAAAGCCTGAGTGTAGAAGACGTGAATAGAAGTAAAATGTTTGAAACATCCGGGAAGGGCCAGATTACGAAATCTCCATTATATTGCAACAATGCAAAGGCATTGTTTAGAATGAATGGAACAATAAACATAACGCCCAGGTGTGCAAATTTGGCTTGAAGGTGGAGACTGCTTTGGATGACGAAGAAAGTCAATAATACAAAAAATAATAAGATGATTCCCAATAAAAAGCTAAAAGAGAGGGAAAAAACCCTAAAGATTCCTCAATTCTTAGTGACTCCATGGACACATGGATGTATCTGTTATAGGAATGGAACAGAATACTTTTACCAAGAAGTACTTTCCAGTTGATTATCTCCAGGGGTTTCTGGTGATATGTTATCCGGCGTGGTTTGTTAGCTTTTTCGAGATCATGTGTGTGGGTGTTGGTGTTTCACATGTACATATTTACTAGTGGCAACATGTGAATCGGTTGGGCGCCGTTCCAAAAGTGATGCCAGTAAACATGATTAGGTAACTGAACTCGTTAAATTCTCATATAGCTTTGTGTGCTTGCAAAAGACTACAATCAAGGCAAAATTTATAGTAATTTCTGAAAGTAGATGACTAGGTCTCACTTACCCACCAAGCCACTGAGAAGCAAATCCTTCTTATCTTGGTTGTCAACCCAACATCAGGATAATTATCCTAACAGATAGATAGATGGATGGATGGATGGATGGATGGATGGATGGATGGATGGATGGATGGATGGGCGGGCGGACGGACGGACCGATCGACCGACCGACCGACCGACCGACCGACCGACCGACCGACCGACCGACCGATCGACCGACCAGGTCTGTACAGCCTAAAGCTCATTTTAAAAAGTGGAAACAGCAACAAAAAAGAAGTCTTCAAATTGAATACAATTTGAATACAATTTACAAATATGTGACATTTGGTTTATTCAATTTGAAGACTTCTTTTTTGTTGCTATTTCCACTTTTTAAAATGAGCTTTAGGCTGTACAGACCTGGTCTGTCTGTCCATCTGTCCATCCATCCATCCATCTGTTAGGATAATTATCCTGATGTTGGGTTGACAATATATATAAACCACGATTTGTAAAGAGTATATATAACTTTAAGGACTATGTGGAATCTGATTGGCTGTGCTTCCCAGCTCAATCATAAAAGGCAGCTGGAAACACAGTTCATTCCCTTTTGCTTTCCTTTGCTTCCTGATTGCCACTGGGGGAGAAGCTGAACCTGAAGACGGAAGAAGTATCATTATTTTGAATTACTGTAAGATAACTGTAGTTTTGGTGAAGGACTGTTTATTGTTAGAGGAGTTAGTATCACTGTTTGGGAGAAATATTTTAGTTACTATTTATTTTTTCTACTATCAGTGTTTTAGAGTTTTTGTGTGGTTTAAGCAACGTATCTCTTGCTGTCCGGTGTATTGCACTATTCCGCCTGTTTATTTTCCAACGGGGGTGTTTTTTTACCCCTAACACTATCTATCTATCTATCTATCTATCTATCTATCTATCTATCTATCTATCTATCTATCTATCTATCTATCTATCTATCTATCTATCTATCTATCTATCTATCTATCTATCTATCTATCTATCATCTATCTATCTCTATCTATCTATCTATCTATCTATCTATCTATCTATCTATCTATCTATCTATCTATCTATCTATCTATCTATCTATCTATCTATCGGATTAACAGTTTTTAACAGATTAACAGTTGGAAGGGACCTTGCAGGTCATCTATTCCAACCCCCTGCACAAGCAGGAGACCCTATATCTGCCTCTACCTAGGATTCAACTCACAGATTAGGTAAAGGTAAAGGTTCTCCTCGCACATATGTCATTCCTGACTTTAGGAGGTGGTGCTCATCTCTGTTGCAAAGCCGAACAGCCAGCGCTGTCTGAAGATGTCTCCCCAACGATGCCGTAGCGGTGATGTGCCAGTGCCTGGAAGCCGTGCGGATCTGGATGGGAAGTAACGGACTCAGGCTCAACCCGACCAAGACCGAGTGGCTGTGGTTTCCGGCTGCCCGATTCAAACAGCTCACTCCATCGCTGGCCATAGGGGGCAAACATCTTGCCCCTGTGGATGGGGCGCGCAATTTGGGTGTCCTCCTGGATGCCCGGCTGTCCATGGAAGATCAAGTGGCAGCCGTGGCCAGGAGGGCGTTTTACCAAGTTCGTCTGGTTCGCCAATTGCGCCCCCTATTGGATCGGGACGCCCTTTGCACAGTCACTCATGCGCTCGTGACATCCCGACTGGACTATTGTAACTCTCTCTACATGGGGCTGCCCTTGAGGTGCACCCGGAGACTTCAGCTAGTCCAGAACGCAGCCGCACGAGCAATTATGGGAACAGCCAGGTTTACCCATGTAACACCGCTCTTGCGCGAGCTGCACTGGCTACCTGTCGTCTTCCGGGTGTGCTTCAAGGTGTTAATTATCATCTTTAAAGCGCTCCATGGCTCGGGACCTAGCTACCTGCGGGATCGGATCCTGCCTCATACATCCTCACGGCCGATTCGCTCCCACAGAGAGGGACTTCTCCGGGTGCCGTCCACTAGACTGTGTCAGCGGGCGACGCCCAGGGGAAGGGCTCTCTCTGTGGCGGGCCCGGCCCTCTGGAACGACCTTCCCCCCGATATTAGAACGACTACGGACCTCCGCTCCTTCCGTCTGAAATTAAAAACACACTTTTTCCGCTTGATCGGCCTAGGCTAGTCTCTCTTTCTCTGGGGTTTTAAACTTATTTATAGCTGCTGGGTATTTTAGTTTAACGGGTTTTAGCACAGGAATAGATTTAATCTGTTTTTATATTATCGAATCGAATATCGAATATTTATTTGTATAACCGCGTCCTCTCCCCTAGGGGACTCGGAGCGGTGTACAGGGAGGAATAAAACAGCATAAAATATATACATGAATACAATAAATACAATAAAAACAAATTAAATTTAACTATCCCTGCACTAAAATTCCCATTTAAAATTAACAATCCCTAATCCCTGGGCAGAGACTAACCTAGGCCGGCCAAGCAGAAAAAGTGAGTTTTTAATTTCTGACGGAAGGAGCGGAGGTCCATAGTTGTTCTAATGTCGGGGGGAAGGTCGTTCCAGAGGGCTGGGCCCGCCATTATGTATTTATATTTGTATATTTATTGTTTTTACTTTCCCTGTGCACCGCCCCGAGTCCCTGTGGGGAGAGGGAGCGGTTCTACAAATTAAATTTGAATTGAATTTGAATTTGAATGACTCAACGCCAAAGGCACATGGAACGCTGTGACCTTCCCACCAAGGTGGTTCCTATTTTTCTACTTGCATTTTTACACGCTTTCAAACTGTTGGTTTGGCAGAAGCTGGGACAAGTAACGGGAGCTCACTATCAAAGTGTTGCCAGCAGCTGTGATGTACCGCCATGTGCTTGTTGATTGCATCACTCAGCCATCCTTTCTAATGAAAATGACATTGCCAGTTTAGCCTCCCCATGTGATGTTTTCCAGATGGTTGGGCATTAAGCCTCATTATTTTTTGTCAACATGCTTGTGATCCGTCCACTTGGCACCTAGCTCGTGATTATGATGTGAGAGTGAACCACAAAGTTAATGGAAAATCTGTCAGTAAGTCTCAAGCTCTAGACACATGAGGTCCTCTCTTATCAATCTGCTTAGTCCTCACTTAATAACGGCAGTCAGGACTTCCGGAGCTGCCATTGCTAAGTGATGTGGTCATGTGTACCTTTCGCGCATGTGCACTGCGTCAAAACCACAACGATTATATAGACGGGATAGCGCTGTGGCAGGTGGGTGGGCCCAGTCACTGGCCGTAACTACTGGTTCGCCTGAGCCAGTCTGAACCTGCTGAATCCCACCACTGCATTTATATGAACATAGATCTCATTGATTCAGCCATATTTACTTCTGAACACAGTTTGGTAATTTGTTTTTTATTTAAATAATAATTGCCAGAAACATTTATTTTGAGTTGATTTTTTTTTAAATATAAGAAAAAATGAAAGATGGCATTGTCTTATAAGAGGCATTCCATTACACTGTCACACACACACACACACACACACACAAGGGTGCCCCTTAGATGGGAATCATACATCATCAGAAAAAAAACAACACGCCAGTATATATTTTTGTTCTTCAGTATGATGATTGTAGCCTTAACTCAATCGTTGGAAGCTTAATCATTTAAACCAATTAATCTATTCCAGTCTTAACCAAACTTTTTCAAACCACTAGGTAAAAAGCTCATTAAACTAAACAATATCTGTATTGTTGGGATTCCTTTACTTGCGTGACACCCCTAACACCAACGATCATTTCTATTCTTATTTAAGATATGCATTAATTAGATACATTAAAATCCCTTTTTAGCGAACAAAGAGAAACGAGGGAGAGAGAGACAGAGACACACAGAGAGAGACTCAAAAACCAGCAATTGAGACACACCTGGGCACCGGCAATTGCTGAAGCCAAAACCTCTCGGATTTATGCCTTCTTTGGTACAATTCAATGGGAGATTCCCCCCACCCCCACCCCTCCATTTGAGTCGAGAGGACATTGGCAGGTTGGGGTTAATACACGGATCTGTCCAGTAGGAACCAAAGGACACTGGGCAGAAGGATAGCAAAAGATAGGCAACTGGAAATCTGGCTGGCACCATTTTTGGCATCCTGAAGATCGACAGTTTTAAGCGTGAAAATTGAGTCTCCAGAGGTTAGGGTGCTATCCTTTGTGAAGTATGTGTTATCAACAGCGCATCCCCTGGCAATGAATTCTTGAATTGGATCTGAACCTGTGAAATCAAAGGATAGGGGAAGGACCAGAATGAGCATGTTTTTCTCCCCAGGAGCGATGCTGAATTTGGCTCAACTGTGCCCCCTCCCCCCACCCCTTCCATCCCCTGCCATTTTCACTATAAATTGTTTTTTTTTTGTTTCGTTTTGTTTTATTCTTGGCAGGCAGTTCCTCAGATCCTGACTTGTCTGACTTGGCACATACCTAAATCAATGAATTGATGGTAAAACCGACGGGATAGCTGCACATTTTATCTGGGCCGTGATGGCTCAGTGATTAGAAAGCAGTTATTGCAGGCTAATTCTGCCAACTGCCGGCCGTTCGGTTCTCACCGGCTGAAAGTTGACTCAGCCTTCCATTCTTCCACGGTTGGCAACAGAAAGACCCGGATTATTGCAGGCAAGATGCTGACTCTGTAAACCACTCAGAGAGGGCTGTAAAGCACTGTGAAGCAGTGTATAAGTCTAAGTGCTATTGCTATTGTTACCTTCTGTCTTCCTACTCGATTACAGATAGTCCTTGACGGGCTCAAGTTCATTGAGTGACCGTTCGAAGTTACAATGGTGCTGAAAAAAGTGACATGACCTTGTTTCGCACTTACGACCTTTGCAGCATTCCCGTGGCCATGTAATCAAAATTCGTATCTAGAGGTTCATATTTATGACCTTTACTGTGCCCCGTAGTCATGGGATCTCCTGTTGCAAACCTTTTGACAAGCAAATTCAATGGGGAAGCTGGATTTACTTAACAATCGGGCTGCTAACTTAACAACTGCAGTGATTCCCTTAACAACTGTGGCAAAGGAAGGTTGTAATGTGGGGCAAAACTCACTTAACAAATGCCTCACTCTACAACAGTCATCTGGGGCTCTGTTGTGGTCAAAAATCAAGGACTACCTGTCATTGGTGTCTGGAAGTAATATGTTTGCAGTGGGTACATGGCTCAAGACACAGCTAGGACTGTGCCATAGAGAAGAGAAGGGAGGATAGATTTTCTTTTCCATAGGTGCATTGCCCATCATGGAATGGCAGATTTCTACAATTTCTACAACTAGCACATATATGCTAGTTGTTCCCGACTCTAGGGTGTGTGTGTGCTCATCTCTGTTTCAAAGCTGAAGAGCCAGCGCTGTCCGAAGGTCATGAGGCTGGTATGACTAAATGCTGAAGGCGCATGGGACGCTGTTCCTATTTTTTTTTACTTGCATTTTTTACATGCTTTTGAACTGCTAGGTTGGCAGAAGCTGGGACAAGTCACGGGAGCTCACTCCATTATGTGGCGCTGGGGATTCAAACAGCCGAACTGGCCACCTTTCTGATCGACAAGCTCAGTGTCTTAGCCACTGAGCCACCATGTCCCTTCCAGAATTTCTGGTTGGAAGGATTAAGGATTTACAGCTCTTCCGATGACCTTAATAGCAACACAGCCCTTGCCTTGATTTCTGATATTTTTCCACCCACTTGATGATGTGCCCAGACTAAGGGAATATTTCTCCTTCTCCTACAGGTAGTTCTCAACTTACAACCATTCCCTTAGAGACTGTTCAAAGTTACTGTGGTACTGAAAAAAAGTGACTTAACTCCTGTCACCGTATTTCCATGGTCACATGTTCATGATTTGGGTGAACAAATGAATATGGGCACATATTTAGGACGGTTGCAATGTTGTGTGGTCATGTAAGATCCACTTGTGACAAGCCAAGTCAATTAGGGAAGCCAGCTTTACTTAATGACCACTTGATTTACTTAACAACTGCAGTGAATCAACAGCTGTAGCAAAAACAGCCAAAAAATCAGGCGCAACTCATTTAACCACCAGCTTGCTTAGCAATAAAAATCCTACCCTCAACTATGGTTAAGTCGAGTCTGTTAGAAGCAGATGCAGCTTTTGGGATGAGAGTCTGGATTAAAATGTAATGAATCCATGTGATGTTTCTGATTGCTCTGACCAAGAACATGAAGCATTGTTGCTTCCCAAGAGCATGAGGCAAACTCCTTGTCCCAGCAAAATCCCCTTTTATTAATTGACCGTGAATTCTGCTCATTCACAGCCAGCAAAGTCTCATTCACAGCCAGCAAAATCTTTCAAGGGAGGATTTACAGTCACAGACCTTATCTGGCTTGGAGACCTGCCGGGCTGATATCTGCAAAACCTGGCAAGGAGTCTTGGAGAATCGTGAACCAATTGGCGAACTAATGGTCTCCTGCAAACTCCACTCCCCATTCGCTCCTCTTTTATTTCCTCTGGGAGGAGCCATTCATTGTCCACCTGAGGCCTTACTCCCAAGACAGTCAACCACTGTTCTTCAGTGGTTCCCTTCGTCTGGCAACTCTGCACGTGCGCACACTGGGAACAGGCTCCAGCTGTTCATCTGACTCACTGTTGTCTGACTCTGACAACAGCTGATAACTGGTATATGGCCCTGGCCCCCTCTCTGCCTCCGACACAGAGCCTTCCTCAGAGCCTTCCCCAGACTCCAGGACTGGCCCATCTTCCTCCCCAACCTCCTCACTGTCCGAATCTGCTGCCAGCTCCGCTGGTGGGCCATAACACTGGTTTACCTTTTTGGAGTGTCCCGGTGATATTGAAGCATTTCTTCTGGAGACTGTTGCATTTCATTGTTTTGGCTACACATGTTTTAGCGAAAGCAAAGCACGATGGGCAAACCAGACTACTGTTGGAACTCTCCTTGGTAAGTGCTGGAAGAATTAAGATATCAACGAGTTAGCACTGAGCCGAATCTTCTGCACTACTTCCATGAGCAAAATTATCCCAGGGTCATTTGGGAGGGGAAATCTTATCCAGTTCTGTTTTGGGGGATACCACTCCCCAAAATTCGTAGAAGGACCGATATTCATTCTCTGCACAATGAAAGGTGCCGTTGTGAATCAACAGCTGGAGGGTGTGACCTCTGCTTTGGATGGAATGGACATTTGGGCCTAATTTCCTGAGGACCAGACATTTTCATGGACGATTTAGACATTTAAGCCTAATGTCCCTTGTTTACCTCTGGGGTTTACCTGGTGCATTATCAATACAGTCACCTAACTATACAGTAAGAATTCCATCCGGAGAGATGGCTATTAAAATGGGGGCAGGGTGAAATGGGAATCAGAGGGGTGGGGAATGCAAATGAAAGCAGATTTAAAAAACAAACCACGATGCCACCTACGTGCAACGAGTTCTGTGTTGCATGAATCTGGTTCACCACAGCATGCCACATTGTTTATCAGAGTAAACTCCTTTTCAGAGGACATGCTGATAAAGCCTCGTGCGCAGATAGTTGGGTCCCCTGTTTTGCTCTGGCAGCCTTTAATTGTTCCTTTGAGTGGCCCATCTTTCCCTGCAGACAAAGGGGAGGAAAACTGTGTTACAAAGGGGCTGGAAAGACACCTGGTTGCTGTTGGTTCAAAGCACTGCTCGGTAGCCCCAAAGACGCTTTTCCAATGGCAACTGGGCCTTTTTGGTTTCTTCCCCTTGAAAACGTTTCTTGAAAAAGCTGCCTGGATGAAAAGAGGATCGTTTTCAGGGAGAAGAGCCAAGAAACTCCAATTACCTTTGGGACAACCATGACTTGGATGATTGAGAAGCTCTATAGCAGGGATGGCGAATCTTGTGCCCAAACCGGAATGAGTCCATATGCACAAGCGCATATGCACATGCCAGAGCACCAAAACCCGAAGACCAGCTGGCTGGTGCACATGTATGTGCTGGAAACCCAAAAAGGTTAGACATCACTGGCCTAAAGCTTCCTTGGGCTTAATCCTGCCAAAGAGATGTAATTAATTTTATGCTGTTATCTGTTTCCTCTAGCCCAGGGGTCTCCAACCTTTGCAACTTTAAGTCTAAAGGACTTCAGCTCCCAGACTTCTCCAGCCAGCTTTGCATGGCTAAATGCTGGAGGCGCATGGAGCGCTCTTCCCTTCCCACCAAAGGTGGTCCTATTTTTTCTACTTCCATTTTTTACGTGCTTTTGAACTGCTAGATTGGCAGAAGCTGGGACAAGTCATGGGAGCTCACTCGGTTATGTGGTGCTAGGGATTCAAACCGCCAAACTGTCGACCTTTCTGATCGACAAGCTCAGCATCTTAGCCGCTGAGCATGGCCGAATTTTTACCTGCATCTTTAAGTTTTCAATTGTGCGAGAATGGAAGCTTGGCTTTTCTGTGAAGGCAAGCAGGGCAGCCTTTCTTTGTTTTGATAACTGTTATCTCTTTTACTCATTCAAACTTATCCAGGAGATGGGCCAAGCACCAGGCTAATGTGGATACTGAAAATGTGTCTCTATCCCTGTTTTTCTCAGAAGTGAGTTGGTATTGGGAATTCCATCTTCTCCTCTCCTCCTTCTCTCTTCCTTCCTTTCTCTCTTTCACCTCCCACCTTTCTTTCTTTCTCTCTCTCTCTCCTCTCCTGTCCTCTCCCTCTCTTTTACTTCTTCTCTTTCTCTCCTCTCCTCTTCTCTCCATTCTTCCCCTTTCCCTCCCTCCTCCCCTCTCTTTCAATTGAGAAAGTTCCTAGAAGTAGATATTCAGAAAAGCAAATAGGAAGTGTCAGCATTTACCAATCACGATTTCTGTCTGAGATGAATAACATTTCTCCGCATCTGGGCAAGTTGCTTCTGTACATGGTTTTGGTGTACTACATTGGCAGGTCAGGGCATTTGCTGTTTGGGAAGGGGGGAGAATAAAATAACAATAATTTTGAATGGAAAAGCATCACTAATGATTTATTTATTTATGCTTCCTGTTCTAATTCTTTCTCCAAGCAATGGTTGACCAGTGTACTCTCTCTGACCCTGTCCTGATCATAGTTTATGAATCAATACACTGGTCGCTCATTACCCAGCTAGGTAACACCATCAGGGTACTTTATCAGGGTAATGAAACATCTGTAAGAAAACCAACAAGCTCAGAGAACACCAAGGAACCTCCACATATTTTTCATGTTAATCAATCAATAATCTCCAAATACAGCAGATCACTGCCTTCCGCCCTCCCAGTCTAGAGGCTGTGTTCCAAGTATTTACCAGACTTACCTGTAGCGATCAAAGCAGTGAAAAAAATAAGGTACTTCATTTTTTTCTGGGAATGGAGAACTTTCAGTTTGCACAGAGATAAATGTTCCAACAACGAATTTCTTCAGGTTTGAAATGTGTAGGGAGAAAGAGCAAGAGAGAATTAATATGGCAAATGAATGATGGAGAACTTGGAGGCAGGCTCATGAAACTGGATGAATCATGAGTTGGAGGTTTATTTTTTTATTTTATTACGTGTTTATTTATCTATCAGCACAAATGCTATACACATACATACATACATAATCTCTAAAATTCTCTGACTGGAAAAATAATGAGCATATCTGAGAAAGGTTGCTTCAAAGGTGTACTTTTACTGTGGAGGAAATAGAAATTACCTTCTATTCATGATGGCTTAGAAATAACTAAGATTGCCCAATTCTTCATGGCCTGGCCTTCCCCACCCTAAATGACAAATTCTCTCTTTTGTTAGGCACTTTAATTTTGGCTGAGGGCCACAGGGAAAACTAAATGTGCTTGCATTTAAATATAAATATTTTACAAATGTAAATTAAATAAAATATATACGCTTGCCCTGGCTGACCCTGGCTGATTTCTGAAAAGGGAAAAGGATCAGAATAGGTGCTTAGGTGAATGGGAGACCACCAAAAAACCAGATCTCGATTTATAGATCTGATTGGAAAGGGGGAATCCTGGAACGTGCTTCAGGAAGCCAGGTTGGTTGTATCTGGGCTTTGACGCTTTGGCAGGGAAACTAGGCAAGAGTTGGAGAACGATGAAGCTGTTGACAAAAATTGAATTTCAAACCTATAAGGAGTCCTTTTGCTGTCTGCGGAATTCTGGAAGCTGAAGTCCACACTTTTTAAAAATCAGCAAGCGGCTGGAGAAGAGGTGGACGACAGATGTCTTGGTGTGCGAGGCCTGGCTGCAACTGTCCGAAGATAAGGCAGCTCCACTCCCCATCCCCACCCTAGCTTGATTTTTACCTGTGCATCTCGCCCCACCCCATGTATCCAGGTGCAACGGAGTGGGCGGCATCTTAACTAGGGCTTATTTTGGGAGTAGGGCTTATTTTCAGGAATGGTCTTATTTTGGGGGAAACACAGTAGCATTGCATAATCTTTTTTGTTGGCTAGCTTTCTTTGAATCCTCATAATGTATCTAGAAGGTGTGTTTTGTTTACCTGTTCACCCACTTCATTGTATAAAATGCCATTTATCAATATATATTTTTCTATCAGTGCTGCAGTTTTTAATAACTTGCTATTAATATTTTCAAACAAATTTTTAAAGTCCCCTAACAAGGGATAAAGAAGGGTTTTTTAAAAAAAACAACTTCTTGTACCTTTATTTAATTCTAATCTAGAGTAGAGGTAGAGATAATCTTGCAATTTGCTATCAAATGCCATTTTGTGCCATTATTGTGTTTAATTTTAATTCTTAAAATCCTCGCGGCCGATTCGCTCCCACAGAGAGGGACTTCTCCGGGTGCCGTCCACTAGACACTGTCAGCGGGCGACACCCAGGGGAAGGGCTATCTCTGTGGCGGGCCCGGCCCTCTGGAACGACCTCCCCCCCGATATCAGGACGACCACGGACCTCCGCTCCTTCCGTCTTAAATTAAAGACTCACTTTTTCTGTCTGGCCGGCCTAGGATGAGTCTCTCTGCCTTTGGGGTTTTATGGGGATTTAGTATTGTTTAGTTTTAATGGGAATTTTAGCGCAGGTTATATTTAATTTGTTTTTAGAATTGTTGTATGTATTTGGTTTTTATTCTACCTGTGCACCGCCCCGAGTCCCTGTGGGGAGAGGGTGCGGTTCTATAAATTAAAATTATTATTATTATTATTATTATTATTATTATTATTATTATTATTATTATTATTATTATTATTATTATTATTATTATTATTATTATTTTGCACAAATCAGCATATGGGTGGTATCAAACCCAGTGCTATCGCCCCCCCCCCAACATAAAACAGCAGCTGATGGATCTTTTAAACAATTAAAAGAGGCTCAGTGACTATATATTGTTTCAAGATATCTTTAACTAGAGCAAACACTCTGTGCTTTAAAGGCCCACAACATGCAGATGGAAAACAATAGATCATAGCTAGCAGGAAGCAATTAGAATAAGCGCTAAGGTAGTAGCCATGCCTACAGGTCAAAAAAAGAGGGATGTATTTGAGAATATGAGAGATGACTCTTTGCTCCCTGGGCAGGTGTGCCTTTTTTCCCCCCTATGCAAATTAGAGAAAAAGATGAAAGCAACAGCTGCAAATTTATGAATTGAGCCAGAGCTAGCATTATATAACTTCATGTAATAGCCCAGTTGCCTCCTGCCTCAAAATGCAGACATCTCACAAGATGGAGAAACCTTGTCAGATGTGGCACACAAAACGAAATAAATTCTGGAAGGAGTAAATGCTTAAATGCTTAAAATGCATTTCACTGCAGGGGGAAGTAAAACTTGGCACGTTGGGTGAGTCCACAATTTTTGCAAACCTTCCTCAAAGAGGTCCATGAGGAATGACGCATGGAAATGAAGCTCTCTAGATACCCAAGGTAAAGATTCCCCTCGCACATACGTGCTAGTCGTTCCCAACTCTAGGGGATGGTGCTCATCTCCATTTCCAATGAGACAGCGCTGTCTGAAGACGTCTCCCTTAGTCAGGTGGCCAGCATGACTAAACACTGAAGGTGGTGGTGGGATTCAGGCAGTTCGCACCACTTCGGGAGAACTGACTGTTAAGTTTCTGAGCAAGTTTGGTGAACTGGTTTGTTGGAAGAAAAAAATTAGGATAGAGAACCGATTGTTAAATTATTTGAACCCCACCACTGCGGTTCCTATTTTTGCTACTTGCATTTTTTACATGCTTTCGAACGGCTAAGTTGGCAGAAGCTGGGACAAGTAACGGGAACTCACTCGATTACACGGTGCTAGGGATTCGAACCACTAAGCTATCGACCTTTCTGATCAAAAAGCTGAGCATCTTAGCCACTGAGCCACCTAGGACAGGGGTCTGCAAAGTCGGCTCTTTTAAGACTGGTGGACTTCAACTCCCAGAATTCCCCAGCCAGCTGGCTGGGGAACTCTGGGAGTTGAAGTCCACCAGTCTTAAAAGAGCCGACTTTGCAGACCCCTGACCTAGGACTTCAAAATTTCCATCGGTCACTGGCAGGTTACCTAAACTTTTCCTATTTCCTGGCCTCCTCCATGGTGATTCCAAAAACCAGGAATATTCTGGGCACGGTAGCAAAAAGAAAAAAGAAAACCCCCCAAACACAAATGGTGTTTCTCTCACCTCCCAAGGAAATCACCAAACGTTGTCTACACAACAGAGAAAAGCCGAATCAAGATATTTCCCTTCACAGCTCCACTCAAGCAATTCCCAGGTGCAAATTGAAAAGATTTAAGACCGTGACTATCTACATTCGTCTCTTACCTGTTTGCTTTTCCTCTCTGGCTCCTTGATAACTTTTGTGGTCCGATGCTTATAGGCAAAACAAGGGTACTGCTCTTCTGGTGCCTCTTTATATTTGGATGGGTGGAGCGGATATGAGATTAAAATAAACAAGGGAGCGTAGTGGGGCAAACAAATGATTCATGTTGAGGTGTAGTTCTGGTTAGCATGCTACCCTTGGAGATGGACGCCTCAACAGTGTCTTAGAAGACGCGAAAGTCACAGGCATTGGTAAACGCAGTAGCTTTTGAAGTATTGATCGGCAGCACTGGTTCACTAGTACCCCTGCCATTGCAAAAAAATATGGACATTTGGGTGTTAGAATAATGAAAAGAATGGAATCACAGGCCAAGCCCCTGCCCAGAGGAGGAAACCTCGGGTCTTCTCAGACTAATGTTTCTTAACCTTAGCGTCTTAAAATAATGTGTGGACTTCAACTCCCAGAATTCCCCGGCTAGCATGTGGCCATCTTGAAGCTTCTGGTTGTGCACACTATGAAAAGGATCAGAAGAAGATTCAGAAGAGATGCAGCAAGTTCTTCGGCCTATCTCATACATGTAGGGGAAAAATTGGAAGATGCCCCTTGCGCTGAACGAAAGGCAGGATAAGAATCAAATAAATAGATATAAATAGATCAGGCCCTGCCTGTCTAAGTTTGAGGAAAGATGCCTTTGAGGCCAAGTTAAGATCAAGGGGATGCGGTGGCTCAGTGGCTAAGACGCTGAGCTTGTGGATCAGAAAGGTTGGCAGTTTGGCGGTTCGAATCCCTAGCACCTCATAACGGAGTGAGCTCCCATTACTTGTCCCTGCTCCTGCTAACCTAGCAGTTCAAAAGCATGTAAAAATGCAAGTAGAAAAATAGGGACCACCTTTGGTGGGAAGGGAACAGTGTTCCGTGCGCCTTTGGCGTTTAGTCATGCCGGTCACATGACCATGGAGACGTCTTCGTACAGCGCTGGCTCTTTGGTTTTGAAACGGAGATGAGCACCGCCCCCTCGAGTCAGGAACGACTAGCACATATGTGCGAGGGGAACCTATAAGAGCAAGACTCTGATTCAGACAAGCAGATTCCAACTGCCAGAAGATTCAGCAATGGCCTTACTTGCAGGGAAATTATGGATGTTGGACCACCCATCCCAAAGACACCCAGATTTGGTAAGGCAGTTAAACACCTACTGAGGTAGCTGGATCAGGGTGTCAGCCAATTCATCAGCTGCATAGGTAGACTGCTGGCTTTCCAGGAAAAAGGGAATGGGTGGAGGTAAGTTTTGGCCAGGTTCCCCATCTTGTAACAAATGCCCTGAAGATATTTTTTCATCTGGAAACTGAAACACATGAAGAATGGTGGCAGGAACTGGGTATGTCTCGTCTAATGAAAAGAAGGACTAGGGATGATGTGATAGCAGCGTTCCAGTAGTTGAGGGACTGTCAGAAACAAGAGCCCCTGAACAAAGCCCCTGAAGGTAGGACAAGAAGCGATGGGTGGAAACTAATTAAGGAGAGAAGCAACTTAGAACTAAGGAGAAACTTCCTGACAGTTGGAACAATGAATCAGTGGGACAACTTGCCTCCAGAAGTTGTGAATGCTCCAACACTGGAAGTTTTGAAGAAAGAGATTGGATAACCATGTGTCTGAAATGTTACAGGGCTTCCTGCTTGAGCAGAGGTTGGACTGGAGGATAGCCAAGTTCCCTTCCAACTCTTCTTTATTCTGAGCAAGGTGTCAGTAGCCAGACCAGTAGGCAATTCATGGGCGACATGCTGGCTTTCCAGGAAAGCTTTGGCAAGATTCCCCCCATCTAATGGGAAATGCTCTGAAGATATTGTTTTCATCTCTGTATACCAGGAGAGCCCTTACAGTAAACTCCCTTAGACACGTACATGCCATGAGTTTGGTAAAAAGCCCCACCAGACAAAAAGAGAACATTGTAGAGAGAAACTGACATCTTCCTTAATTTATTTATTTATTTATTTTATTTTATTACATTTATATCCCGCCCTTCTCCGCAAAGGACCCAGGGCGGCGCACAGGAAATTTAAAAAACATACAAAAATAGAACATAAATAATTTAAAATATATATTAAATCCCAAACCTGTGCTAAAACCAATTATTAATTAAAACCCAATTTAAAACTTTCTACAGTCCCCATGGGAGGTTAGGCTAGGCCGGCTTGATGAAAAAAGTATGTCTTTAGACATTGGAGGAAGAGGCGGAGGTCGGTGATGGTCCGGAGTTCAGGGGGTAGGTCGTTCCAAAGGGCAGGGCCCGCCACAGAGAAGGCTCTTCCCCTGGGTGTCGCCAGTCGGCATTGTCCGGCCGACGGCACCCTGAGAAGGCCCCCTCTGTGGGAGCGTATCGGTCTAAGGGATGTATGGGGCACGAGACGGTCTCACATATAACTAGGCCCCGAGCCATGGAGCGCTTTAAAGATGGTCGTCAAGACCTTGAAGCGCACCCGAAAGACCACAGGAAGCCAATGCAGCTCGCGCAGGATTGGTGTTATATGGGAGCTTCTGGTAGCTCCCATAATTACCCGCGCGGCTGCGTTTTGGACTAGCTGTAGCTTTCGAGTGCACCTCAAGGGAAGCCCCATGTAGAGAGCATTACAGTAGTCGAGACGGGACATCACAAGAGCTTGAGTGACTGTGCGAAGGGCAGCCCGGTCCAGTAAGGGGCGCAATTGGCGCATCAGGCGTACCTGATGAAACGCCCCCCTGGCCACGGCTGCCACATGGTCCTCCAAGGACAGCCGGGAATCCAGGAGGACACCCAAATTGCGCGCCCTCTCCACGGGGGCCAATGTTTCGCCCCCAATGGCCAGAGTTGGAGTAATCTGGCTGAACCGGGGTGCCGGAAACCACAGCCACTCAGTCTTGGCAGGATTGAGCTTGAGTTTGTTACAACCCATCCAGATCCGTACGGCCTCCAAACACCGGGACAGCACTTCGACGGCATCGTTGGGGTGGTCTGGGGTGGATATGTACAACTGAGTGTCATCAGCGTACAGATGGTACTCCACCCCAAAACCACGGATGATCTCACCCAGCGGCTTCATATATGTGTTGAAAAGGAGGGGCGAGAGGACCGACCCCTGAGGGACCCCTTAATGCTAATTATTTCCTTCTTGTATTTTCTAGGAGTAGTTAGGACTCCTTTGTTACGCACAGAGGCATAAGGAAGTAAAACTCTGTTTGTTCTCTAATGTCTCATGTTTTCTTTGCCCCACATGATTAACTACTCCAGATAGGGAAGAAAGTCACACGAAAACTCACAAAATCCTTCAGTAAACATGCTGGCTGGGGAGGAATTCTAAAGTTGCTAAGGTAGGTAATCCCTGGTTTAGCGAATCTAGCAACAATATAGTGAGTTGTTGTTGGTCTATCCCAGGGGTCTGCAAAGTCGGCTCTTTTAAGACTGGTGGACTTCAACTCCCAGAGTTCCCCAGCCAGCTCTGGGAGTTGAAGTCCACCAGTCTTAAAAGAGCCGACTTTGCAGACCCCTGGTCTATCCCAGTGATGGCTAACCTTTTCTGAACCGAGTGCCCAAAGTGCGTGTGTGTGCATGCCTGAATGCGTGCACGCCGAACCCCCAGAATGCAATGCGCGTGTGCCCTGCATCACCTCGCCCCCCCCCCCGGGCATGCGTTTGCGCCCTCCCGAGACACGAAGACCAGCTGGCCAGTGGAAGACGTGCACGCACGTCAGTGGTGGGTTTCAAATTTTTTAGAACCTACTCTGTAGGTGTGGCCTATTTTGTGGGTATGGCTTGGCAGTCATGTGACAGGGTGGGAGTGGCCACCTTTTAAAATGTGGTGAAACTCATTTAACAACGCTCTTGCTTAGCAACCAAAATTTTGGACTCAATTGTGATGATAAATTCTTTCTTTCTTTCTTTCTTTCTTTCTTTCTTTCTTTCTTTCTTTCTTTCTTCCTTCCCTCCTTTCCTTTCCTTTCCTTTCCTATCCTTCCCGTTGGGTCACTGGCAGCGGCGGGACAGATTTACTTCCAGGTCCGCCAGTGGAATCCCCTCTCACCGGTTCTCTAAATTTCACCAACCGGCTCTCGCGAGTAGGTGCGAGCCTGCAGAAACCCACCACTGACGCCTGTATGGTGGAGCTGAGTTAGTGTCATGGCTCGCGTGCCCACAGAGAGGGTGTTGCGTGCCACCTCTAGAATGCATGCCGTAGGTTTGCCATCTCTGGTCTACCCTGTTGTTGGTCAGAATCCCAACTCAAAGTCTACATATTAAAAAGTTGCAAAGACTGAGAAATACGGCTTTAAATATATAACTTGCATCTCAGGCGAAGGAAGTGCTACAGTTTGCTTGAACCGAAGTGAAATAAGAATTTGCAGTATTTTTCTCTTCCTTAAAATGCCACTTGACTTTCTCCCAATTAAATGATGTCTCTGCTCTGAAGAGTAGTATTGTGTACCCGGTGACTGATCCATGGAAAACCCTGGTCCTCTGTAATCACGCCCAAGCGGGAACTGAGAAAATACATATTGCTCGTCCCTAACTTTAACCATAGGGTGGCTCAGAGGCTAAGGCACTGAGCTTGTTGATCAGAAGGGTCGGCAGTTCGGCAGTTCAAATCCCTAGCGCCGCGTAACAGAGTGCGCTCCTGTTACTTGTCCCAGCTTCTGCCAACCTAACAGTTCGAAAGCACGTAAAAAATGCAAGTAGAAAAATAGGGGCCACCTTTAGTGGGAAAGTAACAGCGTTCCATGCATCTTTGGTGGCCACATGACCACGGAGACATCTTCAGACAGTGCTGGCTCCTCGGCTTTGAAACGGAGATGAACACCGCCCCCTAGAGTCGGGAATGACAACACATATGTGCGAGGGGAAACTTTACCTTTTTACCTAACCTTAACCATTCCCAAAATTCAGAAGCCAGCCTGGCCTGCTGTTGAGAATTCTTGGGAGCTGAAGGCCATGCATCACAAGAGGCCTTAAATGAGACAAAAGTGAATCTACAGAAATGTGGAGATGTTGGATCGAATAGAAGGAAAAGATCATCAGCCATTTCTCAGAACGAGAATGCAGATCCAGGAAGCCACATGCCAGGACATGATGATGTGCTTTTAGTGGATAATGCCACGTGTAATATAGATAGATATCCATCTATCTATATTACACACACACACACGAAAGCAAAATGCCACTCACGTGACATCACAAAATCTCCAGAACCCTAAACCCTACAAGCTTGAAATTTGGCTCGTATGTTCCTCTTGGCTTCTAGGTGCTCGTGAAGAAAGGATTTTTCGAAGCAACCACCAGAACATTAGTATTTCTTATTTTATTTTTAACACGCTCTGATGCTAAGGAGTTAGATGTTCTACTCCCCCTCCCCACCTGAAAAGAACTCTGCTCCAACAGCTTCTGTGGGGCAAGCCTGAGGGAAAGAAGAGGAGAGGAGAGGAGAGGCGGATCGTAACTACCCATTAATTTTCAAGCTGTAAATGTCAACGTATCAAGCCCAAACCCATAGTTTTGTAGCAGAGCATGGGTATTCAGCTAATTTTTGATATGAGCAACAACAGAAGGTCTCAGAACTGCTATCAATAAAGGTTTCTTTACATACGCTGCCGTTTCCTCCTATCTGGTGTGCTGCCTATTCAATATTGGGCGAAGGATGGGATTTTTGCTCCTAGAGTTTTTTAAGCGGGCAAAGGTCTACGAGGAACTGTAAAAGAAAGAAACTTGTATCCTTGTCCATTGTGATAAAGTTAGTTATCACTTGTGAGTCCTAATTCTTTGGCGTCTGTGTTGTTTTTAGCCATCCAGTGTCTGATAGTAGGGATACACCCAATATCTTTTATTCCCAAACAATGACGGTGGAACGATGAACAATCTAATGACAGCTTCAAGCATTGGTCATAGTCTCAAGGATTAAGGAGTTTCATAACTATGCACATAATTGTTCTTTTGAAATCTGGGTAAACTAAACCCCTCCCAGTAATATTCATGGCAACTTAAACTATACAAGCTGGTTCTCTCTAGGTTCCCAACATGGGGCCCAATTTGATTTTTAATGGGTGGGGGGGGGGGCAATTTGAACCTTGTTTAAACCAAGTTAATGGCCTTTTAGGCTTCCTCCATGTGAGTACAGTTCAGTTTTTGAGTAAAGTAAGAATTATATGTCACAGAGGGGGAGCATCGGGATTTTAGAGATGCTCAGGTGGGGCATGGTCAAAAAAAAAGGTTGGGAACTCTGGATTTAAAAAGTCCAACAATCCTGGAAATAAGGAAAGAATATTAAAGAAGGCTAGAAAATACGTTAAGATAGGGGTATAAACAAGATGATAATTGTTAGTATTATGATGAGGAAGATAACTGTGCTTAATGTTATTATTGTATTTTTATTAGAAGACTAGCCATTCCCGGTCACGCGTTGCTGTGGCCCAGTCTGGTTAAATGGCCAACCAATCTGTGTGTAGATCTACATCTGCACACACAAACATGTACACACAACCACTGTATAACCCCCAACCTACCTACCTACCTACTGTATTTCTCCCTCTCTCTATCCCTCTACCTACCTACTGTATTTCTCCCTCTCTCTATCCCTCTACCTACCTACCTACTGTATATCTCCCTCTTTCTATCTCTCTACCTACCTACCTACCTTACCTACCTACCTACCTACCTACTGTATTTCTCCTTGAATCTTATGGACAGAGTATTTTATGTCATAAAGGATGACATAATACTTGTGGCCCACTACTCTCTCTGTATCCATCTACCTACCTTTTTTACATTTCCATTGCATGTACCTGGCACAGGTGTGACATCTACACAATCTATACCTATCATTGATGCTGTATTTGTAAGGAACGTGTGAAAATTTGGAAGCAATCGGTGCAGTACTTTCGGAGATTAGCGGTTTTGAACAAACTATTGTTACATTTTTGTTTACATAGAGAAGATTTATATAGATTTGCTAAGCGGAAAATGAATAGGTTAATAATGTTTAATTGTTTAATAGACTACGATTTTAAGATGAGAGACTCAATAAGACTCTCAGTCCTTAGAGAGAAGGCCAACCCCTTCTGAAATGACCTAGGTGCGCCTCTTGTTTGATCTCCACAGATATGGGGTCGCATGCATTAAACAAGACGCACACCGAATCACACTGGAGGCACCCATGGGAAAGCTTCTGCAGCCATTTCTCCAGAGAAGGAAGAGATAAGAAGGAACTTTGGCCCCATTCCACATGCTGGGATAAGCCACTCTCAAAGAGGCATTAACTCACCTTTAAAAAATAAAAAAAAAACCCTGCCCACAGCTCCAGATTGGGCTGCCGAAACCGGATGGAAAAAGCATCAAATGTGAACACAACCTCCTAAAATCTCCACCCCACTTCAAAAGGACTATATATATATATATATATAGCCTGGTAATGTCTTCAAGGGCCCCCCCTTGAAGACATTACCATGGCAACCCCACAGCACTGTACAGTAGAATCCATTTTCAGGCAGTACAGTAGAATTCATTTTAAGGCACAACAGGCTGTATCTTAACCGAAAACATACCCTGAGGGGTTGTAAGGGTGTCTTATCCCCACCATATTTGTTTCCATAAGTCATCTGTGTACCAAGTTTGGTTGAAATTGCTCGAGGCGTTCCAGAGTTATGGCAGAACATAAAGCGGACAAGGTTGAATAACAGCGCAATAGAGGATATCTTGGGACAGTCATATCTTGCCCTTCGCATGAAGGAAATCAAATCTGTGTTCCCTTGGACATACAGAATACGTAAATATTTGCCCCTGTAATTCCTTTTTTTTAAAAATTGGACTTTAGACTTGGCTAGTTTTTGTGGAAATCAAACACAAGGTGTTTACCTGCTTGCAGGTTAAAATCATTTCCCTCACCCACAATTGTTAACCGAAGCAAAGACACACAAGGATGCAAGTTGTAACTGGAAACACTGGTCTCTCCTATGCTCTCAGCTGACCAACATGTATTAGATTGATTGATTGATTGAATTTATATTGCCACCTAATCACCCATGGCGACTCAAGTTGTGAAAAAGAGGTTAGGATTATGGTGGTTGACTTTTTACTAGAAGTATTTGGCATGATGTGATTAATTTTCACTGGGTAGTTTATAACCCTTCCTTCTTTCTTTCCCTTCCTCTCTTTCCCTCCCTCCCTCTTTCCTTTCCTTTCCTTTCCTTTCTTTTCCACTCCACCCATCTCCATAGTTGACCCTGTCTTGAGGGTCCCTTTATATTCAGTGAAAATGCTTGGGTAAATTTTTCTCTAATGAATTCCTGGGCTTTCGGTAAAGGATGTTAAGGGTGCAAATGGCAGTAGGAGCCATCCCTCTGGATCTCCCACTTTTCCTCAGAACAAAATGAAATTTCGAGTTCTCTTTTGACCTCTTGGATTGTCCACCTGAGACCCAATCCTCACACATTCTCAATGAAACTTCACTGGGTACAGGAAATTCCCTCTGATTTTACAAGGAAGAGAAAGTAATGAAATGTGTACCTACAAAACAATGTATCTCGCGACGTAGGCAACGAACACGCCCGTTTATTATACAGGACATTGAGGGTCATGGAAAGGTTTATGGTTATGAAAAAGAATGTTGTAGGTTTTCTAAAGGTGAGCAGGAAACTAAATTCTGCTGTGACCTCTTTCGGTCGAACCAATAATTGCGTATCTTTAGTTGAATGGCTTGTAAATTTTTGGCCAAAGTTTCTTAACAATTTAAGAGCTTAACTTTTAAGACATCGTAATCTTCAACTTCCAGAATTCCCCAGCCAGCACACGTCTTTAAGAGTTGCTAAGGTTGAGAAACACTGGTTTATTATACCATAGATTAGCGAAGAAGCATGCTAGCTGAGGAATTTTGAGAGTTGAAGGCCACATGTCTTAAATTTGCCAAGGTTGAGAAACATTGTATTACCGTGTTTTTCTGAAAATAAGACAGCGTCTTAATTTCTTTTGACCCCCGAAATAAGCACTTGGCCTTATTTTAGGGGAGGTCTTATTATTTTTGAGGTGCAGTAGGTGGCGAGCATGGTTACCCCATGCAGTGGTGGGTTTCAAATTTTTTAGAACCTACTCTGTAGGTGTGGCCTATTTTGTGGGCGTGGCTTGGCAGTCATGTGACAGGGTGGGAGTGGCCACCTTTTAAAATGTGGTGAAACTCATTTAACAACGCTCTTGCTTAGCAACCAAAATTTAGGACTCAATTGTGATGATAAATTATTTCTTTCTTTCTTTCTTTCTTTCTTTCTTTCTTTCTTTCTTTCTTTCTTTCTTTCTTTCTTTCTTTCTTTCTTTCTTTCTTTCTTTCTTTCTTTCTTTCTTTCTCTCTCTCTCTCCCTCCCTCCCTCCCTCCCTCCCTTCCTTTCCTTCCCTTCCCGTTGGGTCACTGGCAGCGGCGGGCCAGATTTACTTCCAGGTACGCCAGTGGAACCCCCTCTCACCGGTTCTCTAAATTTCACCAACCGGCTCTCGCGAGTAGGTGCGAGCCTGCAGAAACCCACCACTGACCCCATGGCTGTTGCTGTGTTGCAGTATTTCCTGGGAGGGCTTATTTTTGGGAGAGGGATTATTTTAGCATATGCGCTCAAAAGCCTGATTGGGCTTATAATTCATTTCATTTCATTTTATTAAATTTATATACCGTGCCATTCTCCCCGAAGGGACTCGGGGCGGTGCACAGGAGATTAAAATAGGAAAATATAAAACGTAGTAAACAATAAATATTAAAAAACAATTAAATACCAATAACCCTGTGCTAAAAATCCTAAAAACTCTACCCCTTAAAATCCAAATTAAAACAATTTAGCATTCAGTCTTCAAGCTTGATAGTGTGGATTAGGCCAGGCTGGCAAGATGGAAGAAGTACGTCTTTAAGTTTTGGCGGAAGGAGCGGAGGTCCGTGATAGTTCTGAGTTCGGGGGGTAGGTCGTTCCAGAGGGTTGGGCCCGCCACAGAGAAGGCCCTTCCCCTGGGCGTGGCCCGCTGGCACTGCCTAGTAGATGGCACCCGGAGAAACCCCTCTCTGTGTGAGCGAATCGGTCGAAGGGATGTGTGGGGAGGGCTTATTTTGGGGAAAACAGGGTAGATAAATGAGAATAATACTTCATTAAAATGTTTGCCTTCCCAGAGCCTGAGGTTCTGGGAAGAAACAATTACATATATTAATTAATTTGACTTTGAGACAAGGTTTAATGAAGAAGCTAAGATTTATGAACTTATGGCTGGCTGGGGACTTCTGGGACTTGAAGTCCACAGGTGTTAAAGTCGCATTGGTTGGATAACCCTGGTTTAACACTTTTGTACACACCGGTATTTTCTTGAGCTTCACAACCACTCCATGGAAACTGATGTTTGCACAACAGACTGTACTGTTCTTATTGCTAAGAGATACATGAAACATTGGAAAGATATATTTATGTCCCCTACAGGATGATAAATAATAATATATAATAATAGATAGATAATAATATTATTAGAGCTAGATAATAATATTATTAGAGCTTTTGAAACAGTTGCTTGTTGATTAAGCATGGCCTCAATGAAATGAAGAAAGTGCTATTTCTACATTTGAAATTATTTAAGGCTTTCAAGCAACATTCAGAAAAGACTGAACAGTCATTTGTCCTACAGTCATTTGTGGTCATTTAGTGACCACAAATGGAGCGGCAATTCAATCTTAAGTAAAACAGTTGCTAAGTGAAACACAACTGTGCTTAGGATTGTATTTCAGCTTTCCTTTGCTTTATAAACCTATGAAGATGTGAGGTCCAGTCATAGTTATTATTTTTTTTACTGCCATAACTGTGAACGGTTGCTAAATGAGGCAGTCTCTAAATGAGGATAACTTATATGAGGATTCCTCCTCTGGGCAGGGGATTGAGTTAAAAGAGCCCCAAGACCCCTTCTAACTACCGACTCTATGAAACTGTTAGATGAATTTTTAAATAGATATTATAAATTATAAGCAATATTATCTAGGATTCACATATATGTACATATTTACATAATAGGGAGGGAAAGAAAAATAATTATATACTGTATATATGCGTGTGATAAGTGGTGGGTTTCCATTTTTTTTACTACCAGTTCGCGCATGCCACCGCCACTATCAATTTGCCTGAACTGGGAGCAATCCACCTCTACATGTGATGTATTCTGTAGTTTTGTTCCTTTTTTCCTTTTTTCTGTTTCGTTCTATAAAGATAAATGTTCCCTTCTCACAGAAGACTCTAAGGGGCGGTGCTCATCTCCATTTCAAAGCCAAAGCGCCAGCGCTGGCCGAAGACGTCTCCATGGTCATGTGGCCGGCATGACTAAATGCCAAAGGCGCACGGAACGCTGTTCCCTTCCCACCAAATGTGGTGCCTATTTTTCTACTTGTGTTTTTACATGCTTTTGAACTGCTAGGTTGGCAGAAGCTGGGATAAGTCACGGGAGCTCACTCCGTTACGCAGGCGCTAGGGATTCGAACCGCTGAACTGCCAACCTTTCTGATCGACAAGCTCAGTGCCTTAGCCACTGAGTAGATAAATGAGAATAATACTTCATTAAAATGTATGCTTTCCCAGATCCTTTTCGTTCTATAAATAAAGGCAAATAAATAAATAAATACAAGTCCCCCATTTCTTCCCTTTTATAGTCAGGGAAACGAGAATCCATTTTTTAAGAGGAGGAAGGAGCATTAGCTATGCCTTGAAGGTTTTTTAATTTTTTTAGAAAAATTAAAAAGGTGAGATTAAAAAATATATATCAATACACCCGTGTGATGGTTTTTCCATGCTGTTTATTCATTACATTCAGTAAAGGAGGTAATACCAGGACCGCATTCCCAAATTCCAAGAGAGTGACAGGGGAAGGAATTTTCTGAGGGGATTCTTCGGAGGCCTTGATCGCCAAAGCCTCCCTTAGGTGCTGTTGGCTCCCACAGCTGGGCTGCACCCAATTTTCTTGAGGTGAAAAGTGATTCCTGCAGAGTAAATATTGGTATCCACGGGCAGAGCGCACGCTGAGGCCGAGCTGCAGCCGCTGGAAGCGAACATCACCGGAACACTTCCTGGGGACCAAAAATTCAGTCGGTTAAGGGCTCCTTGTGGTATCTGAGACCTTCCAGGGTTGCCTGTTCAAGTTCTACCTCTGCTATCCCTCTAAATCAGGGGTGTCCAAACTTGAGAACTTTAAGACTTGTGGACTTCAACTCCCAGAATTCCCCAGCCAGCATCACTGGGTGGGGAATTCTGGGAGTTGAAGTCCACAAGTCTTAAAGTTCCCAAGTTTGGACACCCCTGCTCTAAATGGTTCAGTTGCAGGCATTGGGCATGTCTAGTTTGATGAAAAGAAGGACTAGGAGGTGACAGGATAGCAGTCTTCCAATATCTATGTTGTAAGTCAAGGACTAACGCCGTTAGTATTAAGTGTTAAGCATCAGCTAGGAGAGCTGAGAATGTATTGGATCAGACGATTGTCCGCTTTATTAAGCTTAGTATTCCGAGCAAAACGACTTGCTCTTTGTAAGCTTCCAAAAAGACGTGGTGCCATCTAGCTTAATGAAAAGAAGGACTATAGGAGACATGATAGCAGTCTTCTGATATTTGAGGGGCTTTATAATGCCACACTTGGAATACTACATTCAGTTTTGGTTGCCACAATGTACAAAAAGATGCTGAGACTCTAGAAAGAGGCAACCAAGAGGATTAGGGGACTGGAGGGTAAAACATATGAAGAACGGTTGCAGGAACTGGACTTGCCTAGTTTAATGAGAAGAAGGACTAGGGGTGACATAATAGCAGTGTTCTAATATCTCAGGGGCTGCCACAAAGAAAAGGGGTTCAAGCTATTCTCCAAAGCACCTGAGGGTAGAACAAGAAGAACAATGGGTAGAAACTCATCAAGGAGATTTTTCACCTTCTGGAAGCTTCAGGTGTTTCCCTGAAACCTCCGGGGCGCGAAAAACTGGCCCTACGAGCTAACTGGAAGTCCGTTCTTGAACTTATAAAGCCTCTGGAGCCTGGGGAGGCCAAAAAAACATGCTAAAAATGGGGGGGGCGCTGGTTCTCCACGCATGCTCACTGGGGTCATGCACATAGCATTATGGGTATGGCACACCCGCCCAAGACGTCACTGCGCTCCCCCCACTTTTGGCACGCAAGCCAAAAAAGGCTCGCCATCACTGTACTATACCCTCTTGTTGACTTCGATGGGTGTGACCTAGTGTTGACCCCACAACATGAAAATGAAAATGAAACTTACCATCGTTCAAGGTGCCAGATGTGGTTATGCAACGATTGTCTTCTCCTACGCAGTTCAGAGAGTCGGTCATGTCGCACTGATCGAAGCCAAGGTTAAAGCAAGTTGGACAACTCAGCCCATTGAGGGTGGTATTCTCAGGAGGCACTACAAAGATTATGCCACATGGAAGCCTTAGTTCAGCGGCCCTTCATATATAAATAAAACATTCGCAGCAGAGGTGTGTGTCACGTTTTGTTACCACCAGTTCGCCGTGCTCACATGTCCATTCCACACATGCACCCGGCCTTCCACACATGCGCCCAGCGGGAATGGAAATAGCTATGGTTTTGTAGCCAAAACAAAATACTTTCGCCTGGAAACCAAGGACATTCTCACACCTAGTCAGAAAGAGGAGGAGTAATGTTACCAGGCAACAGGGTATTTGCGAGACCGCCTCCTACTACACACCTCCCTCCGTCCTGTCCGCTCGCACAGGGAGGGCCTCCTCAGGGTGCCGTCTGCTGGCCAATGTCAGCTGGCGACCCCCAGGGGAAGGGCCTTCTCTGTGGTGGGTCCGGCTCTCTGGAACGACCTACCTCCCAACATTCACACCATCACGGACCTGCGCCTCTTCCGCCGGGAGCTTAAAACTCACTTTTCCATCTGGCTGGCCTGGCTTAGACTTTATTAACAAATTGTGGGGATTTTATTAAGGGGTTTTAGATGATTTTAAAGATGTTTTTAGCACGGGTTTAAATTTAATATATTTTTATAGTAGTTATATTGTATTTTGTATTGTTTTGTCTTGTTTTTAATATTTGCCTGTGCGCCGCCCTGAGTCCCTTTGGAGAGCTAGGGCAGGATACAAATCCAATAAACATAAACAAACATAAACATAAACCAGACGGAACCTGGCGGGGCTTGGTGGGTGTGGCAGGGGAAGGATACCACAAAATCTCCCTTCCCTCCCCACTCCTGGGGGAAGGATACTGCAAAATCTCCCTTCCCTCCCCACTCCTGGGGGAAGGATGCTGCAAAATCTCCCTTCCCTCCCCACTCCTGGGGGAAGGATACTGCAAAATTTCCCTTCCCTCCCCACTCCTGGGAGAGGGATGCTGTAAAATCTCCCTTCCCTCCCCACTCCTGGGGGAAGGATGCTGCAAAATCTCCCTTCCCTCCCCATTCCTGGGGGAAGGATGCTGCAAAATCTCCCTTCCCTCCCCACTCCTGGGGGAAGGATGCTGTAAAATCTCCCTTCCCTCCCCACTCCTGGGGGAAGGATGCTGTAAAATCTCCCTTCCCTCCCCACTCCTGGGGGAAGGATACTGTAAAATCTCCCTTCCCTCCCCACTCCTGGGGGGAAGATACTGCAAAATCTGCATTCCCTCCACACACTGGGGCCAGCCAGAGGTGGTATTTGACGGTTCTCCAAACTACTCAAAATTTCCGCTACCGGTTCTCCAGAACCTGCTGAATTTCACCCCTGAAGTAACCCCAGTGAAAATTTGGGGGAGCAAGGATACCAACTTCAGGAACTTTGGTTGGTGCGAAAACAAAGGGTTCCTTCTTACTGTCTAACTTTTTGTTGTTGCACAGGTCTCCTTGGCAACAGCTGGAGGTGCTCCAGAAATGGATCTCAGAGTTGATGGTGACACTGATGGGTCCAGGCTGGCAGGCACTGCGAACAGAGCAGCCTTTGACCGTCTCGGTGATTTTTCCAGAAACTAGGGAAGAATACGAGAGAAATTAGGTAGCACCTTGCTGAGAATTTGCTCGGTATAAAATAACTGAAAGTACCCTCCAGGTAGATCATTGCCACTGGAAGTTAACCTAGACCGCGACACCCAAAGTTGCTTTTTTTCCTTTTTTTCAAAAGGCCACTGGACTTTCTGGTTTTTCTTTGAAGGCGTTTCGCTTCTCATCCAAGAAGCTTCTTCAGCTCCGATTGGATGGTAGGGAATGGAAGGATTTCAGTCAGAGCTGAAGAAGCTTCTTGGATGAAAAGCAAAAAAAAATAAAAAATTCTTCAAAGAAAAACCAGAAAGTCCAGTTGCCTCTTGGGGGTGGGGGGGTGAGTGCCTTTGAGCCAACCATGACCTGGATGACTGAGAATCTCCATAGACATCTAGAGGGTGACACTAAGAGCCACCGGGTCCCTTCTAATGTCCATACTATATGAGTAGGTAGACATGTATCAAAAAAAAAAATCAACATATTGGGAAGACCTCCAATGTTTTAGTGATAAGGTTGCCCAGTTGCAAACAGTTTGGTAATCATTGTTCTACGCGCTCTTCTAGAAACTTAGATCTCTTAACTCCCTCTGCTGGTTCAAAGCAAGTCTTGAGATCTCCTCTGTCTTTTACTCACACAAGTAATTTATTCCTACAAAGGTGAGGCAGGCATCTTCAGCCTCTCCACAGGTGCGGTCCACGCCAGTGCAGTCTTCACCTGGACTTTGGCATGTCTGACATATCAAACAGGAACCTGGAGAAAACGACACAGAGGGGATGTGGCTTATTTAATACAATACAATAGCAGAGTTGGAAGGGACCTTGTAGGTCTTCTAGTCCAACCCCCTGCGTGGGCAGGAACCTTATACCATTTCAGACAAATGGCTATCTAACATCTTCTTAAAGACTTCCAGGGTTGGGGCATTCGCAACTTCTGGAGGCAAGTTGTTCCAGAGGTTAATTGTTCTAACTGTCAGGAAATTTCTCCTTAGTTCTAAGTTGCTTCTCTCCTTGATTAGTTTCCACCCATTGCTTCTTAATAATAATAATAATAAATTGGAATTTATTAACCGCACCCTCTCCCCACAGGGACCCGGGGCGGTGCACAGGCATAATTAAAACAATATATAATAATACAGACATTACTAAAATAAAATTAAATAAATTACCCGTGCTAAAAATACAATTAAAAAACCCATTAAAATTTATCGTTAAAAGACAGAGAGAACTATTCAAGGCCGGCCAGTCGAAAGAGATGGGTCTTTAACTTTACACGGAAGGAGCGGAGGTCGGTGGTCGTTCTAATATCAGGGGGAAGGTCGTTCCAGAGGGCCGGGCCCGCCACAGAGAGCGCCCTTCCCCTGGGCGTCGCCCGCTGACAAAGTCTAGTGGACGGCACCCGGAGAAGCCCCTCTCTGTGGGAGCGAATCGGTCGTGAGGATGTGTGGGGCAGGATCCGATCTCGCAGATAGCTAGGTCCCGAGCCATGGAGCGCTTTGAAGATGATAACTAACACCTTGAAGCGCACCCGGAAGACGACAGGTAGCCAGTGCAGCTCGCGCAAGAGTCTTGTCCTGCCCCCAGGTGCCTTGGAGAATAGTTTGACTCCCTCTTCTTTGTGGCACCCTCTGAGATATCGGAACACTGCTATCATGTCTCCCCTGGTCCTTCTCTTCATCAAACTAGACATACCCAGCTCCTGCAACCGTTCTTCATATGTTTTAGTCTCTATTTGATAAGCTATGATGGAGAAACTAGGTTTCACTGAATATGTCTCATGGTGCAGTGTAGTATTTCTTAAATTTGTGTTCTTAGGATTCCCTCTTCCCAGTTTTAAAAATGGCGAAGACGTCGCAAGGAGCTTTTGTGTAGATGGGTTACCTTTATTGATGTTTACTATATGAAAATGGATTCATTTTTGGAGTATTTATTGATTCATGTAAAAGCAGCATGAGATTTTAAATATTTTTGCATGAAAAAAATGATATTTTTAAACAAAAAAAAAAACAAAGAGCGACCTTGTTTTACATTTTTGCCAATATCATCCCTATTTAGTAAATAATTTTAATTTTGGAGACCCCTAAAATGAGTTTGAGGAGCCCTCGGGGTTCATCGGACCACACTTTAAGAAACACCGATGTGAAGAAACCGTAGCTCAGAGTTTCATCAGAATGAGAGGATGTGGGAAGTCCAACTAGAGGTTGTCTGTCTTTGGTAGCCCCTCTTGAGTCCACACTCAGAATAACAGATTTGGAAGGGACCTTGGAGGTCTTCTAGTCCAGGGGTCTCCAACCTTTGCAACTTTAAGTCTGAAGGACTTCAGCTCCCAGACTTCTCCAGCCAGCAAAGCTGGCTGGAGAAGTCTGGGAGCTGAAGTCCTTCAGACTTAAAGTTGCAAAGGTTGGAGACCCCTGTTCTAGTCCAACCCCCTGCTCAAGCAGGAGACTCTATACCATTTCAGACAAATGGTTGTCCGATCTCTTCTTTAAAACTTCCAGTATTGGAGCACCCATAACTTCTGGAGGCAACCCGTTCCGCTGATTAATTAAGTATTAAGTATAATCTTTATTGTGTATTGTTTTGTATTGTTTACAACGAAATTGGTTAATTGTTCTAACTGTCAGGAAATTTCTCCTTAGTTCTATCTAGGTTGCTCCTCTCTTTGATTAGCTTCCATAGTTTCTTGTCTTGTCTTCTGGTAGTTTGGAAAATAAGTTGATCTTCGTCTTCTAACCTATGGCCTCTAGAGCAAGGTAAAAATGTTCAAGGATACAAGCACATCTCCAAGAATGGACACATGTACCTTCCTTTACTCTAGCTGTAAAGCGGAAAGACTGCAGGGCCCATAACTAGCTCAAAGCAAACTTACCTTGAGTTAGGAGTGTGGCCAGAAGGAAGCTGAGGCTGGTCAAAAATGCCATGTTGGTGAATCCCATAATCTGCAGATCCGTAGATTCTAAGGTGGGCGCATCCCGAGCGGGGGAATATATACTGGACCAGTTACATAAGGGTGAGGGAGTGAGCAAACAGGATTGGTTTGAGAGGCACTTAGAACCTGGGCAGCCCCCTGTCAACTCTCTTCACAGCTGATTTCCTTGTCTGCTGATGGCCTCAAGAGGCCCTTTTGTGTGCCAGGTGGCTGTACTCCCCTGGCCAAAAAAAGTACAACCAACTTCATTTTCTGAATTGTCTCTTGTGCTTGGCAAGGGAAGGAGCATTTCAATTCACAGAACATAAAAAGGAAAGCCAGAGCAAAGATCAATGCATCCTTATCTAAAATCTAAAAGCCACTTCACATTTTGTCCAGAATAAATGACCCCATTTGCATTGGGACCAATTCCCAGTCATCTACATTTTCACTGTGGCACCAGCAAAGGCAGGGTGGGTGGGTGGGACATGGACAGCCATCTGGACGCCAAGATTGCAATCACACAGAACAACCTCTTCAGATTGCCTTTATTTCCAAGAGTAACAAAACGTGTGCTTGTGTGTTTGTGTAAGGGGGTGGAGGTTCATTGTGAATCTGGGGGCAAGCAGGCTTCTTAGTTCCAGGTGCTGAGAGCTTTCCTTGAACGGTTTAGTTTTCAAGATCTTGGCCACTATTTTGCATCCTGATGACTGGATAATCCTAGGGTTGTGGCTATGGTGATTCCCATAGAAATGGGAAAGTATTGGAAGTGGCCAGTATAACCACTTGCACAGTCCCTTCTGTGACTGCCCATTAAGTAAAGAGGTCTACAAAGAACTTCTGGGTATATAAAACTTTAAGGTAAATAGGGCTAGTCGTTCCCGACTGTAGGGGGCGGTGCTCATCTCCGTTTCAAAGCCAAAGAGCCAGCGCTGTCCGAAGACATCTCTGTGGTCACGTGGCCGGCATGACTAAATGGCGAAGGCGCACGGAATGCTGTTACTTTCCCTATTTTTCTACTTGCATTTTTACGTGCTTTCGAACTGCTAGGTTGGCAGAAGCTGGGACAAATAACGGGAGCTCACTCTGTTACGCAGCACTAGGGATTTGAACTACTGATCTTTCTGGTTGACAAGCTCAGCGTCTCAGCCATTGAGCCACCGCATCCCTTATAAAACTTTATATAAAACTTTACTGTGCTATTAACCCTGAAATGGTTCAAGAGCTAACATAGGGATTTGAATAAACCCAGTTCTTAAGCATGGTAGGTAAGGAAATTCAAAGAGTGTCTCAATCCGAAAAGATGTTAACACCAACTTCTGAAAAAAGATGTGTGTTTCCAGACCAGTTTTGAAGAGGAAATAATATTACTACTTGTAGTCACATCAAGCAATTAAATAAGATGCTCCTCTCAGACTTGAGCACTAATGGATTGAAGGTATAGAGGTAAAAGCTATGTAAAGGCATGCGTAGTATACCATGATCTCAGTAGCTAGCTACCTTGAATACCTATGAGCTCACCTAATTAGCACAACCAGATATGGGAAGAAAGGTAAGGTTACGTACAGACATGCACATTAAACTGCCATCTTCTCAGTAGCCCTTTGTCTTTCAACCAGGGGTGGGTTTCTGCAGGTTCGCACCTACTCGCGAGAACCGGTTGGTGAAATTTAGAGAACCGGTGAGAGGGGGTTCCATCAGCGTACCTGGAAGTAAATCTGGCCCGCTGCTGCCAGTGACCCAACGGGAAGGAAAGGAAAGGAAGAAAGGAAGGAAGAAAGGAAAGAAAGGAAAGAAAGAAAGAAAGAAAGAAAGGAAGAAAGAAAGAAAGAAAGGAAGAAAGAAAGAAAGAAAGAAAGAAAGAAAGAAAGAAAGAAAGAAAGAAAGAAAGAAAGAAAGAATTTATCATCACAATTGAGTCCAAAAATTTGGTTGCTAAGCAAGAGCGTTGTTAAATGAGTTTCACCACATTTTAAAAGGTGGCCACTCCTACCCTGTCACATGACTGCCAAGCCACGCCCACAAAATAGGCCACACCTACAGAGTAGGTTCTAAAAAATTTGAAACCCACCCCTGCTTTCAACCCATTATCTCACCCAGCAGAGACAGACCGTCTTGGGAAGTTAGATTTAACCTTGGCCTGGATATCTTTCTGGATTCACAAAGGAAGGGAGTAAAACAAAGAACAATACAGTTGCTATATCTGTGCTCTATCCTGCTTTGCTTGTAAAAACTGTATAAAAGCCAAATAAACTCTGCGTAAGGCAGACAGACATTTTGGACACAAACTGCCGTGATGGATTTCTGAAACCTACAATGGATGGTTGTGAAGCCCCAAAGGTTTCAACATTAACTAAAATTATGGATCCTATATTGGGACATTTTGGGATCACAGCATCAATTTTAAGTTATAAATTATGATTTACTGCTGGGCAACTGATTCACCCAATATGCTCAACCCAAATGAAACAAACCACGTTATGGATTGTTATGCTGTAACAATTTCAAAGGCAGTCTTGGGTACATCAAGAGTGTAAAATTTAAAACTCTCAACCTATGACTTGAATTCTTCTAAGGGGGTATTGCCCCGCAATTCTAGCTAAATCTATTTTTTTTTTCAGGATATTTGTAATGGGAGGGATCAAGTTTTGAAAGACTGAACACCAACTAATGTAAAACTGTGATGTCCATCATCTTTTCCAATTAGGCAGCCTTCAAATATGTTGCAGTGTTACAGTACTTCCATAATAACCAACATAGCTTTTTTTTAACCCAACATTGCTAGAATTAGGCTGGTGAAATATATATAATAAATCAATTTCCTGTCCGTGTGGCACTGTCTCTCAACCTTTATTGTTGGCTGGATTTGGGAGTTGATGTCCACCCATCTTAAAACTGGCGAGGCTGGGAAATATCTATGAAATCCTTTTTTTAAAGATATTTTTTTTTATTCCTGAATAACAAACATGTCAATGCTAGATTAATAACTTGACCCATAGACATAATGCACTGCTACTTTCCCCCCCAAATTTTTTATTTTTATTTTTAAACACAACATAAAAATCCTTCATCTCCCATGTTATAGAAAGTGTATCTGCTGATTACAAAATATTTTCATACATCTCTTTGATATTCATCCAAGTTTCATATTATTTCATGTTATTTCAAGTACATCACGTCAAATATATTTATAAACGTCATCTTTTTCATGTCTTCCTTAATTATAAGTCCTTCATTTAAAAAAAATACCCATAAAATTTAGAACATAGCCACATGTTGGCATCATATTTGTTAATTCTACTCTCCTCCAAAATCATTATTCCCTGTAGCCTATTTTAACCAAACATCAATAATATTTACTCATCTCCTTTAATAAATACTATTCAGTATTCATTTCCAATTACCACTGCTACTTTTGTTGATGCTGGTTCATTTTTTTTTTTAAAAGAAACTTACTTATTTGCCTTTTTCAGAGATAAGGTTGGGCTATTTTACTTCCTCCACACTAGAGATTTCATCTCACCCACTAATGGTTATGAAGAGTTAGGGTGGGAATCCCTCATAATAATAATGATGATACTTTATTGTTATTTAATACATTTTTTTTGTATTTTTGTATTGTATTGCAGGGGTCTTCAACCTTTGCAACTTTAAGTCTGAAGGACTTCAGCTCCCAAACTTCTGGGAGCTGAAGTCCTTCAGACTTAAAGTTGCAAAGGTTGGAGACCCCTGTTGTATTGCATTGATAGTGCTTTTCAAACTTGGTCACTTTGTGTGGCCTTCAAATTCCCAGAATTCCTCAAGAAGACTAACGGTGGCTGAGGAATTATGGGAATTGAAGTCCCACACGTCTGAAAAGGCAGGGGAAACACCGCATGCGCAGAAGCGAAGACCGCTTTTTCGGCGCCATAGCGTCACGATCAAAAGGCGCGAAACTGAGCATGCGCCACGAGTTTCATTTCCACCCCCACCACCCCCACCTTCCATCTCCGCTCGCTCTTAAGAAAGACATCGATTTGAGTTTGCGCGCGGGACACAAGTGGGAATCATAGAGACGAGCGTCGGGGAGGGTATAGAGCGCCCGTTTCCGGCGCTTGGCGGAGTTTTGCTGCCGGGTGACGGCGAGTGACAGAAAGTGGCGGGGCAATGCCGGAGATCGAGATCCGACATGTGGTATCCGCGAGCAGCTCCGACACGGTAGCGCGGCTTCCACACGGGGGGGTCGGCGGCGGCTTCCTGCTCGGGGAGCAAGGCAGAGGGGAGACGGGCCGGTTGGAGTTGTGGGTGGAGGCAGCCATTGTGAGGCGACGTGGGGTGGGGTGGGGAGTGGGGTATAAGGGCGGTGGGGCCTGGAAGAGCCTTCCGGTGGCTTCGGGGGTGGAGGGGAGGGGGGAGAACCCGGACAGACCAGGGGTCTCCCAACCTTGGCCGCTTTAAGCCTGGAGGACTTCAACTCCCAGAATCCCCCAGCCAGCTGAGCTGGCTGAGGGATTCTGGGAGTTGAAGTTCACTCATCTTAAAGCGGCCAAGGTTGAGAAACATTGCTCTACCTACATGTCTCTTGAGAACAAAAATAAATGAATGAGAGGCCTTGGATTTATTTGCAAGATGAAACAGAACATCTTGTTCTTAAGATTCCCCGGCTTCTTCCTCTAAGAAAACGAGGGTATCATTATTATTTTTTAAAAAGTGGGAGTCTTTTTTCTTTAACTTTTTACCTTCCAAAGCTGAATGAACATAGTTAATGATATATGTGGCTGGAATAAAGGACTCGTATATTTTCTTCTCCTCCTCCTCCTCTCTCTTTCCTTCCTTCTTCATCTTCCTCCTCCTCCTCTTCTCCTCCTTCTTCTATCTCCTTCCTTCTTCCTTCTTTATATATAAAAACAGCTGTGTGTGTGTGTTCCATCATAACTCTGGAACGCCTCCAGCAATTTCAACCAAACTTGGCACATAGATGACTTATTCTCTGGAAACAAATACTGTGGGGTGGGTAAGACACCCCTAAAGCCCCAGGGTTGTGTGTTCTGTTAAGATACAGCCTGTTGTGCCTTAGAATGGCTTCTACTGTACAGCAAAGCTAGCTGGTGAATTCTGTGAATTGAAGTTCTCCAGGCTTAAAGTGGCCAAGGTTGGAGGCCCTGGTACACACAATGCAGCCCTGCACTGGACGAGGCCATGGTTGCGTTCCTTAACGATACCTAGACCAGACAAAAGCCAGAATGGCTACTTTGGGCTCCAATGTATTGGGGTGGGGGGTGGGGGTGGGGATGGGAACCCAGCAGTGGTCATCAGGATGGATGGGGAAACTGACTATTGCCTTCAGGTCTCACCTGGATGATTGGTTTCAACAAAGGGAATTTTTCAACAGGCAACTGGACTCAACTTCTCAAGATTCTTGGATGAGAAGCGATGGGGAAACAGAACAACCGCTTCATAACTGCATAGCACAACGTAGGAGAACAAACCCATCAGGATAAAGATTCAGTAGCCCACCTGCAATTTAAAAGACACAGGCTGCTCTTTTGAAGGCAGCAAAGCCCACATTTTGGACAGAGAGGGATTGCTGGTTTGAAAGAGGGGTCAAAGAGGCCATCAATGTCAAAATTGAACAGCCCTCTCTCAACAGAGGTGGTGGGGGGGTTATGACATCATCTATTTCCTGGTCTACAACAGTCCTTTCAAGCAGTTCCAAGAAGACTCCACACCCATTTACACCCTAATGACACAGATAAATCCCCAGGTGACCTTAAGGACTCGCTAAAAGGATGCAAATGACCAGCTGTCTGCAAGGTGTATAAACCCTTCCAATCCACACCATCCAGTCAGAGCTGAAGAAGCTTCTTGAATGAGAAGTGAAACATCTTCAAAAGAAAAAAAAAACAAGGAAGTCCAGTTGCCTCTTGAAAAAAAAGCACCCTTGGGAACAACCGTGATCTGGAGAATCTCCATAGACATTTTAGCATCTGGGATGCAATAGGAACACGCCATTGTGAGCCCCTCAAACTGGTTTTAGGGCTTGGTATGTTGTGTGGACCTAACCAAAAACAGACAGAGAGGGGAAGAAGAAGAAAAAGGGGTCATAAGAGGGAAAAAGGGATGTCTGCAAGTCGGAAGCACCAATTTTACCAGCTTGCCTTTTGGGGAATAGATAACTTAGGACTGTCATAGTACAGGTAGTCCTCGATTTACACCCAATTATGCTGTGCTAGCATAACACATTTGACTGAACTAGGTTTGGGATGGTCTGCATTGCCTGTTACGTGAAGTTAGGCCATTGCATCCCTTGGGAATTCTGGGAGTTGAAGTCCACAAGTCTTAAAGTTCCCAAGTTTGGACACCCCTGTTTTAAGATGTGTGGGCTTCAATTTCCCAGAAGCTAGCAAAGGAATTCTGGGAATTAAAATCCACACCGTCTCAATGCTGCTGAGGTTGAGAAATGCCAGAAGGGAGCAACGATGCTTTCTGATGGATTTGAAGTTTGAAGTATGCTGGGTAAACCCAGTCTAAGAAGATGGGGGAGGAGGAGGAAAGGGGATGAGGAGGAGTAAAGAAGGGATGTATGAATAGTAGGATTGTTTTCTTGCCCTGGATTTAGCCTCTTCTTCTCTCCCCAGACACATTGTGCTGAGAACCTGCTCAAGGCTGACACTTACCGCAAGTGGAAGGCTGCCCAGGCTGGGGAAAAGCAAGTCTCGGTCATATTACAAGTGAGTTTCTACTAATCCCTTGGTGAGATCAGTCCCCAACACTTTCTGCAGTTGTTGTAATACTTGAGGTATGATAACTTGCTGTAAGTATATTTATACTGTAAGAGATATGGGCTTGCGCGAAGATGGCGGGCTAGCTCTGGAGCTCCGTGTGGGTTGCGGAGGCCGTTAGCCTTCTAAGTGCTCCCTGCCCTCTTTTTTACGATCTGGAGGGTTTGGGACTGATGAGGAGCCCACCCTGGTATCTCAGGGTGAGGTTCGCAATGTCGGGGGGTGAGCCAGGAGCGGATACGGCGCCGGCGACAGGACGCTCGGACGGTGAGAGCGCCGGAGCCTGTCGGAACGGAGGCCGGCGCGGAGGCCGGCGCCCCGGGTGTTTTAACAGGGGCGAAGAGGCCGGCTGCGCCTAGGAGCTCCTGATGCTGTCGGTGGTGTGCCGTGGGGGTGAGACGGTGGTGAGAGTGCCGGGTGGCCAGCGGTGACGGCGACAGAGGCGTGGAGAGAAGATGGCGGTGGCGAGGACGTTGGAAGGTTGGAAAGGGAGTGGAGAGAGGCGAAGGGAATGGCGAAGGACGAGGTGGCCGCCGGAATCTGGGCCGCCGGCGGTGGGAGCGCCGGGATGCGGAAGGTGAAGGCGGCGACGTAGGAGAGATGGTGATGATGGCTGGAAGGAAGGTGGCGGCTGTGGGAGAGCCGCGTGGTTGGAGAGAAAGGTGGTGGGACTGAGGCGGCCGCTGGAAGCCAGGCCAACGGCGGTGGGAGCACCGAGAGGTGAAGGCAGTGACGCAGGAGATGGCGGCGGTGGGAGCGCCGAAATGGTCGCGGACGGCCTTGCTGACCAGCTGTAAAATCCTCTCCCTATGGTTTCTCTCTTGGGATCGGGAGAATTGAGCCACTAAGGCCCTGGAAGGCCCTGAAAGATCTGGATTTGTCCTGAAGAACTTATGGACGGGAACAACTATGGACGCCTAAATGAACATTGCGAACTAACTTTAATTCTATTACGAACTACCCTCACTGTGCACTTTCTCATTTTAATACCAACTGAATGAACTATTTTAATCATGGCTAACGACTTTTAACATCTTTGTATTTTATTCCAAGACCCACTTATGAATTCCACCTACATTGCTTATTTTTAGATAATTAGTTTTAGTTATTTATTGATGAAGCACATGTACTCTAGAGCGAATCTTCTATCTCTGCGGGAGTCCCCGCTCTCGCAGGTTTGGCCCTTTGATCTATCTAGGGCCCATCTTGATGATGGTTTTATTAACCCGGAGAGATGGGCGAAGCGCGGCCTTAGGGGGTTTTTAGTGCGTAAATTGCGTAAATTGTCTTTTTTAAGGGGTACCAGGGAGGGGGGTGGGCAGAGAAAGATAGAGACGGAAGACCAGACAAGTAGGAAGGGCCAGGCCAGCAGCCGACGGAGGGAAGCGGAAGGAGCCGATAGGAGGGGGGACACACGAGTCGTTCCGCAGGAGGGCATACCAATTCAGAGGGTTGTGGGGAGAGGCAGGGCCGAGGGGAGACAAATCTCATCCTCCCAGTTGGTGGCACGTAGCCGTTGGTTGCAAGCGGTCGGGTGCCACAACCCCTGCAGGCTAGCTGGTCAGGGAGTACAGAGCCAGGGCCTGCGGCTGATGTTCTGCAATGCCAGGTCCGTTGTCAACAAAGCCCCCCTCATTAGTGACCTTGTGTCAGAGGGGGAGCCGGACCTGGCTGGAATTGCGGAGACCTGGTTGGGCCACGAGGGAGGACTCCCCCTCGTTGAAATGTGCCCACCAGGCTACCGCGCTTTTCATCAGCCCCGGGCCCTAGGCAGGGGCGGTGGGGTAGCGGTCATTGTTAAGGAAGGTCTTGAGCCGAGAGAGACCATTGTGCCACAGACCACCGGCTGTGAGTCCCTTTGCGTGAAGTGGGGCCTAGGGAGGCAGTTGGGCTTGCTGGTTGTATACCTGGCTCCCCACTATGTAGCAGCAGCCCTGCCCGAGCTCCTGGAGGTGATCGCTACGGTGGCAGTGGAGACCCCCAGACTTGTAGTCATGGGGGACTTTAATCTGCCATCGTTGGGCGAACCATCCGAGGCAGCTCGGGAGTTCATGGCTTCCATGATGGCCATGGACCTGACCCAACTAATTCAGGGCCCCACTCACGAGGGTGGACATACGCCAGACCTCATCTTCGCCTCAGGCCAATGGAAGAGTGATCTGGGTACAGGGGATATAGCCATCACGCCCTTGTCATGGTCAGATCACTCACTTCTCCAGCTTGACTTTCCGACCGCTGCTCCCCTCCGCGGGGAGGCGGAACCGGAGTCACCAATCTGGTTCCGCCCCAGGCGCCTGATGGACCCGGATGGGTTCCAGACGGCGCTTGGGCCATTTCCTGTACCCTTGACCCGTGCCCCGATGGAGGACCTCACGGCCGCATGGAATAGTGCGGCCGTGGGAGCCTTGGATCGGGTCGCGCCCTTGCGGCCTCTCTTGCGGCGGCGAACCACCCTGGCTCCTTGGTTTACCGAGGAGCTGCGGGTGATGAAACGCCGCAAGAGATGCCTAGAGAGAAGATGGAGGCATACCCGATCTGAATCTGACCGGACACAGGTTACGGACTTACATTGTGGCGCTGAGAGTGGCCAAACGCCATCATTGTGCTACTCTCATAGCATCCGCAGAAAACCGCCCTGCCGCCCTGTTTAGGGTGACCCGCTCCCTACTTCAACAGAGGGTGCGGGAAGCCCCGCTACAGGGTAGAGCAGAGGAATTTGTGATTTTTCTGCAGGAGAAAATCGCTCAGATACAGAACGAGTTAGCCCCCATTGATGGCCCAGTGGGATGCCACGAGGCAGATCTTGTTTGGGAGGAGTTTGACTCCGTTACTTCCGAAGATATGGACAGGTTACGTGGGCGACTACGAGCCACCACATGTTTATTGGACCCGTGTCCCTCCTGGCTTGTACTGGCATCCTGGGAGGTGACACGAGGCTGGCTCCAAGAGGTTGTCAACGCATCCTTAAGTGAGGGTTCCTTGCCTGCTTCCCTAAAAGAGGCCATGGTGAGGCCCCTCCTTAAGAAGCCCTCTTTGGATCCAGCTCTTTTAAACAACTACCGTCCAGTCTCCAACCTTCCCTTTCTGGCGAAGGTTGTCGAGAGTGTGGTGGCACAACAGTTTCCCCGTCACCTGGAGGAAGTTGACTATCTAGATCCGCGCCAGTCCATTGGCAGGGCATTCCTGGATGCTCAGCCATCCACCAGTCTCTTCGAAATTAGCTACTGTTAAGGTCTTAGCAAAAGCAGCAGCTGGAAGAGGAAAACCTTGCCGTCTTAGATAATTGCTGCCAGTCCAATTGGATAACAATGAGTTTGGTCCTGATTTAGCACAGGGTAATTTTATTTGCTGTTAGGGTGGCTCACATACATGGTTGGGGCATGTTTGGTTAACCCCGGGGTGTCTAAACTTGGGAACTTTTAAGACTTGTGGACTTCAACTGGCTGGGGAATTCTGGGAGTTGAAGTCCACAAGTCTTAAAGTTCCCAAGTATCTAGTTGTTAAGACCTGGGCCCATAGGATTCCTTTTCCGCATTTCCCACGGTTCTCTTACTGTCCTCTCCTCTCCTCACAGTTTGAAAAAGAGGAGCAGATCCACAGCATTGATATTGGCAATGAAGGCTCCGCCTTTGTGGAAGTGCTGGCTGGCAGCTCTGCCTCCTCCAGTGAGCAGAATTACGAGGTGAGTAAACTTGGTGTTGTCTGAAAGTTGCCATTACAGCATGGAAGTGATGGTGGTGGTGGTGGTGGGGGGGGTTTGTGAGTCTTCAGCGAAGGGGGTTTGGTGTTACTGTATTTCCTTTGTTCCATTTGAATATGTACCATCACGAAGGGTAGGATCCCAGCAATGTAAACCAAACAGCATTTGAATACAGGTGTGTGTGTGGCTTCACAGAGGCTGACTGCTTAGCAGTTTAGGCAAAACACTAGCATCAGGGGTGTTAAAGCCAGATGCCCCCCCCCCCTGTTTCAGCGAAGGGGGGGGGGGAAGCTGCGATATGTTGTCACGAGTTTGACACCCTTGCGCTAGAGGCACAAGAGGGACCCTGCTTTCCCCCTGTGTTTTATTGTCTGTGTCGTGATTTTTCCTGTGTGTGACTTTCCCTCAATTTCTGATTTTGATGTTCTGTTGCTTTGCTCTCAAGGAAGTTTGGGGAGGCCTTCTGGATTAAGACTGGAATTTAGTGAGCGATGTATTTTGAAAAAAGCTGCGTCTCTTGATCTCCACTGTAGTGCTTTCCATTCCACCTCAGGTGCTGTTGGTCACATCCTCCTTCATGTCTCCCTCAGAGAGCAAGAATAGCACCAACCTGAACAGAGTCCGTATGTTTGGGCCAGATAAACTGGTGAAGGCTACAGCTGAGAAGAAGTGGGACCGAGTTAAGATTGTTTGTACCCAGCCGTATACCAAGGTTTATATTTTAGGGAACAAAATAGATGGGTTGCTGGCAGGAGTCTGCCTGGGACTCCTGCATTTATTTCTTCCTCAGAGTCTCGATAAGGAGCTGGTACTTTTTAGCGTGCTCTTTAGCAACTCTTGTGTTTAGTATCTATCAAATGGGTCCCATGCCTCCTTATAAACTGGCTTTCAAAGGTGAGGGAAGCATCATTTTGTACATGAGGAAAGAAGTCGATCTCAGGCAGTTTTGACGATTATCTGGCAAACAGAATTTGTGAATATTGATTTCTTCTAAATGGGACCCCAAATTTCTGGGTATTTACCTTTCTGGAGGTGAGGTGAAGCTTACCTCCAGATGTTCACAATTATGCCTTTTCTAAATGAAGGTCTATAGATAGCTGGACGAGTTAAAATCTAGTTGGTCCGTTTTTATAGCCCTGTGAATGTTTGCTCAGAAATAAAGCTCGCTGGAATCAGTGAGACTGATTCCCAAGTTTATAAACATTGAATCACAACTTTACGAATGGGGTAACTTCTCTCAAAAGAGCACAAACTCTAGGATTAAAAAAGGCAACAGTTATTAGCCGTTTATATTAAAATTATCTCTAAGGCAGACAGACATGTCAAACATGCAGCCCCCCCAGGCGGGATCTGGCCTGCGATACACCTAGAGTCATCCCGCGGGGCCATCTTGGAGACAGCGAGGGGCCGGCCCATGCTGCCCTGGCCACGCCCACACAGCCGTGATGACCAGGCCACGTTCATCCCTGCTCCCAAGGTCAAACCAAATCTTGATATGGCACCAATGGGATCGAGTTTGACACCCCTGCCCTAAGGGATGATAGGAAGAGAAAACTGCCAGCTCTCAATTGGCCAAGCCCTTCCTGTTGACTTACTAAGCCCACCAGGGAACTTTCAGTTTTCAGATTTCTTTGGAGTTGGGACTTATAGAAGCTGAAGTCTCCATCCTTGCATATGTCCCCCCGAGAAGGCTATAGTAATGCTAGTCTTGTTTGTTTCTAAACATTGATTAGCCATTCGTAGATTTATCTGCCTTCCGTTATAAAGCTGGTTTGTGTCCCACTACGTAGGGAATGTGGTCTGTCCTTAGAGAAGGCAGTTGCACACCCAGAATGACAATTGCTTATGGCTGCCTGATTTGCCCAAATCTGAATCCTCTTAACATCTCTCTTCAGTCTCTGGCTTATGGCCTTTCCTTCGTGAAGTTCCATTCTCCTCCGGACAGCAGCGAGACACATTCCAAAGCGGCTTCCCCGGTGAGCATCACCTTGAGTTACGTGATCCCTTCCAACCTCTGGGATCCTGTATTTTAGGCCGCTTCTTTAAAACCTGGGTATCTCGTTCTCTTTTTGTTCCACCTGCATCAGAAGGTCACCAAATTGGGCCAGTTTAAAGTGAAGGAGGACGACAGCAATTCCATCTCTCTGAAACCTGGTGCTCTCTTTTTCAGCCGTGCCAGTAAACCCCTGGTCTCCCCTCCTAAAGGTAATTCTCACAAGTTTTTTTTTAATCCTACCTAAAAGTCATTGGAGATCAGTTATTATTTATCATCCAGCCAACAGGAGACCATAGTCTTTCTCTGCTGTGACTAAGAAGCTGATATGTGAGATTTTGCCCTTGCGATGTTCTATCAACACTAATTGCTTTTACCAAATAGAATCTGATAGAGTGAGATCTTATTTTTTAATTATGCAATTTTATTATTATTTTTTATTATGCAATTTCCTTTGTTAAAAAGCTGTTTAACAGCTTTTATGGCTTTTACACTCTGACGATGTTAGCAGTTGCTAACGAAAACTCAGTGAGCAATATATTTTAAATATATTTTACATTTTAAAGTTCCGGAGATCATCACGTCTGTTTCTTTTATAACTACACCTGGAACTCACATTTTTAGGACAATTCGCAATCTGTTTTACATACAGATAATAAACCTTATACTCATAATAGTTGCAACCATTATTCTCAAAGTCTATTCACCATGATCTTCACTTATCCTTGTTAAACATTTTCCGTTATTTAATTAAACACTCTATTCAGTTTTGCCTATAATAGTTAATAATATCAAACCTTAAAAAATGTCCTATTTGTAACCATTATCCTCCAAGTCTGTTAATATAATTTTTACTTATCCCAATTATTCATTGTTCATTAAATACGCATCTATTTCATTTTTATTTACATATCCTCCTTGATTTTAAATTTCTAACTTCTGCTTTTATTTTCTAACCATTGACAGAATAATTCCCAAGTTAAAAAGGATTCTTTTTTCCTCCTTATCCTTAATTTTCAATGTTAATCTATCCATTTCAGCACATTCTAATATTTTCTTTATTACGCTTTCCTATGTAGGTATATTTTCATTTTTCCAATGTTGTGCATACGCAATTCACACTGCTGTTACCCCCATGTGAAATTAAATATGTATTTCTTTTATAAAGTGAGATCTGTTACTTTCTTCGTTTGGCTGTTGTTGAAATGAAACTGTTTTTTTCAGCTGAAAGCATCCATTCTAACTCTTTATCTGCTCTTTAGCGTTTGCAGTGTTTTCTGCATGTATAGATACCCACATTGAGACTAGAAACTGAGGATGATATTAATTATTATTATTCTTTTAGCATCTCAGAATGACCAGCCTTCACCCAGTTATGCTGCTGCCTCCCTACAGACCAACAGATCTCTTTCTCCTGACTCTTCACCACCAGCGGTGGAAAAGCCCACCACCAAACCCCCACCCAAGGTAAAGAAGAGAAAACAGAAGCCATGAGGACGGGTGGGCAGAAGTGGTTGCACGCCAACCTTTTTCCTCTCTCTAATTTGCTGTCCAAGCTGAGAGACAAAAATAAATTCCTTATTTAATGACCACTAATTCGGCAACCGAACAAGTATTACTTATGAGTGGTCCTACTAGCTCAGTGTTTCGCAATCTTGGTGGCTTTAAGTCCTGCGGACTTCAACTCCCAGAATTCTCCAGCCAGCTATGCTGGCTGGGGGATTCTGGGAGTTGAAGTCCATAGGACTTAAAGTCACTAAGGTTGAGAAACACTACTTCTAGCTGCAACTGTTAACAGCATCACCACATTCATGGGATTGTGATCTGACTGCTCAACGACTGGCTTGGAGGAATCACAACCTTGCAGCATCCTGTGCTTATGCTTATCCTGTGCTTATGTCTCTGTTTGCAACCTTCACAGTCGGCAAATAGCCACCACGTGACGGTTGTAGGAGTTGTTTAATGATGGCAACTAGAAGTGCTGGAACTGTCGTAAGTTGGTACGGTCTTGCGACGATGTGCTTTTGTGACCGTGCCACTTAGCCACCGAAATTCTGTTCCCAGTTAACTGTTGTCAAGAAGGACTATTGTACTTCCACTCCACAGTCTTGCTATCTTGCCTCTCTAGGCACCTGTGCAAGGTTCGTTCGTGGACCAGAGCACCATTCGGGGCTCCTAGAACTATTTGCAGCCCATCTTAAAGGACCCTTAAGCCTGTATTTGTCTCAGAAGTAAATCCAGTCTAGTTTGGGAGAACCTTCTGTCCAAGTATTTTAGGATTCGTTGCAGCCTTAAGTTTTCTTGTCTTTGCAGGAACCCACCCCAGTCAAAAGGAAGTTTGAGTTCAGCAAAGAAAACGCTGGGCTCTCATCTGCAACCAAGAAAGCTAACCCTGACAAGTCCCGCGTTACACACCCACCTTCCAAAAAACACAAAGGTGTGTGAAGAAACTTGCAAGTTGGAAACTCCAGGCAGTACAGAACATTTTTTAAAAATTCATCTATTTATTTAATCCAGGGGTGGGCAAACTTTGCAACTTTAAGTCTGAAGGACTTCAGCTCCCAGACTTCTCCAGCCAGCTTTGCTGGCTGGGAGCTGAAGTCCTTCAGACTTAAAGTTGCAAAGTTTGCCCACCCCTGATTTAATCAATATCAGTTTGCATGGCCGATCGTCTCAACAACTGCTCCTGAGTGGCAAACAATATTAAGATGAAAGGAAAGCAGTTGTACAAGTGATAGCCCTGAACCCAAAGGTTTTCAGCACGTTACTTTATTATTATGAGCCTCGGTGGCGCAGTGGTTAGAGTGCAGTATTGCAGGCTACTTCCGCTGCATGCCGGCTGCCTGCAATTTGGCAGTTCAAATCTTACCAGGCTCAAGGTTGACTCAGCCTTCCGTCCTTCCGAGGGAGGTCAAGTGAGAACCCAGATTGTTGGAGGGGCAAGAGGCTGATTCTGTAAACTGTTTAGAGAGGGATGTAAAGCCCTATGAAACGGTATATTAGTGCTATTGGTAATTGCTATTATTACTGTTAAATAATAATAATAATAATCTTTATTGTCATTGTACTAAAATTACAATGAAATTATATCTTTATTAAGGTCCACAGAATATTAAAATGCAAACTAACATAAAAGGAAGCAGCACAACAAATTAAAAAAATGGCCCCAAAATACATCAAGCAAATTCGTTTGATATAAATATTTTGGAGCATATCACATTTTTTGGTGAAGTTGGATTTCTAAGCATCGACTGTTACTCTTACAGGCTGGGTAATTTACATCAGAGAATGAGCAACGATTGGGACTTGCCTCCACCTTACCTAACCGTTGTGTTTTTGTTTTTGTTGATTTGCAGTTTCTCTCTCCCCGTCTCCTCCCCAGAAGACGCTGCCTTTAAAAAAAGCTCTTCCCACGCAGCCTTCAGAGGAGGCAGCGGCCAACGGGTCTTTCCAGCAACTCCTACAGGGTACTGTCTTCGTGCTGAGCGGCTTCCAGAACCCCTTCCGCTCTGAATTAAGGGACAAGGCCTTGGAGATGGGGGCCAAGTACCGTCCAGACTGGACCCCTGACAGCACTCACCTCATGTAGGTGTCTGGTACCCAGTGGATCTACCTTCCTAAAACCTACGTGGTTTGTCCCCTGTCCCCCCCATTCCCTAAAAATTAAGGCGTTGCAATCTCGAATGCTCTTGTTCTGACCTAGGCTTTCCCAAACCACAAAGAGACCCCTAATTTTGCTAGGATGTATAACAACTGGCCGTGGCCAATTTACCATGGCCAACTCTAATATCAGATTACATTAATATCGAAGAAATAGTGGACTAGAATAATTTTAAAAAAGGATTTTTTAAAAATGCCAAAGAAGGGTGGAAATGAAATGTGAATGAATTGGAACTCATAATCACCTGGTGATTGGCCTAAAGTCACCCAGTGTGCTTTCATGCCTAAGGCGGGACTAGAACTCATAGTCACCTGGTGATTGGCCTAAAGTCACCCAGTGTGCTTTCATGCCTAAGGCGGGACTAGAACTCATAGTCACCTGGTGATTGGCCTAAAGTCACCCAGTGTGCTTTCATGCCTAAGGCGGGACTAGAACGCATAGTCACCTGGTGATTGGCCTAAAGTCACCCAGTGTGCTTTCATGCCTAAGGCGGGACTAGAACTCATAGTCACCTGGTGATTGGCCCCAAAGTCACCCTGCGTGCTTTCATGCCTAAAGTAGGACTAGAAATCCCAGGCCCCTGGTTTCTTGCCCGGTGCCTTCACCACTAGACCAAGCCGGCTGGTTTCCTACTGGCGCCTGAGAGATTGCAATGGCTCCCTCCGTGCCGAGTGACTCTGTTTCTCCTTCTAGCTGTGCCTTTGCCAACACCCCCAAATACAGCCAGGTGAAAGGGCTCGGGGGCACCATTGTACGGAAAGAATGGATCCTGGACTGTCACCGTACCCGTCGGCGCCTGCCCTGCAAAAGGTGAGTTGTCAAGGAGGAACAGGAGCTAGGTGGGTTTTTTACTCTATCTTCATTTCAGACTATAACTGGTAGGTTCCCTTTCCCAGGTACCAGATGAGCAGCCCCAACTCTTCCAGCAGCGAAAAGGAAGAGGAAAGTGAGGAGGAGACCCCCGCTCCGCCTCGCAGACCTTTGACTCCTCAACAGGTAGGTTAGATATGTTTGGGGGAATTTTCTGTTACTGTGGTATATTTTGTGATTCCCACAAAATAAGGCAGAGTCTTATTTTCTTTTGACCCCCGAAATGAATGCTTGGTTTTATTTTCAGGGAGATATTATTATTATGATGATGATGATGATGATGATTATGATTATGATTATTATTTTCAATATAAAAACAAGTAAAAACATTATTCATCTTCAGCTTTGTACAACATGCCGTTCGGTCATAAGTTCTGTGCATCAGTACTTAAAATTACAAACATAGTTATTAATTTTCCTTCCAAAGTATGTATGTCAGATTATTTTCCACATATTAACAGCTAGTATTTATCAAAACCAGTCTTTTTCTATAGTTGTTCAATATATAGAAAGAAAGGTAGAAAATTCTCAATAAATTCCTGTTTTATAGCATTATTCTCAAAGAGATCTTATTATTTTTGAGGTGTAGAGGGCCCCTTAACCTCGGCCCACAGCCCACAGATCAGCTGATCCAGAGAGGAAGTTCTGTCTCTGTGTCTGGCACACTCTGGCCAGCCCTAGCATCACTGGGCCTGCCACTGTTTTTGCAGCCACCACTAAAAAAAGGGGCGCGGTAAATAGGGTTTACAGGAGCGGCCTCCGCGAGGCCGTTCCGCGTGGATAGCAGGGGCATGCAGAGGAGCATGTCCCCACCTCATCCCCGCCCAGGAAATTCCGGAGACCAGGTGCTCATGTATTTAAATATTTTCAGGGAGGGCTTATTTTCGGGGGCGGGCTTATTTTAGTGCATGCGCTCGAAAGCCCAATTGGGTTTATTATCCGGGAGGTCTTATTTTTTGGAAAACAGGGTAGTGAGTCTCATTGTAGGTTTTTCTTACCTGATTCGACTGTTATTTTGCAACCTGGACATGAGAGTAAATCATGAGATTGTAATCCTTTAGGAGGGTTTTGCCTTTGTCGGGAAGATATCTGGAATCTTTGTGAGGAGAGCCAGTTTGTTCTGGTGGTTTAAGGCACCAGGAAGTCTCCACTAGTGTTGATTGACAACTTCCCCTCCCCCTGGAAACAGGCAACTGAGCATAAACTGGGCACTTACGAGCTCTCACCAGTATTCTTAATGTCCCTGGGCTTTGATCAAGCAAAGCAAGTAGTAATCATTAGAATGAAGGACATGGAGTTCCAAGAAGAACTAAATAGGTTGCCTCTCCACAGTAGGATCAGAATCAAACAGGGTGTGTGGGAATCGGCAAGATATCTAAATCACCTGATCTTCCCAAAACAAAGAATAGCTTTCTTCAGAGCCAGATTTAACATTCTGCCTTCAGCACTTCTCCAGGGCAGGTATAAGGGAACACCTATAGCAGAAAGGGTCTGTATATGTGGTAAAGGAGAAGTGGAAGATATCTCACATGTTCTACTACACTGTGAGCTATACAGAGCTTGTAGGTCTGCGTATATCCTCCCCTTATTAGAGAGATTGCCAGGGAGGGCAGACAATTTTTATCTAGATTTTCTCCTCCAGGACACAAACCCGGCTACCACGTATGCAGTGGCAAAGTTCTGTGCTTCCCCAATGTCCATAAGAAAAAAAAATTGGTTACAGAAGTATAGTTGTTATCTTGTACCAATTATTTGGACATATCTCTAACAATTTCTGGACCATTGTATTTACTTCCATACTTAACGGCTTTGCACCCAGGTAAACCAGCAAGGGACCTGAACAAATTGAGAACATGTATGTTATTTTCCACTTGTAATGCTAATGTTTTTTAACTTATATCTTAAAGTTAGTACTTTTTAACATATGGTTAAATGTAATATATATTGCTGGTCTTTGACCGTAATAAAGGTTTATACTATACTTAAGGCACCAGGGTGGAAAGCAAGAAACTGTGAGTTCTAATCCCGCCTTAGCCACAAAAGACAGCTGGGTGGCTTTGGGCCAGTCACTCCCTCTCAGCCCAACTGACCAATAGGAGTTGTTATTCTGGGGGAAAATAGGAGGAGGAAGATGTGCTGGATATATTCACTCTTCAGTTAACTATAGAAATAATTAAAGCAGGATATAAATCAATTAAAAATTAATAAATATCAGAATTTAATGACCAAGAAACGTTCAAAAACTTGCTGTAGTGAGTTTGCTTTCCTCTGTCATTGAATCCTGCCCTTTCTGTGCCAGAGAACCAGCGTGCCCAGCCCCAACCACAAAGTTAAGCCTGCCACCAGCCCTAAAGTAACGCAGGCGGGGCCACCAAGAGTGTCTTTCGGGGAGGAAGAGGAGGAGCCCACCACCTCTCAGAACAGCAACATCCACAACAATTCCAGGGCATCCAGCGGGGACGAGAAATTTGCAGGTAGGGCGAACCATTATTTGGGAATGCCGGGGACTGTTACTCCCACAGAATACTTCAATGGTAGGAGTAGGGCATGGGTGGTTGAAACCAAGATTCAGATGCCTCTCCATCCATCTTGGTTTAAAAAAAAAAGTAAAACAGTCCATATTTATTTATATCAGTAAAGGTATATATGTTGGGAAGATATCAGGAGTGTGTGTGTGTGTGTATATATGTGTGTGCGTGTATATTTATATGTGTGTGTATGTACTCATCATGAAATCCCCAGAACTGTAAACCCTACAAACTTGAAATTCAGCATGTATGTTCTTCTTGACTTCTTAGGTGTTCGCTAAGAAAGGATTTTTCGAAATGACCATCAGATCCTCAGAATTTCTTACTCAGTATCATATTAACACGCATTCTACTAAAGAGTTAGACGTTCTACTCCCCCTCCCCACCTGAAAGGAACTCTGTTCCAACTGCCAGTTGCCTTATATGGGCGTGGCCAGCGCATGACTCATCCAGCCTGCGGGCTGGGAGTTTAGGCATTCTGCTCCCCCTCCCCCCCTGAAAAGAACTCTGTTCCAACTGCCAGTTGCCTTATATTAACACGCTCTGATGCTAAGGGGTTTCACATTCTACATTAATTTTCAAGCTTGAAGTGTCGTCGTATCAAGCCCGATCACGCCTTCCAGACTCATGGCTCTGATTTAACGGAATAACGTTGTGGGGATTGTTGAAGGGGTTAATGAAGGATTCTTGCCTCTCTGGGACAGTTGATCAGCCGTCCTCTCTCCACCAGTGATCAGCACAGTTTACCCAGCAGTTTGACAGTGGGGACCAAACAGAGATGGCTGATGCTTCTTTTCTGCCTTCCTGCTGCCTCTTAGGTCTTCAAGACAACGGAGACGAAGGGTCTGGTGACACCGACGACGAGTTAAGGAGGTTGGTCCAAGTGATACCTGTCGTAGTTGACCCTTCCTGTGTGGACTGCATCCCTTAAATAACTGGAAGCAGAGTTTGCCGTCGAAGATTCTATGGGTTTGAAGCCTGGAGGCCTTTGGTGGTTTGTGGTGGATCCTTTCCCAAAGCTGATTCCGTGTCTCCTCTGGCTTAGAGTCGAAGAGGAACACCGCAAAAAGCAGCAAGGCGGACGGAGGATAGTTCCAGAACCGGAGAACGACCCCTACGCTGGTTCCACTGACGAGAACACCGATGTGGAGGAACAAACAGAGCCAGATCAGCCCATCCCAGAACTTCCAGGTTTGTCCGAACCGATCTCAGATTTGGTACTTCTTTAATTTATTTTTTCTTAATCGAGGTTCCAATCTGTGGGATTATTAGTCCATTAAAGGTAAAGGTTCCCCTCGCACACATGTGCTAGTCGTTCCCGACTCTAGGGGGCGGTGCTCCTCTCCGTTTCAAAGCCGAAGAGCCAGCGCTGTCCGAAGACGTCTCCGTGGTCATGTAGCCAGCATGACTAAATGCCGAAGGTGCATGGAACGCTGTTGCCTTCCCACCAAAGGTGGTCCCTATTTTTCTACTTGCATTTTTACGTGCTTTTGAACTGCTAGGTTGGCAGAAGCTGGGGCAAGTCACGGGAGCTCACTCCGTTACGCGGCACTAGGGATTCAAACCACCGAACTGCTGATCTTTCTGAATCGACAAGCTCAGAGCCTTAGCCACTGAGCCACACATCCCTTTAGTCTATTACTCTTAAACTAAATAATCAGTATCTAATACAGGGCATCCTCAACTGACCACCACAGCTGGGGCTGTAGCTTCCATTGCTAAGGGGTGCAGTTTTTAAGTGAGGTGGGCTGAGAGAGAGTGACTGGCCCACAGACACCCAGTTGGCTTTCATGCCTGAGGCAGGACTAGAACTCACTGTTTCCTGGTCTCTAGCCTGCTGCCTTAAACCACTAGATGAAACTGGCTGAATGATTAGAGAACGAATGGGTATGTTTGGGTTGCCCTCTTCTTCCTTCCACTTCTCCAGGATCTTTGCTTTTCCTTTCCAGATCTTTTTGTGGGCAAATGCTTCTTCCTTTATGGTGAATTCCCTCCTCAGGAACGGCGCCTCTTGAATCGCTACATCATCGCTTTTAATGGGTGAGTGTTTACAAGAATATTGCTGTAGGGGTCTCCCGGTGCTTAAATATGACACTGCATTATAATTGAGGAAGATGCCGTGTGTGTGTGTGTGTGTGTGTGTGTGTATGTATGTGTGTGTATGACCAACATCATATATATATGATGTTGCTGATGCAATAGGGGAGCCGGCTTGGCTCAAGTGCTAGGCTCCTTGCATGGCATGCAATACAACCCCGGTTCGAATCCCAGTAAAGGGTATGGCCAGCTGATGAGAGCAAATAAGCTTGAAATAGATCTATCCTGGTCTCTCTCTAATTTAATTTATTGATCAGTTCATAAAAACTAACATATATATATATGATATATATATTTGCGTCAGCCAGTGGCCGACCTGGCATAGTTTTAACGGTATAGTTTTAATATAGTGATTTTAATAGCTTTTAACCATAACTTTAGCACAGACCCCTAAATTTAATTCATTTTTACATTATTATTGTATGCATTGTCTTTTTATCCTGTCTGTGCACCGCCCTGAGTCCCACCAGGGAGATAGGACGGTATACAAATACGATTAATAAAATAATAAAATAGCTCAAAAACCTAATATAAATGTGTGTGTGTGTGTGTGTGTGTGTGTGTGTTAGGTTTTTTGAGCTGATCAATAAATAAATCAGGGAGACTAGGATAGATCTATTTCGAGCTATTTAGCTCTCATCAGCTAGCCATACCCTTAGTGGGATTTGAACCAGGGAAGCATTACATGTGAGGCAGCCGCAATTGCCTCTAGACTACTAGTTCTTATCCTGATCAGCTGAGACAGGAGGATAAGTATATACATGTGTCACATATGTCTATAGATCTATCTATCTATAGATCTATCTATCTATCTATCTATCTATCTATCTATCTATCTATCTATCTATCTATCTATCTATCTATCTATCTGCTTTAACAGTTTGGGTGAAGAGTTGATTATAGATTAGATTAGATTAAATTAGATAGATAAGCAACTTCACCCAAATTCGTGTTGGGTATTATATATATATGCATCTTTGCACACTCTTAATTCCCAATGGGCTGTGGACATCTACTGGTTGGGGACCCCTGAAGTTCGGGGACCCCTGTCCTAGACAATTCCTTGTCTCTAGAAAAAAAGAAAGCTTTCTAAAGATTGCACATTTTGACTTCTTGCAGGGAACTGGAGGACTACATGAACGAGCGTGTAAATTACGTGATCACGGCTCAAGAATGGGATGACACATTTGACGAGGTGAGCTGGGATCTTCAGGCTTCGGGGAAACTAGCCCAGACGGACCGATCTTTAAACCATTTCACAAGCCTGATAGGACCACGCAGGCTATAATTCTGAAGACCTTTGTGGAATGGTCAGATTTACATTGAGCAGGGTACCCAATCTTCTGGCAGCTAGGAACCGTGCTAAAGTCAGGAGCAAAGAATCAAGATGATATGTTAAATTGCATTTCAGAATCTGTCAGTAATGGTGTAAGGTCTCCTGCTTGGACGGGGGATTGGACTAGATGATCTACAAGGTGCCTTCCAGGTCTGTTAAACCAGGGGTCCCCAACCTTTGCAACTTTAAGTCTGAAGGACTTCAGCTCCCAGAATTCTCCAGCCAGCAAAGCTGGCTGGAGAATTCTGGGAGCTGAAGTCCTTCAGACTTAAAGTTGCAAAGGTTGGGGACCCCTGTGTTAAACTGTAAAACCCTTGGGAAGTTTTTAACGCGGGAACCTAGTCAATGCTAAATTGGCACCAGATACGGGTCAATGAAATTGTTGAAAGGAAAAAAGTGGATGAGACGGTGACGGGAAATTTTGGAGGACTGCTTTCATTGAACAAATTGGAGGAGACACAAAAAGTCATAGCATTGGACTATACTATAATGTCCCTCAACCTTGGGAACATTAAGATGGGATGGACTTCAACACCGGCAGGGGAATTCTGGGAGTTGAAGTTCCAGGGATGAGAAGCACTGCCGTACTGGCCCTGAGTTGGTGCGCGAGATTAAGTTCCCACAAAGGAGGAGGAGGAGGAAAAAAATATTAATTTGAATGCTGGTATTAGCCAGCTTCAATGGGGAGCGAGTGGCCTAGAGGTGGAGCTCTTGCCTCCCAATCCAGGAGGTTGTGAGTTCAATCCCAGGTAGAGGCACCTATTTCTCTCTCTGGGCACGGTGAGAATATATCTGCTGAATATAACTCTGCATCGGCGACAGGGAAGGGCATCTGGCCAGTAAACACTCAGCTCCATTCGGTTGCCCAGACTCCACCTCGCAAGGGATGATGGGTCCATTAAAAGGCGATTGTGATGGTGATTAGCCAGCTTCAACAGTCTCTGTCTGCAAATAGCTGGGTTCTGCCACTATGAGCATCTCCCAGACTGTTGATGGCCTCCTTCCTTAATTTTGGCTCTCAGGCTCTGAATGAGAATCCCAACCTCTCCTTCGTGCGTCCACGTTGGATCTACAACTGCAATGACCGTCAGAAGCTGATCCCCCACCAGCCGTATGTCGTGGTGCCGCGAGTGTAGGAGGAGCCCTGCTGGAGTTTGTATATAATGTATATTTGTCTCTTTTGAGGGGAAGACCCTTCGCCTCCTGGCTAGTTGAAACGGGGCAACTCCCGGTTGGGAGAAATCGCCTTCCTTTGGAGCCCTCCAACCTTGGGGGGTGGTTTGGATGGTCTTTGGTTGCGTTTTTTTCTTCTTCTCCCACCCCAGATCATGTCGGAAGCTGGTCTGCTTTTGGAAAGCAATGCTTGCTGCGGGCTGCTCTGGAACAGCGCCAGGCCCCTCTATCTTCCAGGAGGGAAGAGGCTCTCCCTTAAAATTAGAGCCCAGGGGTTCAACAAAGGCAAAAGTTAAATGTACAGAGACAAATTCCCAAGCCTCTTTCACGCGCCTTTGTCATTTCTTGCCCTTCTCACTACTCACTTAGTACTGGTAGCCCTCTTTCTCTTCTTTGTCTTCCCCGGGTGGGACATTATTTGGATGCGTTCTGGCTGAGCATCTTTGCCTCTCCCTATGGATATGTCTTTCTACGTACACCGAGAGCGGCAAACTATTATTTTCCTAGCAGGGAGGTTTGGGGTTTTTACAAAAGAAGGAAAAACCTGTCCCTTTTTTTTTTCTCACCCAGGGTGGTTCTAGTTTCACGATAGTACAGAGGGGGCTTGTCCCCATCATTGGGGTGTAGGTACCCCAATCCCCTTCATTGGGGTGTAGGTACCCCAATCCCCTTCATTGGAGTGTAGGTCACAAGTTGATTGTACCATCTGCAGACAAAGCCAAGCTGGTTTTTTAAAAAAATGCAGAGATCGAGAAATCACATTCATGCCTTCCAAGGGCACATTTTTCAGGGGGAAAAAAAGTGGGGGGAGAAATGGCATCCAATAACCAATCCTGGCTTGTGTTGACAAATGCTCTTTTCCAATTAGAAGTGTTACCTATGGGCTCCGTCAGCTAAGTGAACACTTTCCCTGACCAATTATTCTAAAAAGAGGGTGTTTGGCCTAGATCAGGGCTCTCCAACCTTGGCTGCTTTAAGATGCGTGGACTTCAACTCCCAGAATTCTGGGAGTTGAAGTCCTCCAGGCTTAAAGTTGCCAAGGTCGGAGACCCCTGGCCTATATATCCGATGGTAGCAAAGTTGAGAACGGAAGTATTAGAAGAAACCCATGATTGCTTAGATTAAACCATTTCTGGGCTAGGTTCGTGTGGCTGAAGTCTTCCTTTCATTTTCAGTGAATTTTTCGTAGTTCCTCTATGGGACAATAAGAAACCGCTTAAGTCAATGTCACGATGGAATTGTTCCTTTCCGCAGAGCGTCGTCAGTTTCACTATGAATTATTTTGCCCATCCCCTTGCTTCTTCGGAAGGGGAAAAAATATCGGACCATTTGTAGATGTTCTTTTCAGAGTAGTGTTTCTTAACCTTGGCGGCTTTAAAAAGGAGTGAACTTCAACTCCCAGAATTCCCCAGCCAGTTGGGGAACTCTGGGAGTTGAAGCCCATGCCTTTTAAAGCTCTCAAGGTTAAGTCTATTTCAGAATGACAATCCCATCCCCCCAAATTCACGTCCCTCCCCACTTTTCAGTTGCTTATAAACGGGGCTGGGAGGTCTTGAATAATCTACCTCATTTTTACAGCTGATTTCTTATTTCCCAGTTCTATATTTTGCAATCAAGCCAGCCTTTTCTACTCTGGATTCTTACTTCCTTGCTTTCACGGGGGGAAAAAAATGTTAATCACTTGCGATGGGGCACTGCATAATTGGAGGCCCATCTCTCTTTGCAACCTCCGTCAATTGTAGTGTATTAATTATTCTCAAGCAGATGATTTTTTTTTATTATAAAGATTCCATGATGAAAGCCAGAGATTTTTCCCTGGAGCCTGAATTTTTGTTTTATGTGCTGGAACTTTCAACCATAGAATTAGGAGTCAGATATTTGAGGGAGTTCTCCTTCCTATCACTTCTTCTTTTTTTAAAAAAAATCAAGACGTAGAATAATTTTTGGCTGTACTTTCTATCCCTTCTCATCCTTTATCCCGGCCATTCAGAACTTGTCCAGATAAGGAGCAGCTAAAATATTAACCAATGTTCCATTCTGGATGGAGTTTGCTCACTTTCCCACCCCTAACTTGAGGGGATTTCCTTGGTACAGAAGATGCAGGCCTGTCTTGCCCACAAAGGACATTGCCGTTTATGGACTTCAGTTCCCAGAATTCCCTAGCCATTTCTCATCGTTACAGAGAATTCTGGGGAATGAAAATGTTCACGTCTCAAAGGGGCCAGGATTGCAGGAGGTCGTTTTAGAGCATTATTCCTGGTCTCGGGAGGCTATGGAATATTTGCAAGGGAGGCTTTGTGTCAAGAACTTAGCTTTTCAGAGCACATTAAAAAAAAAAAAAAAAGAGCACAAAAGGAATTTGCGTGTGTCTCTTTTAAGGATGCCAAATTGTAAGGAGAAAAGCGTAGCCGTGGCAGCTAAAGGAGCTGAACCTATTGTACAGTCCACGTTTCACAAAGACCGAAGGGCTGGCTTGTTTTCTATAAATTTACACCTCGGTTTAGCCGTTGTTCTGAGGTTCCAGCGCGGAAATAAACCTCACGGGATGTATTCTTGTTCTCCTTTTCCTATATATCATGTTATGGTTTTAATAAAACGAGATGCAAGTCTCCAAGCAAAATCTCTTTTTAAGGAACTTATCGACACTGCCAGGGAAAAGATAATATTCCTCCGCGACCTCAAGCGGGACTCCTGTTCCCTTCGGTGAGAAGATAAGCTTTTAAATATTTTGCAAGATTCTAGTGCTTCAGATGACGGGTGGCGTGGGGTGGGGGCAGTTCTTCAAACGGCTTCAAATTATCCTTTCGTGAGGCAACAAAAACAAAACTGGGGCAGAAAAGTTTGAAAGTTAAAATACTAAAATCGCTGTACTGTTACTTTCTCTCGGCCCTGCCTTCGCCTTGTTCGTAGAGTCCCAGATGGGTGTTTAAGCAACGTTCAAAAGCCAGACAAGCAACGCAGTGTTCAGAAGCTATCTAGTACCTGATAGTCCCCAAGGTGGTTTTTTTTCCAAGAGGCAACAGGACTTTCTTGTTTTTGTTTGAAGAGGTGTCGCTTCTCACCCAAGCGAAGCGAAACGTCTTCAAAGAAAAGCCCAGCTGCCTCTCAAAAAAAACACCACCTAGAGGACATCCATGACATGAGAATCTTCATAGACTAGATACTTCCTAGGGTTAGGAGTCGGGTTTTGTGAGTATATACTGCTTTTTCTTTTTTTAAGTATGAGTTGAAACAGCTAAGTAAGAGATCTAAAGAGCTCTGGGTTTTTGTTGTAAGTCAAGGCTTGAGTATTAAGTGTTAGGCAGAGCTGAGAATTTATTAGATTAGATGGTTATCTGCTTTATTAAGCTTAGTATTTCTAGCCAAATGACTCGCTCTTGGTAAGCTTCCAAAAAGACATGGTGTCATCTAGCTTAACGAAAAGAAGGACTAGTGGGTGACATGATAGCAGTCTTCCAATACCTCGGGGGCTTCCACAAAGAAGAGGCAGTCAAGCTATTCTCCAAAGCACCTGAAGGCAGGACAAGAAGCAATGGGTGGAAACCTATCAAGAAGAGAAGCAACCTGGAACTAAGGAGAAATTTCCTGACCGTCAGAACCAGTGGAATGGCCTGCCTTCAAAAGTGTTGGGTGCTTCATCACTGGAAGCTTTCAAGAAGAGACTGGACAGCCACTTCTTTAGTATGGTATAGTGTCTCCTGCTTAAGCAGGGGGTTGGACTAGAAGACCTCCAAGGTCTCTTCCCACTCTGATATTCTGTTATTATGGACCAATTTTGAGCAGCCTGTTCTTTGAGCTCTGCGCAAACACCCTCATTTTGGGCAGCACATCCTTTAGCTGAGTGTTGCATGACACGATAGCCATGTTCCAATATCTCAGGGGTGGCCCCAAAGAAGAGGGAGTCAAGCTATTCTCCAAACCACCTAAGGGCAGGACAACAAGCAATGAACAGAAACTAATCAAGGAGAGAAGCAACTTAGAACTAAGGAGAAATTTCCTGACAGAACAATTAATCGGTGGAACAACTTGCCTCCAGAAATTGTGGATGCTCCATCACTGGGCGTTTTAACGAAGAGATTGGACCGTCATTTGAGTGAAATTGTATAGGGCTTCCTGCTCGACCCAGGGTTTAGACTAGAAGACCTCCAAGGTCCCTTCCAACCCTGTCATTCTAATTCTAATCCTTCGCTGTCTTTGCCATCCTAGGGCTTTTGGGTATACAGGCGGTCCTTGATTTACAACCAGTTTCTTAGTGACCATTTGAAGTTATGACAGACCCACCCAAAGGAACTTATGATCTGGTTCTGGAGTTCCGATGACCACTTTCCCCTCCCCCACCCAGTCACAAGGCCTCCTTGTTGGATGTTCGGCAACTGACCCTCATTTATGACCATTTGCAGCATCTCATGATCAAGTGACCATATTTTACTAAACTTAGTATTTTACTTCTGGGTTTTTGGGAGGGGGGTTGTTTTTTTTTGCAAAAACAGCTCATAGCGAACCACGGATTGGTTTTACAATGGCTACAAAAAAGATAACGGGCCTGGTCACGTGATGACCTTGGTTTTATGACCCTCACAACTTATAAACAATAGGCAGAGTCCCTGGCGGTCATTGAGTTGCGTACCACCAGTACACAAGATCCTTTCTAGCTCGGGGGTCTTCGACCTTGGCAACTTTTAAGCCTGGCGGACTTCAACTCCCAGAATTCCCCAGCCAGCAGAGCTGAATTCTGGGAGTTGGAAGTCCTCCAGGCTTAAAAGTTGCCGAGGCTGGAAAGCCCTGAGCTAGCTCACATGCTGGACCTTCCCTCTGTGACCGACTTACCTTAAACCACCCACCCCGCCAACCTTTTTCCTCCCACGCACCAAAGCATACCTGAATTTCAAAGCAGCGTTTTGCTTTTACGCTTTATTTTATTTCAAGAAAAATAAGACAAAAACTCCAGCATCTAATGGAGCTTTACTTTTTTTTTTTTTTTTGTCTCGGCTACAAACAGAGTAGGAACCAATCACATCTACTTCCACCTGCCATTCACCCAAATCTGAATTATAAGGGGGGGAGGGGGGGGGTCGGTCTGTGCTAGTTTGTGGGGAAGTGGAAAGATGCACGGCAGGTAGGCCCTCGACTTACGACAGTTCGTTTTGTGACGGTTACAACCGCACCTTTGAGAAAATGAGCACAAGGCCGTTTTCACACTTAGGACAGTGGCAGCATCCCTCACGGTCACATGGTCAGAATTCGAACGCTTGGCAACTGACTCGTATTTATGACGCTTGCAGAGTCCCGGGGGGGGTCATGTGATGATCTTCTGAGCAGCAGTCAACGGGGGGAGCCAGATTCACTTAACAACCGTGTTACGAACACAACAGCAGTGATTCAACTCAACAGCCTTGGCAAGAAAGATTGTAAAATGGAGCAAACTCACTTGAACGTCTCGCTTAGCAACTGAACCTTTGGGCTCAACTGTGTTCGTAAATCGAGGACTACCTGTATTAGATTTTACTAGCTAGTGAGAAAAAAAATATGTGTGTATTAATTGTGGATAGTAGTGAAAAGCGGACTAGAAGAGCAGGGGAGAGAAATGGGTGGAGAGGAAAATCCGGGCGGGAACTTAATATTCAATAATGAGGGCAAAATGGAAACTTGGTATCTTTAGGCATGTGGCACAAGTAAACCAAACACAGGAGTAAACAAGGAAGCAGGCTATAAAATTGTGTGTACTACGTGGTGAAAATAAAAATTATACAGCCTTTTTTAGCCCGAGAAATTCATGTGTAAAATCTGCTTTTTATGTGTGCTACCGATGCACTTGCTTCACCCTTAATACACTCTACCCACGCTAATCCTGAAGTGGCCTCGGGCATCTTTTGATGCAACGTGTAAACCAGGAGGGTGACGTGAATTTGCCAAATGATTTTTCTGCTTCTGCAACCCTTTAAAACAGGGGTCTCCAAGCTTTGCAACTTTAAGTCTGAAGGACTTCAGCTCCCAGAGTTCTCGAAGTCTGGGAACTGAAGTCCTTCAGACTTAAAGTTGCAAAGCTTGGAGACCCCTGCTTTAAAACATAAATGTTGTCTACTCTTTCCTGGTCTTTTAAGCCATCCCACTGGTGGATTTCCACCAATTGCTTTGCTGTCAGACAGCTTTTGTTTTGTTAAAAAAAAAAAAAATCAAGAGATTTCTTCTTAAAAGTTGACACAGCTCACGTCCAATACGATGCGCTCAGTTCATGCATGTTAAACCTCCCAATTTCCACGGCCAAAGATGGACTGGTCAAGGAGGCTGCAACAGAGCCCCTGCATAATGCACAGTGAAGATATAAAGTTTTATAGACCCTTGGATTACAGGTATGCTGAGTTCCACATTCTGACACAAGCATGCACCAGTTGAGCGTAAAACGAAACTATACAAGGCCCCAGACAGAGGTTTCTCCTTTTGTGCAAAACACACAAACAGATCCTGCTCTGCTAACAGTAGAGGATTGGTGCACTTCTCGAAATGCAATTAGTGGGTGGGGGGATCTCAACGGTGGTTTTCGTTTCGTTGGCACGGAACTGACATCGACTATGGGGTGACCAGGATTGTGTTTGGTGAGAACCGGAAGGTTAAAACGGAAGCAAAACCAATCGCAAAGGTGCAGAGGTCTGCGTAACTTCAAACAAGGTTGTAGTATAGGCCGTTGGTTATGGCAGAAACAAGGTTACCAAAACAGTTTTCAGCACCACGGTGCGCGCAATCTGGTCTCTTAAAGGGAGCCTGTCGGGGTGTTTTGCCATCAAAGACGAGAACAGAGAAGTCCTGGGTTGCGGGAGGTTACGGTGCAACCCTGACCTCCGCCATAACTTCCCCTTATTTACAACGATCCCGCAGCTACCAAGTTTTCAAATTATTCCGAGTTTCCCCCTGCGTCCTCGCAGAGCCCAGCGGTTCCAACTTAGGGCCTGTCTCCACTGCTGTGGCTTTTGTCCTGGGCTAAGTTGTCGCCCGCTTCCCCGTCCTCGTGCACCCGCTGGTGAAGGGTGAGGTTGCGCAGCTGCCGGAAACTCTTGCTGCAGCGCATGCACGGGTAAGGCCGGCCCGCCGCAGTGGCCGCATGAATCTGCTGATGAGCCGCCAGTTTGGAAGGGTAGCAAAAACTCTTCCCGCAGCGGCTGCAGGGATACGGCCGCTGCCCCGTGTGCGTGCGGCGGTGGGCGGCCAGCTTGGAAGGGTAGCAGAAGCTCTTGGGGCAATCGGCACATTTGTACGGGCGCTCCGGCGTGTGGATCCACTGGTGGGCGGCCAGCTTGGAGCGATGTCCGAAGCGCTTGGGGCACAGGGAGCAGGGGAAGGGACGTTCCCCGGTGTGCGTACGTCGGTGGGCGGCCAACTTGGAGGGGTAACTAAAACTCTTGGGACAGTCGGGGCATTTGTAGGGGCGCTCGGCGCAATGAGTCCACTGGTGGGTGGCCAGTTTGGAGCGGTACACAAAGCGCTTGCCACAGTCTTTGCATTGGTAGGGACGGTCGGAAGGCAGGACAGCCGGAGGCCGCCGCCGCCGTGGACGGGGTGGCTTGGGAGACTCCGTGGCGGGTGGGGAAGGCAGAGCCGAGGGCGAAGGTGACTTGGTGTTCTCTTTCAAGGCTTGAGAATCTGGAAGGAAGGGAGAATTTTCTTTAAAAAAAAATAATAGAGGCTACCCAACCAAACATCCCATTTTCCTGCCTCAAGTTTGTTCAATTGTCTGTGTTCTGACCTCAGCTTCCCCTGCAGTACGAAGCCAAGTCCCCGTCCCGATAAACCCCTTTTGTTTAATTTACAGTGAATTCCTCTCTAGCAAAGTCCCGGCCCACAGTCTTTTCAAGGTAGTTCACAATTACCGACCTTTGTCAGGCTGTTAGGATTCGCCCCACGACAGCAATGGGGGACAGCCGGAACTGCCATCGTTAAGTTGAGGCAGTCCCGTGAAGTTGTGCTTTATGGGTTCTGTCGCTTAGTGACAGAAATATAAAAGAAGAAATCCGGTATTTAATTCTACACATCATTACAGTGGCGAGGATTGCCTTCGCTCAGAATTGGAAAAATACATTGATACCAAGAGAAGATGAAATAATAAGAAAGGTTATGGAATGTGCCAAAATGGACCAATTAAGAAAAGAAATCCAGGGAAAGGAGAAACCGAATACTATCAGAAATGGGGAAAATGGTATAGGTGGAGGGAGGAAAGAAGCAAGAATCAATGAAAGGAGCCAATGAAGCCCAAAAATAGAAGGATAATTAACATACATACATGCATACATACATACATACATACATACATACATACATACGGTTTTGTGCTGATAAATAAATAAATAAGGGAGACTAGTATAGATTTATTTCAAGCTATTCAGCTCTCATCAGAGAGCCATACCCTTACTGGGATTCGAACCAGGGAAGTATGACATGAGAGGCAGTTGTACTTACCACTAGACCACAGGTTCTCCTATATGCACTCAAGAGTGTTTAATCTTATTAGAGGTAATCACCCAATATATCAGATAGATGAGTAAAATAAGAGGGTTAAAAATGATGAAACTCAAATGAAATATATTAGAAGGGGAAATAACCAATTGTACCAATATGAAACTGCTATTAGAAGGAACAGGAAGTTCCAATGTACTGTGTAAATGTAGTGTATGTCTTAAGTTCTGTGTGTGTGTATTTTGTATGTTTGTAAATTAAAAATTTAATAATAATAATAATAAAAAAATAGTTCACAATTCTTTGTCAGTCTGTTAGGATTTGCCTGACGACAGCAATGGGGGATAGCCACAACTGCCATCGTTAAGTTGGGACAGTCCCATGAAGTTGTGCTTTATGGGCTCTGTCGCTTAGTGACAGAGTTCCCAGTCCCCAATTATAGTCAATAATAATAATTATTATTATCATCATCATCATCATTATTATTATTATTTAAATTTCTAAACCGCCCCCTCTCCCCAAAGGGACTTGGGGCGGTGTACAGGAAAATTAAAAATATCTAAAAACAATACAATACATGCATAATTAAAACCAATTAAATCATACACCCTGTACTAAAATTTATAAAACATTAAAACTGTATCCCAATTAAAACCTGATTAAACAATTTAAACTACAGACTGGGGCGAGGAACATAAATTAGGCCAGGCCGGCCTGATGGAACAGATATGTCTTTACTTTTTGGCGGAAGGAGCGGAGATCCGTGGTAGTTCTGATATCCGGGGGTCGGTCGTTCCGAAGGGTCGGGCCCATCACAGAGAAGGCCCTTCCCCTGGGCGTCGCCCGCTGGCATTGCCTAGTGGACGGCACCCGGAGAAGTCCCTCTCTGTGGGAGCGAATCGGCCGAAGGGATGTATGGGGCAGGAAAGGGATGTATGGGATGTATGGGGCAGGTAAATGAGGACTGCCTATATTTGACATTAGGCAGAGGTTAAATGGAGGGAATTATTTTGGCTCTGTTACCCTTTGGAGAAGCACAATTTGTTTGCATCGTTTGTGCAGACAATCAAAATTCCTCGCCCAGCCCCTTCCTTACCTGTGACACTACTACTCAGCGGGATGCTCCCGACTCCGTTCTTGCTATTGCTCACGCAGGGCTCTTCCCCCCTTTCCAGCATGAGGACAAGGCTTGGTCGGGTGAGAATATAACCTGCAGGAATAAATGGGGGGAGGGAGTTGGATGGGATTAATGTACAGTTTTCAGCATTTTTGTGCATCCTTTCGGGAAAGAAATCTACCCTACACAAGAGAGGGTTTGTTTTACCAATCCTGCTTCTGATCGTCAGAGAACAGCGCGTGCCTCACTGACTACTAGAGATCCCGCAGTGAGACAGGTCCTCGTTTAGCGACTGCCCCTTTTAGTGGAATTTCGATCGTGTGATTATGGGGGAATGCTGCAAAGGTCGTAACCCTGAAAAACGGTCGTAAGTCGCTTTTGTAACTTTGGCCACTAAAGGAATGGTTGCAAGTCAAGGACTACCCATAATGCAATTCGGCGGGCTTATCACCCCTTCTTTGATCCCCCCAGGGTGAGCAAAACTGAGTAGCTACTCAACTTTGTTCCTTCTTCCCCTCCTACTCCTCGCTATTCCACACCATAACTAACCATTAACCATACATCCCTTCGGCCGATGCGCTCCCACAGAGTTGGCCTTCTCAGGGTGCTGTCAGCTGGGCAATGCCGTCTGGCGACACCCAGGGGAAGAACCTTCTCTGTGGCGGGCCCGGCCCTCTGGAACGACCTACCCCCTGAATTGCGTACCATCTCGGACCTCCGCCTCTTCCGCCAGTGTCTAAAGACACATCTTTTTCAGCAAGCCGGCCTAGCCTAACCCTCCCGTCGAGACGATTTAGATAGTTTTAAATTGGGGATTTTAATTTGATTTTAGCATAGGTTTATAATTTAATTTAATATATTTTTAAAATTTGTATTTCTTGTATTGTTTTGTATGCTTTTAAATTCCTGTGCGCCGCCCTGGGTCCTTTTTGGAGAAGGGCGGGATACAAATATGAATAAATAAAATAAAAAATAAACCGTCACGATTACGCATCAGATTTGTTTGCAAACCCAGCTTAGGTTTGACGTGGAGTCGTTTTGGGGTTGGGTGGGGGTTGTATATAGATTAGACCTCCATTAACCAGCAGCATTTCCATAGCTTCAGTTCCCTTAGGGGCCTGCTCTCCCTGTATCACAAGGCCCTGGGATTCAATTACCGCGTTGATTCTGCTACTGCTCAACTTGGCGTAAGTGTGGAGTTGCTATGGCAACATGTTCCGAATACAGGCCGGAGTGGAGAAACTAGTATATATATTGACGGAGCAATGAGAGTTCAGCTGCTCTGAGCAAGAGGGAGGGAAGGGGGCGGTCAACAAGAAAAATGGGGGCTTGAACAACCAGAGATGGAAGGATTCTCTGGAACTGGAGTCAAAATTGGGCGTTAGAAGATGCATACTTGGGAGAGGTGGGTGCATTTCTACCCTGCGTACAGAAAGCTACAGAAGGTGGACTACTACAACCCCCAAAATGCCTTTCCAGCGGCCAACCAGCTGGAGGCCAGAGGATGCTGAAACCCCAAACATCTGAAAGCCCGCTCTTGGAACTAGATTGTTTGAGGATGTCTGGAGAAAACTGCAAATATTCGCATTGCAACCTGTCTAGAACTGTGAGGAACGCTTTCCAGATGCCAAACATCAAATGGAGAATAGTTCGTGGCATATTTTCATATTCCACAGACATAAGTAACTTCCGAATCTCTCTACGGCTGTCTCCACATAACACACCCTCTGTGCATCATGTGCAGAATACACTGAGCCATAAGCTAAGGGCCTGGTTTGTATAACTTACTAAGGCAGTGTTTTCTCAACCTTGACAACTTGAAGAAAGGAGAATAGACTGGAGTGGAAAGAGTAGAGTAGAGAAGTAGAGCAGAGTAGAGTAGAAAATTAGAATAGAATGGAAAAGTAGAGTAGAGTAGAATAAACTCAATTAGAATAGAGCTGGAAGGGATATTAGAGATCTTCTAGTCCAACCCCCTGCTCAAGCAGGACACCCTGTACCATTTCACTGGGTGGACTTCAATGCCCAGAATTGGAGAGTCACATATGCTGTCGGGGGAATTCTGGGAGTCGAAGTCCACCTGTCTTCAATGTGTCAAGGTTGAAAAACAGTTTAGCCTTCATGTAAATTTTAACACAGCGTCCAATGGATACTACTGGACATAAATTGTTTCAACTCCTACCCTCGAAAGGCCGCTATAGAGCACTGCACACGAGAACAACTAGACACAAGAACAGTTTTCCCCCTAAATGCCATCCCTCTGCTAAACAAAGAATTCCCTCACCACAGTCAAACTATTCACTGAAGCTGCATTCCTATTACTATTATTCTTCTCATCATTCCTATCACCCATCTCCTCCCACTTATGGCTGCAGGACTGTAGCTTTGTTGCGTGTATCCTTATGATTTATATGGATATTGTTTCCTGATCGTTTATTTGTACCCTGTGACTATCATTGTGTTGTACCATATGATTCTTGACGAATGTATCTTGTCTTTTTATGTACACTGAGAGCCTCTGCACCAAAGACCAATTCCTTGTGTGTCCAATCACACTTGGCCAATAAAGAATTCTATTCTATTCTATTCTATTCTATTTCTATTTCTATTTCTATTCTGTTCTATAGAAGGCTGCCATCCCATTCAACCAGGCCCAATGCCCAAGCCCTATAAAACAAGAGCCTGCCCCCAACCAGGTTCACACACAACATACAGTACTCAGACCCCCACTAACATGGTGACATTCACCGAGAGTGAAACCTGGCTAGTTTTAAACCCTGGATTTGGTGGTTGGGCCTCTTCTTTTCCGACCTCCCTTTGCCAGAGCATTTCCTGTGCTCCCGTCCCTGTTTATGCTTTATACCCATCTTTGGCAAACTAAACCAACACATGATATGAAAGAAATAAAATAGAGGAATTCGCTTCCCAGGGTTTGCCTGTATGGCAATGCACGGCGGCATCGGCAAGAGGGGGTGGGTGGGCATCCCCTCTGGATCTGTCAGGCTGATCCTTCCCCCCCAACACACACACACACAACAGGCCGCTATTCTCACACGGCCGCCCACCCATTCCTAACCCCCCCTCCCCCTGCATCAATATGGCCTGAAATTGTGTGAAAAGAAGATTTGCCTCCCCCTCCCCAGGACCGAAAGCAGATTTTGCTGCAATGCACCGGCTTGGCTTGCAAGGGGGTGGGTAGGAGAGGGACTGACCTCCCCCTCCTCTGCCCCCCCCAAGCCCAGCTGGATGGGGAGGGGGCTTCCACCATCACCCCCTCCCTCCCTCCCTCCCTCCTTCCCCAGCATCGCCTGCATCCTCCTCCTCCTCCTCCCTGCCTCCTTCCCAGCGGCCGAGCATCCTTCCTCCCGCGCTGTGCCTTGCCACCACTCACCCGGCCGGGCATCGGCGCCGGCTTCAGGCTGCCTCTGGGGTCTCCCCTTCATGAGCCGATCGCGGCGGGTCATGCTGTCCCCGCGGGGAGCCCGCCGCGGCGCCCCACCGCATCCCTTCCAGAGGCCGGAGAGGCGAGGCGTAAGGCCGGCAAAGCCGCGGGGAGGCTCCGCCGCGCTCGGCCAATCGGCACCTTCCCGGGGTTTTTCCTCTCGGCGGAGAGAGGCAGGCGAGCGATGAGGTAGCCGTGACGGAAGCAGCTTTTTCCTCCCTGGCTGCGTTCACACAACCCGCCTGAACCCGGGTCAGCGCGTTTGGGGAAGGCGCTCTCCTTGGCTTGGATTTGTGGCTGATTCCCCCCCCCCCCCCCTTTATGGCGAAGCTCTTTCTTGGCTTTCTAAATAGAGAGAGAGAGAGAGAGAGAGAGAGAGAGAGAGAGAGAGAGAGAGAGAGAGAGAGAGAGAGAGAGAGAGAGAGAGATTGACTGGGTGGATAGATAGATAGATAGATAGATAGATAGATAGATAGATAGATAGATAGATAGATAGATAGATAGATAGATAGATAGATAGATAGATAGATAGATAACTCAAGGTATTGAAAACAGCTAGTCCTCAACTTACAACAGTTTGCTTAGGGACCGTTGGCACTGGAAAAAGCACCTGGTGACCCCCTTTTTCAAATTTACGACCCTTGCTGCATCCCCCTGGTCATGGGATGTATCGAGATGCTGGAGAACTGGTTGGTATTTATGACCAGTAGCCTGATCTTGCCAGCAAAGCCAGATTCACTTAATGACCGCATGACTAACGTAAGAACTTCTGTGATTTGCTTAACAACTGTGGCAAGAAAGATCGTAAAATGGGGCAAAATTCCCTTAGCAAATGTTTCACCTAGCAACATAAATGTTGGGGTCAATTGTGGCCGTATGTCGATGGGCTACCTGCATACCGCCTTCTCCTTCTTACTCTTTTCCCTACAACAACCCTGCGAGGTGGGTTGGGAACCAAAAGAGGAAGATTCCCCCAAGTTTCCCACCTTAGCCATGTTTTAGCCTGGTGCACTGTGTGGTCAGCAAGAGATGGTCCAGATACTAAATGAAGGTGTTGTGTGAATGCAGACAGAGGCAGCAAGGTAATCCATCCCTGCACAAGTCTTCCTCTTGGCCTCCCCTGCCAGTTGTGTGTACGGTCTGTGGCAGAGCTTATGCGTCCTGCTAAACCTTGGTTTGCTCAATTACAGATAGGTAAAGCTTATGTGCCCTGCTAAACTGGCCTAGGGTAATTTAAATTTTAAACTATTAAGGGGTTTTTTAGGGATAGTTTTATTTTCATAGAAGTTTTTTAGCGCAGGGTAAGTTTAATTTGATTTTAACCTTGTACTTTGCTTGTTTTAATTTGTTTTTAATTTCCCTGTGCCCCACCTCGAGTCCCTTTGGGGAGAGAGAGCGGGTTATAAATAAAATTTATTATTATTATTATAAACCTTGGCTTGTTCAATTACAGATAAATGAAGCTTATGCACCCTGCTAAACCTTGGTTTGTTCAACTACAGATAAGTAAAGTTTATGCATCCATCTAAACCTTGGTTTGGTCAATTATGGACAGGTAAAGTTATGCATCCTACTAAACCTAAGTTTGTTCAATTAAGCCAGCTAAATCTCCCAAACCATCATGTCAAACCATGGTGGCTGGATCAAAAAGCCACATTGGAGTTCCCACTCCAGCCGACTCTTAATTTCTAACTTAGTTTTCTTGCAACAAAGCCAAAGATGGCTAAATTCTAATTTTCTTCCATATTTTTTATTTTTCATCCCCGCCTCAATGCAACCAAAGTTCTTTGGGTGATTGCAAAATTAGATCAAACATGCCTTTTTTTTTAAATCAATAACGTCTATTTTTGGGCTCTCCACGGCTCTCAACTCACTGGTTGGGAATACTGGGAGTTGTAGTCCCACACCCTGGGAAACCAGAACCGGGGACAACAATGGGATGCTGGGGTGAAGTTGCAGAATAAAAGGAGCACAATGCCATGAGGATTTCTTGCAATTAGTCTTTGTAATCACACAGCTGTGGATCTTCTCCCGCTCCCCGCCTTTAGCCATCATGATCACGCAACTCGGGCCCAGTTCACACGAGACGCCCCTTTTTCTGGGGATCGCGCAAGAATCCACAACCATTAAAACAAACTAACTAACCAAACTGCATTTACACATGGATTGCACATTCATACCCAGCAGGCTAAGCCTGCCCTCGAACTAACCAGGGTTTGCAGCTGGTTGAGAATGCAAACCCCGGGCTTGCTTATACAGGTTGTGTGAATGCAGCCCGTGGGAGTTTGCACCCGATCCTAACAAGCGGTTGGCGCTTCTGACTTTCCCCCCCCCCTCCCCAAAGGTCCCCTTGCAATTGTCCACGTGAGCAAAGCAAGCGGAAGAAAGGGAGAGAGAGAGAAAAAACTCATTTCAAGTTATGTATGTTGTTGTTTTTTAAATGCACGCCCGTTTTTAAAACCGAGGACAGAACGAAGCGCGGGGGAAGAAAGCGTCCTGCAAAAGCGCGCAACGCAGCCACGCGAGCGAAACGAACGCATCGATTCTACCTGCAGGGGAATCAGCTGAGCCAAACCTCGCTGAGAAACCCTTCGCCTGGACACAACCACGTTCCGGGATGATCCCCCCTACCTTCCTTAGCCTTATGGTTTCGCCCAAGGGGGGGGGGGAAACCGGGGGTCAAAGAAATGACGTCGAACGGCGGCCGGTAAGAGACAAAAATGTAATCTCATTTGGTTTTTTTTTCCAAAGATGCGCCTCCAGAACTTTTTCGGAAAGTTGCGTGGCGAGTTAAATTAGTGTCTCGATCCCGCAGGGTGGTTTTTTTTTTTAAATAAACTTTTTTTTCTTTTTCCACGGACCCTGAGTTTTAGTTGTAATAAAAGATGCATGTTTGTGTTTTTATTTTTATAGTTATAACGTACACTTTAACAGACTAACAGAGTTGGAAGGGACCTTGCAAGTCATCTAGTCCAGGGGTCTCCAACCTTTGCAACTTTAAGTCTGAAGGACTTCAGCTCCCAGCTTTGCTGGCTGGAGAATTCTGGGAGCTGAAGTCCTTCAGACTTAAAGTTGCAAAGGTTGGAGACAACTGATAAGTCCAACCCTCCGAAGGATGGCATTTAATTTCGTTGCGCCGTGTGCAGTGACAATAAAGTGAACTAAACGAATGGGGCAGATGGAAAAAAGTGAAATTTCACCCGGCTTATCTTGCTTCAAAACCCTTGCAGCAATTTTAATGAACACTTTTGCTAGTTAAGAAGAAGGACGAGGGTACTGGAATAATATTTTTTTTAAAAAAATATTGTTGCCCACTGTGGATCCAAGAGAGTTTGAATGAAGACCTTTCCCTTTTCCTTTCTAATAGATTAACAGAAGGGACATTGTAGGTCATCTGAAATGGTGTAGGGTATCCTGCCTAAGCGGGGTTAGACTAGAAGACCTCCAAGGCCCCTTCCAACTCTGTTTATTCTATCCTATCCTATTCCTATTCCTAAAAGGGACGTGGTGGCTGAGTAGTGTCTATCAGAAAGATAGGCAGTTCGGCGGTTCGAATCCCTAGCACTGCGTAATGGAGTGAGCTCCCGTTACTTTTTCCAGCTTCTGCCAACCTAGCAGTTCGAAAGCAGGTAAAAAATGCAAGTAGAAAAATAGGGACCACCTTTGGTGGGAAGGGAACAGTGTTCCGTGCGCCTTTGGCATTTAGTCATGCCGGCCACATGACCATGGGGACGTCTTCTGACAGTGCTGGCTCTTCTCTTTCAAACAGAGATGAGCACCGCCCCCTAGAGTCAGGAATGACTAGCATATATGTGCAAGGGGAAGAGGTTACCTTTATTCCTATTCCATTCTATCCAACCCCCCCAACCAGGAGACCCTTTGTAGGGATGTAGCAAAACTTTTCAATTTTGAACTCTAAACTTGACTGGATTCGCTTTAGTCCCACTCATATAAGTTGCCCCAGCAAAACAGAGCTTTATTTTTTTTTAAAGAAAGAGAGTAACTGCGCTTCAAGGTGTTAGTTGCCATCTTTAAAGCGCTCCATGGCACGGGTCCTGGTTACTTGAGAGACCGCCTCCTATCACATACCTCCCTTCGACCTGTCCGCTCCCACAGAGTGGGCCTCCTCAGGGTGCCGTCAGCCGGTCAATGCCAGCTGGCGACTCCCAGGGGAAGAGCCTTGTCTGTGCCGGGTCCAGCACTCTGGAACGACCTGCCCCCCGATATCCGTACCATCACGGACCTACGACTCTTCCGTCGGATGTTAAAAGCACATTTCTTTCATCTAGCCGGCCTGACATAGACTAGGGAATAATTTTAAACTTTGATATTTATTGGTTTTAATTTTTATATTATCTAAATTTTAGCACAGATTTAATAATTTAATTGTCTTTTATATTTTGTATGTATTGTTGGGTTTTTACCTTTCTGTGCACCGCCCTGAGTCTCTTTTAGGTGAAAATAGGGCGGTATATAAATCGAATAAAATGAAATGAAATGAAAAAATTTACAGTATGCGTCAAAACCAACAAAACCTGATTATGGGATTGCATTGCATCATGTACTCCCTTGGTGCATGTACAATCGTTCCCTAATTTCCTCTCGGTATGAATCACAGAAATGATGCAAATTCTGCTCAGATGCTTCTCTGAACATTGGCTGCAAAAAAAAAAAAAAAAAGGTCCAGATTTATTTATTTTTTGACATTTGGCTGACCCCACATTAAAATGGTGCAATTGTCGGAATTAGGTTTAATTACATCACCCGTCTCATGACATTGCAAAATAGGAATTGCACGTTGTACTCGCTACAGCACTCTGCCCACCTAAATGGGCCGCTTGCTTGCTGGAATTCCCAAAAGCATCTCTGAGAAAAAGACCAAACTGTTGTAATACCACACGATTGAAGTTGGCAGCTCTTTGTCCTGCGAAAGAATGAGCTTTGTACCCAGAAGCTGCATGTAGTAACTCAACAACTTGTAAAAAGCCAGTTTGGTCTGGTGGTGATGCAACCATGCTAGAAAACCAGGAGATGGTGAGTTCTAGTCCCACCTCAGCTTGAAAAATCAGCTGGGTGACTTTGGGCCAATCATCATCAGGAGACAATGCGTTGTAGTCCAGCCTTAGGCATGAAAGCGGGCTATGTTTGGCCAATCATTCACAAGCAAGTCCATCTCGCAGGGTTGTGGTTATGGGAAAAACCAGGAGGAGGAAGGATTATTGTGAGTGTTTGCTACCTTGAATTGTTTATAAAGAAATAAAGGTGAAATAAAAAATAATAAATAAAATTCAAGCTATTCTCCAAAGCACCAGAAGGCAGGATAAGAAGCAATGGATGAAAACTAATCAAGGAGAGAAGCAACCTAGAACTAAGGAGGAATTTCCTGACAGTGAGAACCATTAACCAGTGGAACAACTTGCCTTCAGAAGTTGTGGATGTGCCATCAAGAAAAGACTGGACAATCACTTGTCTGAAATGGTGTAGGTAGGGTCTCCTGCTTGAGCAGGGGTTTGGACTAGAAGACCTCCAAGGTCCCTTCCACAATTGACAATTGATTGACAATTATACTTTCTTCTGTATATTCTTTGTATCAGCTTATAGAGAGAGAACAGAAAATTCCGTCGTCTTACAGAATAAGCCACGACTTGAAGAAGTATAGCTAAAAAATGATACCATATAGAGTAGATTTCTATTTCTTTGTGCTTTGCCCTGCTTTTCAAACATACTTTGGACCAAAGGCCATTGATAAAACAGTTTGAAGAGAGACGGGAGCGTATGGGTGAATAAATAACTTAATTCGTGAACTCGTAAATGTCACACCCATGTTTATTATCCGGGGTTTTACTCCAGCAACTGTAAATTTTCAGGTTTCATGTGACTTCTGAGGTCAACAGAACAACACTTCCTATCGCTTAGGCTATCTTGCGTTCATACAATTCTCTCAGTTCAATGCAGTTGACTAGTTTCTAATTCAGAATGTCATTTGAGTCAACCAGTAGACCAGGGATCTACTAACACAGCCTCCTGCGAAACACTGCTGGCTGAAAATGGTTTCATTTAATTTCATTTCCTCGTTTTGGCGGGCAGAGGCACCACGGGGGAGGGGGCGGGGGGGATGATATTTGATATTTCCAGGCCAGCCCTGTGGGCCAGATCTAAGCACCCCGCGGGTCGGATCCTGCCTTCAGTTTGACATCCCTGTAGTAGACTAAGGAGAATTCAGAGGAGAGAAAAATAAAAGTCTTTAAAAATATGAGTCTGTGTGAATTGATAGGTTAATAATAATAATAATAATAATAATAATAATAATAATAATAATAACAATAACAATAATAAATAAATAATAATAATTAATGATGATGATGATGATGATGATGATGATGATGATGATGATGATGATGATGATGATGATGATGATGTTGTATTAAATTTCTAAACCGCCCCTCTCCCCGAAGGGACTTGGGCCGGTGTACAGGAAAATTAAGAACATCTAAAAACATAACAATGCATACATACTTAAAACCAAATTAAATAATTACCCTGTACTAAAATGCAAAGAAGGCAGTTTAAAAAGAAGAACATTTATATCTTTATCCAAAGAAGGCATTTACGTGACTCTCAGCGAGAGTTCTATGGCAGTCGGTTTAAATCAAGGCTGTCAGAATAATTTATGATGGGATCCGCTGCCTTAAGAAAGTCACATGTTAACCCTTGCTCTTACAATCCTGGGAAGGAAAAAAAAAAAGATTTTCCAATTGCTAAGGAAAGATGGGATGATAATTACTGCTGAATTGCCTTGATTTTCGGGGAAGGGCCTTGTTTTCCAAAGAAGCAACTTCATGGGGGTGAAAATTACAAGAGGAAACCAGGACACACGGAGGCTGTTTTCCCTACAATATTTCACTCTTCCTTCAGCTGGACAATGCTGTTGGTTAAAGCTGGGTACAAATAAGAAGTTAATGTTCAGAGGGTTTCTGTTGACCCAGCCAACTGCCTTATATCCATGGCAAATCCACTTCCGACCTACAATTCATTTCTCCGAACCGCAAAATATTTCCAAGCAATATTAATGAAGTGTCTCTTTCTTCCCCATTAACATACTTCAGCATGTTTGGTGAAGCAGAGATGGGAAAGACCCTGGCAATGGCTGACTTGATTGTGTTATGCAATTGTGGAAGGTGTTGTACCTGGACAGGGGGGGAAAAAAGTAGAGCTTTCTTGCAATCCCATCCCATGCTGCCCAGAACAAGTTTGGAAACTTTGAGGTGGGCGGACTTCGACTCCCAGCATTCCCCACTTCTGAAGGCAACTTCCGTTCCATTGGCTGATTGCTCTGACTGTCGGAAAGTTCCTCCTTATTCCCAGGTTGACTCTCTCCTTGGACAGTTTCCATCCATTATTCCTTGTGTGGCCTTCAGGTGCTTTGGAAAATAGGTTGACCCCTTCCTCTCTGTGGCAGCCCCTCAAATATTGGAAGACTGCTATTATGTCTTCCCTGGTCCTTCTCTTCCCTAGACCAGCCACGCCCAGTTCCTGCAACCGTTCATTGTATGTTTTAGCTTCCAGTCCCCTAATAATCTGGAATGCTCTACCTGACTCCGTTGTTACATCCTCAAAAAGCTTCAACCTTCAACTCTCTACCGGGGACCTCACCCCATTCCTAAGAGGTCCGTAAAGGGGGCGTGCATAAGCGCACCAGCAGGGCCTATTGTCCCCACTTATTTGTACTCATTTCTTACGTATATACTTATACCTGCTTTTACTTATATGTTTATATGTTATATTCATAGTTATACTTGTTTTCTCATACATGCTTGAGAAACCAAATAAAAGAGAGAGAGAGAGAGAGAGAGAGAGAGATGAATGGATGGATCAATGGAGAGATTGACAGGATAGAGATAGATAGATAGATAGATAGATAGATAGATAGATAGATAGATAGATAGATAGATAGATAGATAGATAGATAGATAGAGATTGACAGGATAGATAGAGAGAGAGAGAGACAGACAGACAGAGATAGAGGATAGAGAGAGAGGGAGGGAGGGTGAGAGAGATTGACAGGATAGATAGATAGATAGATAGATAGATAGATAGATAGATAGATAGATAGATAGATAGATAGACAGACAGAGACAGTCAGATAGAGATAGAGAAAGAGGGAGGGAGAGAGAGATTGACAGGATAGAGATAGATAGATAGATAGATAGATAGATAGATAGATAGATATAGATAGATGATAGATAGATAGATAGATAGATAGATAGATAGATAGATAGATAGATAGATAGATAGATAGATAGATAGAGATTGACAGGATAGAGAGAGAGACAGACAGACAGAGATAGAGGATAGAGAGGGAGGGAGGGAGGGAGAGAGGCTAGATAGATAAATAGAGAGAGAGAAAGAGATATTGAGACAGGCTAGATAGATAGACAGACAGAGTAGACTATTGCTGTCGCTGGAGGAATTCATTCCTACAAGCCCCAGCGTTCCTCCTCATGGCCCTTGCCGGCGGAGGCTGCCGGGACTTGTAGTCCGGTTGCAACCTGGAAGGCTGGCGGCGCCTCTGGCCCTTTAAGGGGGCGCGTCCCTTCCCTTCCCCTCCCCGTCCAGCCCAGCCCAGCCCAGCCGAGTCAATGTTAAAGGGCGTCGCTTCGCCCTTCGCTCGGGTTCCTCGAAGGGAAGGCTGGCGCGGCACCAAGAGGCACCGCTAGCACCACCCCGACCATGCAGCCGCTGCTGCTCCGGAGATGCCCCGCGGCTGCCCTGCGGCTCTTGAGCCCGCCGCTTCCCTGCACCGGCCTCCCGCAGCGATGCTACTGCGCCGGCTCTGCCCAGCGCCGGGGGCTGCTCTTCCGACAGGTGGGCACCGCCAGGCGCTGCCCCTTGGCCGGACTTCAGGAACGCTTTCGAGGATGGACTTCGCCTTGGGAGGGGAGGATGGGTATTGTAATCCAAGGCAGGTGGAGAAAGGCATGGGGGGGGGAGGAAGAGGTAGGATAGGTCACAGGGGTCTGCAAAGTTGGCTCTTTTAAGACTGGTGGACTTCAACTCCCAGAATTCTCCAGCCAGCCTGGCTGGCTGGGGAATTCTGGGAGTTGAAGTCCACCAGTCTTAAAAGAGCCAACTTTGCAGACCCCTGGAGATGTTGCCTGGTTTGGGGGATGGGTGTGTGTGTGGCAATGTTTCCTCTATAAAAAGACCCCGGGGCTTTTAACTGTGGTATAAACAGGAAATGCAAAGCTTTAGGGATTTTTTTGGGGTGTGTGTGTGTGTGTGTGTGTGTGGAAGTGCAGCTTCACGTGCTGGTTATCTTGTTTTCAAGATGGGTATTAAAAAGTATTAAAATGAATATTTCTATGCTGCCAAAGCTTTAACAGATGAACAGAGTTGGAAGGGACCTTGCAGGTCATCCAGTCCAACGCCCTGCCCAAGCAGGAGACCCCCTACATCTGCCTCTACCTAGGATCGAACTCACAACCTCCTGCTTGTTATGGAAGGTTTTCAGCATTGCTTTCTCTTTCCAGTACAGAGTAGGGATGCTACAAGTCTTTATTAGTTAGAATAGCAATAGCACTTAGACTTATATACCGCTTCACAGTGCTTTACAGCCTTCTCTAAGCGGTTTACAGAGTCAGCAAATTGTCCCCAACAGTATGTTAAATCTAGGGGACCTGTTAGTCCATAGTTATCTATTCTTTCTTGAGGAATAAAATCTGAAGTAATCTCTTTACAGACTGGGGAGTTGCAATGTTTTGGTCACCACACTATAAAAAAGATGTTGAGACTCTAGAAAGAGTGCAGAGAAGAGCAACCAAGATGATTAGTGGACTGGAGGTTAAAACATATGAAGAAGGAACCGGGCAAGGTTAGTCTAGTGAAGAGAAGGACCAAGGGAGACATGATAGCAGTCTTCCAATATTTGAGGGGCTGTCCCAGAGAGGAGTGGATCAAACTATTTTCCAAGGCACCCAAAGGCCAGATAAGGAATAATGGATGGAAACTGATCAAGGAGAGATTCAACCTAGATTTAGATTTTAGATTTTATTCAATTTGTATCCCGCCCTTCTCCAAAAGGACCCAGGGCGGCGCACAGGAATTTAAAATAACATACAAAAATAATACAAAATACACAAATTTAAAACCTATTAAATAACAAAAACCGCTAAAACCAATTAAAACCCCCCATTTTAAAACTATCTAATACTAGTCACAGCGGAGGCTATGTTAGGCCGGCTTGATGAAACAAATGTGTTTTTAAACACTGGCGGAAGAGGCGGAGGTCGGTGATGGTACGTAGTTCAGTGGGTAGGTCGTTCCACAGGGCAGGGCCCACCACAAAGAAGGCCCTTCCCCTGGGTGCCGCCAGTCGGCATTGTCCGGCCGACGGCGCCCTGAGAAGGCCCCCTCTGTGGGAGCGTATCGGTCTAAGGGATGTATGGGGCAGGAGACGGTCTCACATGTAACCTAGAAATAAGTATAAATTTTCTGACAGAACAATCAACCCATGCAACGGAAGTCACCTTCAGAAGTTGTGGGAGCTTCATCCCTGGAAGTTTTCAAGAAGAGACTGTACCGCCATCTGTCAGAAATGGTGGAGGGCTCATGCCTGGGTGGAGGCTTGAACTAGATGACCCACAAGGCCCCTTCCAACTCTGTTCAACTGTTAATGTAACAGCTTCTCTGAGAGATGCTGGCAATAAAAATCGGCTAATTGTAATTAATTAAAATTCATGGTGCAGATTTAATATGCATAGCAGTTCATGTAAGGCGTTGGATAGAATAGAAATTTAGTAGTTTGCTTTCATTTAATAATAATAATAATAAATCCTTTTAATTTAAATTTTTCTGGGGCTAGAGCAGGAGTCTCCAAACTTGGCAACTTTTCAACTTTGATTTGTAGAATTCCCCAGCCAGCATGGCTGGACACAATTGGACTGTTTAACTTGCCCTTCCATGGACTAAGTTCTTGTTGGTTTTTCCCTCCTTCACCTACCAGCTTTTTGAGTCAGAAAGTTATACTTACACATACCTGCTAGCAGATATGAAGACAAAGGAAGCCGTTCTAATAGACCCCGTTTTGGAAACGGCCAAGCGCGATTCAACATTGGTGAAGCAACTTGGACTTAATTTGCTATATGCAGGTGAGTGGTTTTCCATTCCAATTATATAGAATGTAAAGCAGGGGTCTCCAACCTTTGCAACTTTAAGTCTGAAGGACTTCAGCTCCCAGAATTCTCCAGCCAGCAAAGCTGAAGTCCTTCAGACTTAAAGTTGCAAAGGTTGGAGACCCCTGATGTAAAGGATGCCTGTTTGTGTTTTTATTTTTATAATTGTAACGTACACCGAAGACGGCATTTAATTTCGTTGCACGAGGTGCAATGGCAATAAAATTTACTAAACTAAACTTTAAGGAAACAATTATGCATTAGGCAGAGGCTGATGTAGGGTGTCCTGCTTGGGCAGGGGGTTGGACTAGATGACCTGCAAGGTCCCTTCCAACTCTGTTAATCTGTTACATTTCTCCTTCTTCTTGGTAGTCAACACCCATTGCCACGCTGATCATATCTCCGGCACAGGACTCCTGAAGCAGCTCCTTCCAGGCTGTCGCAGTGTCATCTCCAAACACAGCGGGGCCATCGCTGATCTCCTGATCCAGGAAGGCTATCAGCTCAAATTTGGAGCTTTTGTAAGTCTGTGAACAGATTCCTGGAGAACACCGTATTTTTCAGAGTATAAGACGCACCAAGATTTTGAAGAGGCAACTTAAAAAAAAAAAGTTTTTGCACTCTGCAGACCTCCCAAAAACGGGCCCTCTTTGGCACGCTGGTGCGCTTATGCACGCCCCCTTTACGGACCTCTTAGGAATGGGGTGAGGTCCACGGTAGACAGTTGAAGGTTGAAGCTTTGAGGGTTTGAGGATGTAACAACAGAATCAGGTAGTGCATTCCAGGCGTTGACCACTTTGTTGCTGAAGTCGTATTTTCTGTAATTGAGTTTGGAGCAGTTTACCTTGAGTTTGTGTCTATTGTGTGCCCGTGTATTATTGAGGTTGAAGCTGAAGTAGTCATTGACAGGTAGGACTTTGTAGCAGACAATTTTGTGTACTAAGCTTAGGTCAGACCTTTGTCGGCGTTGTTCTAGGTTGTCCAAGGCCAAAATTTCAAGCCAGCTGGCATCAGGGATTCTATTGTGAGCAGAGGAGTGGAGGACTCATCTCGTGAAATACCTCTGGACTCGCTCGATTGTATTAATGTCTGGTTTACAGTGTGGATTCCAGGCAGACGAGCTGTATTCGAGAACTGGTCTGGCAAAAGTTTTATATATGCCCTAGTTTGCAGTACAATGTTACCGGAGAAGAAGCTTTGCAAAATTAGTTTAAGAACTCTTTTTTTATGAGAAAAAAGTTTTATTACTGGACCGGGGTGCCTTACGCACAGTCACTCAAGCACTCGTCACCTCTCGACTCGACTACTGTAATGCTCTCTACATGGGGCTTCCCTTGAGGTGCACCCGAAAGCTGCAGCTAGTCCAGAACGGAGCCGCGCGGGTGATTACGGGAGCACCTAGACACTCCCACATAATACCTATCCTGCGCGAGCTGCACTGGCTTCCTGTGGTCTTTCGGGTGCGCTTCAAGGTTTTAACGACCATCTTTAAAGCGCTCCATGGCTCGGGGCCTAGTTATATGCGAGACCGCCTCCTGCCCCATACATCCCTCAGACCGATACGCTCCCACAGAGAGGGCCTCCTCAGGGTGCCGTCGGCTGAACAATGCCGACTGGCGACACCCAGGGGGAGAGCCTTCTCTGTGGCGGGCCCAGCCCTCTGGAACGACTTACCCCCTGAACTCCGCACCCTCTCCGACCTCCGCCTCTTCCGCAAGTCTCTGAAGACATACCTATTTCATCTAGCCGGCCTAGCGTAACCTCCATACTGACTATTAGATAGTTTTTAAACTTGGGATTTTAATTCGGTTTTTAGCGCAGGGTTTATTTATTAGAATAAGTATTTTAAATTTCATATATTTTATATATTTTGTATGTATTTTAACATCCCTGTGCACCACCCTGGGTCCTAACAAAGAGAAGGGCGGGGTATAAATTTAATAAAATAAAAATAAATAAATATTGGTTTTTACAAAATTTTAAAAACAGGAAAAAGGTATAAGGCAGGGGTCTGCAAAGTCGGCTCTTTTAAGACTGGTGGACTTCAACTCCCAGAATTCCCTAGCCAGCATGGCTGGCTGGGGAATTCTGGGAATTGAAGTCCACCAGTCTTAAAAGAGCCGACTTTGCAGACCCCTGGTATAAGGTATTAAAGAGATATTTTGAGGACATCTATGTCGGAGGTGTCGGCCCCCTCCGAGGCTTCATACAGAAAAAAAAGTAATTCAATAAATTTTTCATTTCCCTACAAAGTGGAAAGAGATACAGATATATCATTTTATATTCATGCAATCAATCATTTTTTTCTATAAACATCCAGTTTAAGAACTCTTAATGCCTTTTTGGTAATGCTGTTACAGTGAACTCTGGGGCTTAGAATTTGGTCCAGTTTTTCTGAGTCCTTCATAAATTGTAGGCATAATGTGTGAGAGGGAACCTGCCCAGAACACAATGGAGTGAAGCTGCTAGTTCCTCCCATTTAGAAATAGCGTGTTGATCACTTCCTGCACTCCACCCTGCCTCCTCATTGATTTTCCAGCAATTCACCAACGGGCTTGCTTCATTCTCTCGTACTTCTGCAAAGCTCCGCTTGGACGGATTTACTTCCTGGAAGTTACCTTTGGGCTCCAGTCCAGTACATTTTAGACAGTTGGACGATCTCAAGATTTGAGTCCAGGGAGCTCCCGTGACTTGTCCCAGCTTCTGCCAACCTAGCAGTTCGAAAGCACGTAAAAAATGCAAGTAGAAAAATAGGAACCACCTTTGTTGGGAAAGGAACAGCGTTCCGTGCGCCTTCGGTGTTGAGTCATGCCGGCCACATGACCACGGAGACGTCTTCGGACAGCGCTGGCTCTTCGGCTTTGAAACGGAGATGAGCGCCGCCCCCTAGAGTCAGGAAGGACTAGCAATTATGAATGACCTTATGAATTCTGGAGGTGGTAGTTCCATTACTTTAGGCAGGGGGACGAGAACAGAAGACTGATATAAAATGTGAGACACGCTCTAGGAAGGTCAGTGACATGTTGTTATGGTTCCAGGCATTACAAGCTCGTGCCACCCCTGGCCACACGGACGGCTGCCTGACCTATGTGCTGAATGACCACACGATGGCTTTTACAGGAGATGCTTTGCTGATCCGGGGATGCGGCAGGACGGATTTCCAACAAGGTATAGAATACATTGGGATCTGGTTATGAACCCTCTTTCAGCTTTGCAGCTCGTGAGAGAGTGGGGATTTTCATACAGGTAGTCCTTGACTTACAACAGTTTGCCCAGTGAGCATTCAAAGTTACAACGCCACGGACAAATAGTGACTGTTAGGACCATTTTTTACCCTCCTGACTGCTGTAGCGTCCCTGTGACAACCGACTCGCAGATATGACGGTTTGCAGTGTCCCGGGGTCACACGGGATCCCCTTTGGCGAAGAGCAAAAGTCCATGTGGAAAGCAGATTCACTTAACGACCGGGTTACTCACTGAACAACTGCAGCGATCCCCGTAAGAAACGTAGCAAGCAAAGTCGTAAAACGAGGCAAAACGAATGTCTGACTTCGCAACGTAAACTTTTGGGCTTAACGGTGGTCGTAACCTGAGGACCTGTAGGAGGACGAAACTATTTTTTTTTCTTGCTGGAACCTCTAAGGAGAGTTCAGAATTTTGCCCCTTGACTTCAGCTTCCTTATTCTGCACAACGTGTAAACATTGGAGGCCTCCCGAAGGGTGAGCAAAGTCCACTCTGTTTTAGAAAAAGTCATTTTCCACGTCAAGAGGAACCTTTTGCCTTCGATGTGGTTTGAAGCTGGATTTATGCATACCTGCTTCTTCCAGAAGGTGGCTCGGGGGGCTAAGACGCTGAGCTTGTCAATCAGAAAAGGTCGGCAGTTTGGCGGTTCGAATCCCTAGCGCCGCATAACGGTGTGAGCTCCCGTGACTTGTCCCAGCTTCTGCCAACCTAACAGTTTGAAAGCACATAAAAATGCAAGTAGAAAAATAGGGACCACCTTAGGTGGGAAGGTCACATCATTCCCTGCGCCTTCAGCATTTAGTCATGCTGGCCACGTGACCACCGAGACGTCTTCGGACAGGGCTGGCTCTTTGGCTTTGAAGCGGAGATGAGCACCGCCCCCTAGAGTCGAGAACGACTAACACATATGTGCGAGGGGAACCTTTAGCTTTATTTCTTCCAGATGACCCAAAACTCTAGTTGCTCTAAACCAAGGTGTCGAACTCAAGACCTGGAAACAGAGAAGGACCAGCCCGCGATGACTCTGCCAGTAAAAACGGAGCTAGGAAGGCCCGCGTGTAACCCTCCCGAGCTTCGTTTTCACTGGCAGAGGGTTGCAGAAGGCCGTTGCAGCTGAAAACGGAGCTTGGGAGCCCATTTTGGCTGGCAGAGCTCTCGGACCACCACAGGCAGCCCCCGACAGAAGTGACATCATGCTGGCCATGCCCCCTTCCCCTCCCACACACACGAGATCAAACACAACCCTGATCTGGCCCTCAGTGCAATCAAGTTTGACACCCCTGCTCTAGCGATTCTGATTGCATGCAGGAGACTTATGCCTATGTTACAAGAGGTGGGTTTTCAGCCTGATATTTGTCAGGGTAGGAGTTGGGGATGTATCTCCTGCTCCAACCTCTATGTTAAAAAAAAAAGAATCTGCTTGATGGTTACAGCTCCATTCTCACCTCCAGGTTCTGCAGCAACCCTTTACAACTCCGTCCACAAGCAAATCTTCACCCTTCCAGGTGACTGCCTGATCTATCCTGCCCACGACTACACAGGTGAGTTGGTGAGCGCTTTTTACTCTTTACTTCTTCTTTTTAATCTTTTAGTTCGCATTAGATTTTCCTCTTACGATCAGCATTCTGAACTGGAATAGATACACCAGATTTATTATGGTTGTGGCCCACCAGCAGAGCTGGCAGCAGATTCGGACAGTGAGGAGGCTGGGGAGGAACCTGGGCCAGTCCTGGAGTCTGGGAAAGGCTCGGATGAGGGCTCTGTGTCGGAGGCAGAGATGGGGCCAGGGCCGTCTGAAAGTTATCAGCTGCCTTCGGAGTCAGACATCAGTGAAGCAGACGAACAGCTGGAGCCTGTTCCCAGTGTGCGCATGCACAGAGTTGCCAGATGAAGGGAACAGCTAAAGAACAGGAGTCGACTTGGGAGTAAGGCCACAGGTGGAGGATGAATGGCCTCTCCCAGAGGGAATAAAAGAGCGAAAGGGGAGTGGAGTTTGCAGGAGACAATTGATTCGCTTCATTGGTTCGTGACTCTCCGAGACTCCTGGCCAAGTTTTACAGATCTCGGCCTGGCAACTCTCCAAGCCTGATAAGGTCTGTGACTATAAATCCTCCCTTGAGAGACTTTGCTGGATGTGAATGAGCGGAATTCACAGTAACTTAATAAAAAGAGGGTTTTGTGGGGACAAGGAGTCTGCTTGGTGGTTTGGGGAAGCCTAGGTCAGAACAATTATGGCGTGAGGCCTCATGAACTAAAACCATAAAATTGGTGCATATTCTTTGTGCAATAACATCTGTTCTCTTCCTTCTTCTGCCATTCCAGGCCAGACGGTGTCTACGGTGGAGGAAGAGCGAACTCTGAATCCCCGTCTGATCTTGTCTAAGGAGGGTTTCGTTGAGCTGATGAACAATCTGAACCTGCCCAAACCCAAAAAGATCGGTGAGACTGGCTTCTGTCCCTCAGGCAGAGAGAGAGGAGCAGAAGGTGGTGGTGGTGAGGGGGGGTGGGGTGTCACTTATGGAGCACTATCCGCTCCATGTTAATGGCACTTCCAGAAGAACCTCTAGACTAGAGTTCCAGAAAAAAGAGTGGCGGAAATTTCGCGGAAGTCTTTGTGGAAGAAATTGTAGAACCGAAATCCTTGCGACAAAAGGAATTGCTCTCCTGCGACTGATTTCTAAATTACTAAGGCTGCAGACCGAGATACTATGTGGTGAAGCAGATACTACTACTATTCAGCAATGTGCTGAATCTGGAGAGTAAATTAAGTTATTTTTCTGATTTGTGATTTTGAACAATAAATCAAATGGCCTGGATGGATGGATGGATGGATGGATGGATGGATGGATGGATGGATGGATGGATGGATGGACGGACAGACACAAACACAAACACAAACGCACACACACAGTATGTATGCATTACATATCCACACATGCACAAAGTATACATCTATGTGTATATTCCATACCCACATCTCAGATAAATATTATATGTTACCTACCACACAAATGCGGCTGTTTGCTTGTAACTGATCCACTTAAGGAGTTTGCTTGAATGCTGCGCCTAGCCAGACCCCTAAAGCACAGTGGGGCTGCCATCAGAATAAACACACATAAGCTGGGTCTTCCCCATAGCCAGGGGGATAAAACCTCTCATCCTAGATGTTGCTGGTCGGCAAAGGTCTGTATCCTTTGCAGGATCTAATAGCAATAGCCCTTAGACTTATATACTGCTTCGCGGTGCTTTTACTGCCCTCTCTAAGCAGTGTACAGAGTCAGCCTATTGCCCCCAACAATTTGGGCCCTCATTTGACCCACCTCGGAGGGATGGAAGTCTAAATCCGTGCTGGTCACAATTGAACTCCTGGCAGTCGGCAGAATTAGCCTGAATAGCAATAGCACTTAGATTTATATACCACTTCATAGGGCTTTTACAGCCCTCTCTAAGCAGTGTACAGAGTCAGCCTCTCTCCCCCAACAATCTGGGTCTGTCATGACTGTTTCCATCAATCATCAAGAAAGAACACACTTGACTTCATTTAGAAAGTTCAAAGCTACTTTTACTGATAATGATGAGACTCCAGTCGAAGTCAAGCAAGGAATGAAACATTTAGGCGTGCAACATACGTAACAAAGCATAACCCAACCTCCCCCCTTTGACCCCAGCATATTGTCCAATGCAAAGTCAGCCACGATATCAGGTGCAGCTCCTTCTCAGGATCCTCATTTGACCCACCTCGGAAGGCTGAGTCAACCTTGAGCCGGGGTGAGATTCGAACTGCCAAATTGCAGTCAGCAGACGTAGCCCATGCAGTACCGCACTTCCACCACTGCGCCACCGTGGCTGGTGCTAATGCTTCCGTTCTCTTCTTTTTCCACAGACGTTGCCGTTCCTGCGAACCTCAAATGCGGAATCCAGGATGTCCCTATTTAAGGCCTGTCTCTTTTCTCAGGATCAACAATATTCAGGGCGTTTTTTAAAGTTCCCCCCCAGCGTCACTTCTGCACTCTTGTGCAAGACAAACGTGAAACCGATAGCCGTCCAGTGCCACTCTTCGCTTCCAATTCTTGAACTGGTTCCAAAACGAAGACGGAGCCGCCTTACCACTCCAGCTTCCTCGCTTTAATTTAGTTGTATCTTTCTTAATTAGCAAACAGAGTGGCTGGTACTCCTGGCCTCACCCCAGATCTGCACTGCGTGGCCTCTCGAGGCTTGTTGTGCTTTGAGACTTGAGCCTCTTTCCTCCAACATCTGACGGGAGTTCTTGGGGCCGTGAATGACTGAAACTCAACAGAGCTGGCCTCCCGTCGCCAACAAAATAAAACATTTTTGTTTCTTAACCTTTGGGAATTCAACATTGGGGCAGGGAGGCTGGGAGGAGGGACCATGGCGGTTAAACCTGGGTTAGACTTGAGCGCTGCACCTCAGGGAACGTGTCGCTAGCACTGAGGACGTTACCTAGCTTCGTAGTGAAACGTCTGCAAGGAAACCACCAAGCTCAGCAACGAGGATGCCTCATGTCAACTCTGACCTACAAATATTCTCCTTTATCCCCTCAGTCCTTTAAGAGCGAGTCTGTTTCCTGCCTAAAAACAAGTTTCTCCACCTACGCAGGCGCCTCTTGTTTGGATGGTATTTTTGCAAATGTTAAATGTTTTGGCTAGGGAAGGGGTGTCAAACTCAATTGCCGGGCTGTGGTTGACCTCAGATGGGAGGGGATGGCCAACTGCATGGGCGTGGCTGCAGTGGTGGGATGCAACCGATTCGGTGAGTGCACGCTTTTTGCACGCACAGGATTCAAAAAATGACCTTTCTAAGCTTCAAAACGTACCTTTTATGTCAGCAACTGTGAGTAAAACAGCTGATGCGCAGCAATCTTCTGTGCCATGGGAATCAGCTGAGCTAAAAAACGGGGAAATATAGGATAGGACAGCACAGGGGTGGGTGCCTAGGGCCAAATGCTCACCGGAACTACCGATTCGCCCGAACCGGCTGAATCCCACCCCTGTGTGGCTAACTTGATGCTATTCCCCAAACTGCTGACATGTTTACTTTTTGCACTGGGTAGACCGGGCCGAAGGTACACCGGCCTGCTCTTCCCTCTTCACACTGAGTACACCAAGACGGTCCTGGATTCGGCCCACGAGCCTTGAGTTTGACACCCCTGGGCAAGGGGCCGCTCAAAACGACAAAGCACCGAAAATTTCCCACCAGGAAGTCGGATCAAACCGATCAGCATGCAGGTCGCACATCTCCACACAGTGCGTCGTTGAGATTTTGGGAGGTCTGCAACCTACGGTTTTACCCCTCAACCTCTTGGCAATGTAGGCCTGTGTCTACATCTACGCGCAGTTGCAGTCTAGTCTAAATCAAGCTTTTGCGAAGGAGGGAATGAGATGTAATGATGAAGTAATGTTTGGGAAGAGGGTCACCATCCAGAGGTAGATCAAGGGGGTCACCAGCATGTGTTCTATTTTTCATCCAACCTTCCGATCCGGTATTTATTTATTTAGTTAGTTAGTTAGTTAGTTAGTTAGTTAGTAAGTTAGTAAGTTAGTTAGTTAGTTATTCCCATTGCAAAGACTCTTTAAGCAATGTACGCTCCCAAACCATTCAAATCCAAAGCCGGGTTATAAGTAGTTCCGGGGAGAGGTCTGTCATAACTGAACGGTCACTAAGCACACAGTTGTAAGGCAAGGACTATCAGCAGCTGGGTTTTACTAAGCCAGTTATGATTTCATGGAAATTGTGGCCACAATCCCATTCCTCTAAGGGTACCATATCTTCCTTTGTTAGTGTGTGAATCGCTTAGAACAGGGGTCTCCAACCTTTGCAACTTTAAGTCTGAAGGACTTCAGCTCCCAGAATTCTCCAGCCAGCAAAGTTGCTTAAAGTTGCAAAGGTTGGAGACCCCTGGCTTAGAATGGCGGTAGTGGTGCCTGCTAGAAGAAGCTGTAGTTTTGAGCCTTAACCTCCAGAGGGCAGGATTTGCACACTACAAATTCGATCAAAGACAACGCAGCCCATGAGTGAATGTCAACAGAGCTTCATTCTCTTTGATGGCTGAGGATGATGGAGCATCAAGTGGAGAGCACTAAAGAAAGCCGGAAGAAGGCCAAGCTCCATGTTGCAGGAGAAATCCCAAGATGATCCAGATATGAAGAAGTTCCAGGAACCTCAACGACTTCTTGTGCTTTACTTCAGCCACATCAATAACCGTTCAATTGTTGGAAGAAATGTCCATCTGGGTTCAGTTCCAAGTGGGGGGAAAAGACACTGGATTCATGGAAGTTGCTTGGAAATATGGTTTATTGATGATGGATGGACAGGACCACATGGTTTGAAGTCCTGGGGGAAAAAGGGAGGCGATGCTGAGAGTCCCTGGGTTTTATGCACTCTCTGGGCTTTTTGAATTTGAGCTTGTATTCTGGTTGGTTGTCAGACTCCCATGGGGCCATGAAGAGGCAACTCTATAGGCTATCCTGAGTCCCAGGCTTGGTTGAGTCTTGCTGGGTGATGTAATCTTCCCAGGTGCCATGTGGTGAGATGGGTAGAAGGCTAATCCTACCTTTGTTGGATCTTGGGTGAGGGCATTTGCCTATGAATAAACCTAGTTATCTCTTTGTCTCTTACATGCGGGCATCTGCTGTGGGCTGTTAAGAAGGGTGGCAGCTATTAAGAGTGAGTCTGTTTCCTGCCTAAAAACACGTCTCTCTATAAATATAATATTTATGAAATATAATAGTCTCCCTTTTGAATATGTCCTAGAATATTTCATTTTTCTAGGGGAGGGGTGGGTTTCAAACTTCCTACACTGCTGGGAATAATGGGGGCCATAGTCTCAAATATCTGGGGGAGCACTGGGTTGCTCTATATTTTTCATAGATGACATGAACTTACCTTTATATAACCCGTGTTGACTCTGGATAATCTTTGTTTTCCTCAAATGCTTGGATTTTCCTCCCAATTTTTTTAGAACATTGCTAGGACTAAAGTTTCTGTTATCACCAGTTTTACACTTTGTCCCCTGACATGACTCTTGTTCAGGACCCTGTTTATAGGAAACACATCCTTGTTCCTTTTTCTTTCTTTTATATATTTTATTTACATGTTTTTCTATACATTAGTGCTTAGTAAACAGTGTATTGTCTGGGTCAATTTATGTTACACATGATAATAATGGTAATAAGATGAAGGTAAAGGTTCCCCTCGCACATATGTGCTAGTCAGGGGTGGGTTTCTGCAGGTTCGCACCTACTCGCGAGAACCGGTTGGTGAAATTTAGAGAACCGGTGAGAGGGGGTTCCACCGGCGTACCTGGAAGTAAATCTGGCCCACCGCTGCCAGTGACCCAACGGGAAGGAAAGGAAAGGAAGGAAAAAAGGAAGGAAGAAAGGAAAGAAGAAAGAAAGAAAGAAAGAAAGAAAGAAAGAAAGAAAGAAAGAAAGAAAGAAAGAAAGAAAGAAAGAAAGAAAGAAAGAATTTATCATCACAATTGGGTCCAAAATTTTGGTTGCTAAGCAAGAGCGTTGTTAAATGAGTTTCACCACATTTTAAAAGGTGGCCACTCCCACCTGTCACATGACTGCCAAGCCACGCCCATAAAATAGGCCACACCTACAGAGTAGGTTCTAAAAAATTTGAAACCCACCCCTGGTGCTAGTCGTTCCCAACTCTTGGGGGCGGTGCTCATCTCCGCTTCAAAGTCAAAGAGCCAGCGCTGTCCGAAGATGTTCCCATAGTCAGGACCTACCTGTGCTTAAACATCTTTTTAGATGTAGAAAGGGGTGAAAACAGCCTGTGTCCCATCCCTTCTTCCCAGCGTAGACTGAAGTTTCCCAAGGGTAATGATAAACGGCAGGTAAACACAGGGGAATCGGACAGGATCAGACATGTTTTGATTGGCAGCCCAGCCAGGCACACGTGTGAGAAACTGCTTTTTCCCACAGGCCAGACAGTGAGATTGTGCTGTGTTTGTGCAACTTGCCAAGGGTGGTCTCTGCAAAGCTTTCCCACCGCTTTTTTCTTATGACCCAGAGAGCTGCTGATTCTGCTCTACCGAGGAATGGTTGAGTCGGTCATCTGCACCTCCATCACTGTCTGGTTTGGCTCTGCAACCCAACAAGGCAGACACGGACTTCGGAGGAGAATCGGAACGGCAGAAAAAACATTGGCTACCAACCTGCCTTCCATTGAGGACCTGGACACTGCATGAGTCAAAAAGAGGGCTGTGAAAATAACTACAGACCCCTCGCATCCTGAACATCAATTGTTTCAACTCCTACCCTCAAAATGATGCTATAGGGCAGGGGTCTGCAAAGTCGGCTCTTCTAAGACTGGTGGACTTCAACTCCCAGAATTCCCCAGCCAGCTATGCTGGCTGGGGAACTCTGGGAGTTGAAGTCCACCAGTCTTAGAAGAGCCGACTTTGCAGACCCCTGCTATAGGGCACTGCACACCGGATCAACTAGGCACAAGGTTTCTCCCTGAATGCCCTCACTCTGCTTAACAACGAATCCCCACAACACTGTCAACCTATTTACTAAGACTGCATTCCTTTTATTCTTCTCTTCCTTCCTAGTACCTCTCTCTTCCCACTTATGACTATAACCATGTTGCTTGTATCTTTACAATTAATATTGTTTTATTTCTTTCCTAGTATGAGTGGATCGCTTATTAGTAACCTACGTCTATCACAAAGAGTTGTATCTTATGATTCTTGATGAATGTATTTTATTTTTCTTTATGTACACTGAGAACTTATGCACCAAAGACCAATTCCTTGTGTGTCCAACCACACTTGGCCAATAAAGAATTCTATTCTATTCTGTTCTGTTCTGTTCTGTTCTGTTCTGTTCTGTTCTGTTCTGTTCTCAGTCATTAGTCACTTTTTCTGCATCATTGCAATATTCTATGGTCACTAAATAATACAATACAATAGCAGAGTTGGAAGGGACCTTGGAGGTCATCTAGTCCAACCCCCTGCCTAGGCAGGAAACCCTATACCGTTTCAGACAAATAGCCATCCAACATCTTCTTGAAGACTTGCGGTGTTGGGGCCTTCACAACCTCTGGAGGCAATTTCTGTTCCACTGATTCATTGTTCTCACTGTCAGGAAATTCCTCCTTAGTTCTAAGTTGCTTCTCTCCTTGATGAGTTTCCACCCATTGCTTCTTGTCCTGCCCTCAGGTGCTTTGGAGAATAGCTTGACTCCCTCTTCTTTGGGGCAACCCCCATCTATTCCATTCCATTCCATTCTCTGTTCTGTTCTGTTCCATTCCACTCCCTCTTCTCTTCTCTTCTCTTCTCTTCTCTGCTCTTCTCTTCTCTTCTCTTCTCTTCTATTCTATTCTATTCTATTCTATTCTCGCTCTGAGGGTTGGTCCTTATCTCCCTGACAGTCATTGAGGCTAGTTGGGGGATTTATCTTTACCTTCAGGATTGTCTGAATCAGCGTGCAAATGGGTGTGGAACCTTCTTGGAACTGCTGAAAGGAGACACGCTTCTATTCCACACCATTCGGTCAGAACTAAAGAAGCTTCTTGGATGTGAAGCAAAATATTTTCAAGGAGAACCCCCCCCCCCCCCCCCAAGGAAGTCCAGTTGCCTTTGGGGGAAAAATAAAACCACGTTTGGAACAAACCATGACCCTGGATGATTGAAAATACAGTATCCAGAGACATGAAACTGAAAGTGATTCATCTCAGAAAGTGTTTACAAGGCAAGGAAAGTGTAAAAGGAGAAGTCCTTTGAACGGTTCAACTCCTAGGGACTTTACGTACTTATTTAGGGAGCTTCCTTAGAAGCGAGGAAGCTTAGGGGGCTTTTGTTGGGGTTCTTGGTGATTTCCCATCTAAATCCCATCAAATGTTTCTAGATTGGCCAAAATTGGTTAATGCTGCCCTGCATCCAGGCCTGGTCCTTCAGCACTGCTTCTGCTCCTATGGTTTTCTCTGCCCATGGCCATTAGCTGAGAAAATAATCAGGAGAACCTCCATGGCCAAGATCTTCTCTTTGGAGAATGCAGCAGAAGATACCTTGGCCTTCAATGAACTTCATAGGGTGGGGTGAAAGCATATCCCAGCTCTTTGGGGGTTTCTGATTGGGAAGAGCTTCATAAATATTCAAATATGTGTAGTGTTTCCTTACCTTGGCGATTTCTGGGTGTGAGGAATTGAACTGCTAGCATGGGCACTGATAAACATTCTGGCAGTTGAAATCCATACCCCATGGAGGTCTTCTCCAACCCTTCACAAGAGCTAAAGAACTTGGCTCTACCAGTTAGCTTGGGGCTCCAAAGGAAATGGTCAAATTGTTTAATGATGTATAAAGGCAGATATCTCTTCAATGGTAGTTTTTACACTCTGACATGTTAGGAGGGGCTAACAAAAGCTAAGTGGGCAATATATTTTAAGTTCTAGAGATTACAATGTCTATCTTATTTTACAGGTATAGGTATAGGGATAGGGATAGGGATAGATAGATGATAGATAGATAGATGATAGATAGATAGATAGATAGATAGATAGATAGATAGATAGATAGATAGATAGATAGTGAGATGGATGGATAGATGATGGATAGATAATAGATACACAGATAGTGGATGGATGGATGGATGGAGGGAGGGAGGGAGGGAGGGAGGGAGGGAGGGAGGGAGAGAGAGAGAGAGAGAGAGAGAGTGAGAGAGAGAGAGAGAGAGAGAGAGAGAGAGAGAGAGGGAGAGAGGGAGAGAGAGAGAGAGAGAGAAACACAATTTTAATACATGCCAGATTGTGAGTCAGATTTCAGCTGGGATCTTAGAAGAAAAATACAGGTCATGTCTGCAAGGGATTTAGATCCAGCTAACTGGAGGTCAAAAATATAGATTAATAAAAGATCGGGCAGGAAATTATCCCATTGAGAAACGCTTATCTTCAGCTACCAAAGGAGAAGATACAACTGGCATCCACTGGGTGTTACCTACTTGCATGACTGTTATCAATTATTGTGGAGCAGGTTTGGAGGGAAACCCCAGTAAAAGGTCTGAAAATATCATCAAAGCAGAAAACATGGGATTTGGGTTGCCACAGATAAAACAGGAGATGAACGCCCTTCCTGTGGCCACCTGTGTCCTTTTCCCACCCATGTTGTTTCTGGATTTATTTTAAGCTGACCACCAGAAGGGCAAACTGGGAAAAATAAAAACACACTAAGGTACATATTGTCTGGTTCTGGCTTAGCATGATGCATAAAATCAGCCATTGGCCTTTGTAAACTGTGTTTGAAGATTAGCATATTCAAATGTTTTTCAACCTGAGCAAGTCTAAGATGTGTGGACTTCAACTCCCAGAATTCCCCAGGCAGCATAACTGACTGGGGAATTCTGGGAGTTGAAGTCCATACAACCTGTGGTGTTACAGGTTAAGTAACGCTAGTGTATTGTATCGTCTCTTAGCTAACAAGCATAACTGAACCAGCCATTGCTTAAAGCAGGGGACACCTCCAATGAATTAAAAGTAAAGAAAAGTAAAGAAAGAGCCATGGTGGTGCAGTGGTTAGAGTGCAGTACTGCAGGCTACTTCTGCTGACTGCCAGCTGACTGCAATTTGGCAGTTTGAATCTCACCAGGCTCAAGGTTGACTCAGCCTCAGATGTTGGTAAAATGAGGTCCCAGTTTGTTGGGGACAATATGCTGCCTCTTAGGGGTAAAAACACCCCCGTTGGAAAATAAACAGGCGGAATAGTGCAATATACCAGACAGCAAGAGATACGTTGCTTAAAACACACAATAACTATCAAACACTGATAGTAGAAAAAATAAATAGTCTTTACTTTTGTAGTAACTAAAATGCTTCTTCCAAACAGTGATACTAACTCTTCCAACAATAAACAGTCCTTCACCAAAACACAGTTATCTTACAGTCAAAACAAACAATGATACTTCTTCCGTCTTCAGCTCCTCCTCAGTGGCAATCAGGAAGCAAAGGAAAGCAAAAGGGGATGAACTGTGTTCCCAACTGCCTTTTTATGATTGAGCTGGGAAGCACAGCCAATCAGATTCCACATAGTCCTTAAAGTCACATATACTCTTTAAGAATCCTGGCTTATATATATTGTCAACCCAACATCGGATAATTATCCTAACACTGCCTCTGAAAACCTCTTAGAGAGGGCTGTAGAGCCCCGTGAGGTGGTATCTAAGTCTAAGTGCCATTGCTAATATTCACTTGATTAATCTCTAGCCACGGATTTAATTTTTCCCTATTGTTCCATAAGAACCTAAGAACAGCCTTGCTGGAACAGGCCACAGCCCATCTGGTCCAGCCTTCTGTCTCCCACAGTGGCTCCCCATTTGCTTCAGGGTCTTCCCAAGCAGATGTCTTCACCTGCTTGTGATTCCCTGCAAATGGCATTGAGAGACATCCTGCCTATCTCTCCAACCTGGAGGGTGTCCTTAGGCATCCCTCATGATAGCCATGGATACCCTTGTTCTCCACGAACTCCTCTAATCCTTTCTTAAAGGTGTCGAGGCTGACAGCTGTCAGCCATTAAAGACAACAATTTGATAATAACTTACGGAGATCTGATAGGAGGACACAGGTTGCTTCAAAGGACTTTAGGCAGTTTTCAAACAACCCAGTCTAACTTAAAGCAAGGACTAATCCAGGATGGTACTGTATATGGTGGGAGGGGGTGAAAGATTTGGGGTGGCAAATACCCAGCAGCGAAGATCGTGTCAGATTGCAAACGTCCAGATAGAATCTAATCTTTTAATATGAAACGAAATTATTTTGATTGTTGACGTTGTAAATTAGGTTTTAACATAATACTGCTCCCTGACTCCACTGCGGTTCACATGGTTGTCTCTTGTGCGATTTTTTCATACTCTGTATAGTTTTTTTTATAATAATTGTTTTATAGGGGTTTATTGAATTGCTTTGGGAGCTGAAGTTTTTTAAAGTTACCAAGTTTGAAAATTGCTGTTCTAAACTGTCTCAAACCCAACGAGTACAGGTAGTCCTCGACTTATAACCATAGTTGGGACCAGAATTGTTGTCGCTAAGCCAGACTGTTGTTAAATGAGTTGCACCTGAGTTTATGACGGTTTTTGCCATGGTGCAGAGGTGGGTTGCTACTGGTTTAGCCCAGATCGGGCGAACTGGTAGTAGCGGTGAAGGGAGGCTCCGCCCACCTGCCCGGATGTCGCACGCTCAAACCACTAGTAAAAAAATTGGCAACCCACCACTTAACATGGCTGTTAAGTGAATGATGCAGTCCTTAAGCGAATTCAGCGTCCCTTATCGACTTTGCTTGTTGGAAACTTGTTGGGAAAGTGTCAAATGGCGATCACATGGCTCCAGCATGTCACAACCGTCGTAACTACATGTCCATTCCCTGCATTTTGCTATGATTGTCATAAGTGTGAGGACCAGGTATAAGGCACGTTTTTCAGTGCCGTAGAAAGTTTGAAGAGTCATTAAACAAAGGGTGGTAAATCAAGGAGGGCCTGTAAAAAAGCAACTGTCCCAGAGGGCAACGATACACCAAGGTGGGTTCAGTTGTTCCCCTGAGTTGTGGGAATTTCCTGCCTCGGTTCTAGGAGTGTTCAGAACAGGGCCAGGGTTGCACCGAGATTCGGACGTGATAGAATGAATTGTTATGACAGGAAGGAGTGGCTGCTCTTCCAGTTGGAACCAGACAGGCAGTTCTGCATTTTATTCTTATCATTGTCCCACAGGGCATCTGTCTGCAGCACAGGAAAATATTTATCAAATGGAATGAGAGAGAGAGAAAGAGAGAGAGAGAGAGAGAGAGAGAGAGAGAGAGAGAGAGAGAGAGAGAGAGAGAGAGAGAGAGAGAGAGAGGAAAGAAGGAAGGTGGGAGGTGAAAGAGAGAAAGAAAGGAAGAGAGAAGGAGGAGAGGAGAAGATGGAGTTCCCAATATCAACTCACTTCTGAGAAAAACAGGGGTAGAGACCCATTTTCAGCATCCACATTAGCCTGGCGCTTGGCCCATCTCCTGGATAAGTCTCATTTTGGATGAGCAAAAGAGCTAACAGTTATCAAAACAAAGAAAGCTGCCCTGCTTGCCTTCACAGAAAAGCCAAGCTTCCATTCTCGAAGGAAGGAAGGAAGGAAGGAAGGAAGGAAGGAAGGAAGGAAGGAAGGAAGGAAGGAGAAGGGAAGGGAAAGAGAAAGCCATATTTGCCCTCCCCAGACTTCAGAAAAGCCTCCCGGAGCCTGGAGAGGGCGAAACACACACACACACCCTGCATGGGGGAGGAGTTTGCATGCGTGGGTGGGAGGGGCATGCGCTTGCGGAGGGGGAGGATTACACATGCATGCACAGGGGGTGGGTGGGCCCGATAGCACATGCATGCACAGTTTTGGCACACCTTTAGAAAAAGGTTAGCCACCCCTGGGTTAGAGTGCAGCATTGCAGGTTACTTCAGCTGAAGGCTAGCTGCAGTCTGGCAGTTCGAATCTCCCTAGGGTGAAAGTGGACTCAGCCTTCCATCCTTTTGAGGTGGGTCAAATGAGGACCCAGATTGTTGGGGGGGGGCAAGAGGATGACTCTGCAAACCGCTTAGAGATGGCTGTAAAAGCACTGTGAAGCAGTATATAGGTCTTAAGTGCCATTGCTATTTTCTCCTGACAAGCAAAGTCAATGGGTAAGCCAGATTCCCTTAACAATGGGTGTTACCAGTGGTGGGTTTCAAATTTTTTAGAACCTACTCTGTAGGTGTGGCCTATTTTGTGGGCGTGGCTTGGCAGTCATGTGACAGGGTGGGAGTGGCCACCTTTTAAAATGTGGTGAAACTCATTTAACAACGCTCTTGCTTAGCAACCAAAATTTTGGACTCAGTTGTGATGATAAATTCTTTCTTTTTCTTTCTTTCTTTCCTTTCTTCTTTCCTTTCCTTTCCTTTCCTTCCCGTTGGGTCACTGGCAGCGGCGGGCCAGATTTACTTCCAGGTACGCCGGTGGAACCCCCTCTCACCGGTTCTCTAAATTTCACCAACCGGCTCTCACGAGTAGGTGCGAGCCTGCAGAAACCCACCACTGGGTGTTACCAACTTAAGCACTGCAGTATTCACTTAAATCTGTGGCCAGGAAGATGGTAAAATGGGACAGGATTCACTTCATAACTGTTCTCACTTAGTGGCAGAACTCTTGGGCTCAATGCTGGTCGTAAATCAAGGATTACTGTACCTGTACTAGCCCTTCTCTCCTCCCCCTAATGCTCGTTCCTTCCCTCCGCTGTGTAATCTCCTTGACATCTGGTTCTCTCTAGTGCCAAACCTAAGAGGAAATAGTATTTCAGTCCACTTACCTCTTGGCAAAAAAACCAACAACCCTTGCATCATGCAGAAAGGCACGTTACAGGAAACGAATAAACATACATATGATTTGAGGTTTAACAGACAGGTTTCCCTTTTTTTTCCGGAACAGCCAAATAACGAGTTGCACAAAAACACACACACACACACACACACACACACACACACACAGATACCATCAATCAAATGTATTCAGCTTTTCCCAGCCTGATCACATAGGCGGTGTGTTTCCAAAAGATAATCTAACATAAAATAATATGCCCCCTCCCCTCCGGGAACATCAAAAGCTCCCCTGACCCCCAAATGGTTTGAGCCTGAATTTTGCAAGGCTTGGAGGGTGTATCTGGCAGGTAGATTAACCCCCTTGGAGGGGGTGTTTTTTGTAACATAACAGCGGTTGTGTGGATTAGGTTAGATGGTTGTTGGAGGTCATGATGCTGTTATGTTGGTATTGTTTTGTTTAGCCAGACCTTCAAGGCGCAGCAGACTCTAGACCAAGGGTAGTCAACCTTTTTATACCTACCGCCCACTTTCGTGTCTCTGTTAGTAGTAACATTTTCTAACCGCCCACCGGTTCCACAGGAATGGGGATTTATAAAGTAGGGAAGTCAGTTAAATTGCTCGGGACCTAGCTACCTGCGGGATCGGATCCTGCCCCATACATCCTCACGGCCGATTCGCTCCCACAGAGAGGGACTTCTCCGGGTGCCGTCCACTAGACTTTGTCAGCGGGCGGCGCCCAGGGGAAGGGCCTTCTCTGTGGCGGGCCCAGCCCTCTGGAATGACCTTCCCCCCGATATCAGGACAACCACGGACCTCCGCTCCTTCCGTTTAAAATTAAAGACGCACTTTTTTCGTCTGGCCGGCCTTGGGTAGTCTCTTTTTAGTTTAGGGGTTTTTAGGGGTAATTTTTAGCTTAGTTTATGGGTTTTAGCGCAGGATCAATTTAATTTATTTTTAACTTTGTCTTTTGTATTTGTCAGTGGTTTTATTTGTATTTTAATTGCCTGTGCCCCGCCTCGAGTCCCCTCGGGGAGAGAGAGCGGGATATAAAATTAAATTATTATTATTATTATTATTATTATTATTAAATTAAAAAAAGGAAAGTGCTTCAGTATCGGGCAAAACCCCTACCGCCCACCATGAAAGCTGGAACGCCCACTAGTGGGCGGTAGGGACCAGGCTGACTACCACTGCTCGAGACAGTGATAGTGAACCTTTTCGGCAACGAGTGCTCAAATTGGAAGCCGTGCATGTGCCCACACATGCTGGAAACCTGAAGACTAGTTGGCCAGTGCGTATGCACTCACTAGCCACCTGATCTTCAGGTTTCCCATGCGCCCATGAGTGTTGCGTTCCGAATCCCGCTCGAACCGGTACGTTGGAATGGGCCCGGCAGCGTCCACATGGATGTGCTCAGCACTGCATGCATCTTAGCACCTCTGCGATGTTCCAGCTGCTCAGTGGACCATCATGCAGGTGCTGTATGCGCCATGCGCGTGCACGGAAGCACTGAAGACTTAAAAGACCAGTAAGGAGCTCGGGCGGGCAGGTGGGCACTCTGTAGCACCATACCGGAATGGTATCTGGTGCTCCGGGCAGGCTCCGGGCAGGGTCTGCCTGCAACCCACCACCGGTGTACATGCACGTCAGCCATCTGGTCTTCGTGTGCCCTGGAGTCCCAGAAACCCGAAAACCAGGTGGCCAGCATGCATGCGCTCCAGCCAGCTGATATCTCGCTCCGGCCAGATGGTCTTCAGTTTTTGAGCATGCATGAAGACCAGATGGCGCGCCAGAAACCAGAAGAGTAGCTGGCAATGGCGTTGTGTGCCCACAGAGAGGGCTCTGCATGGCACCTCTGGCACGGGTGCCATAGGTTCGGCATCACGGCTCAAGAGGAAGACTAGAATTCAGGTTTTATTATTCTACGACAGCATTTTTCAACCTTGGTCACTTGAAGATGTGTGGACTTCAACTCCCAGAATTGCTATGCTGCCTGGGGAATTCTGGGAGTTGAAGTCCACCCATCTTCAAGTGACTGAGGTTGAGAATCTCTCGTTAAGAGATAAAAGAGAAATGACATTTCCAACCCTTGGAAAGAGAACAATAATATTCCAGGTTCAGTGGTGGGATTCAATTTTCCCCCCCCGGATTGGTTCTGTGGGTGGGGCTTGGTGGGCTTGGTGTGGGTTGGTGGGCGTGGCAGGGGAAGGCTACTGTAAAATCCCCATTCCCTCCTGATCAGCTGGAATTTGGGAGGCAGAGAATAGAGTCAGAGGTGGCATTTACCGGTTCTCCGAACTACTCAAAATTTCCGCTACCGGTTCTCCAGAACTGGTCAGAACCTGCTGAATCCCATCTCTGATCCAGATCCTTGGGAAATACTTGATAGGTGGATTAAAAAATGCCCCAATCTAGTCTAAACATCTGGTGGATTGTGCGGTCAACAACAACAACAACAACAACCACCCAGGGGGGAAAAACAGAATCAGTTAAGATTTGCAGGGTGGAGTCAGTTTTCCTGCTACCTCCTCACCTGCTTCCACAGGTATTTATTATATGGTAGCCTAAATAGCCATTTCCTCTATTATTAAGGTACAGATAATATATCATTATTAAGTAGAAATGATGGCTGCCAGTTATGGGAAGCAGCAGCCACTTGAATGGAGACATGGGCAGGAGGGAGTTCCTTTTCCCTGCTTTTCTTCTTGCAAACATAACTACAGGTAGTTCTCAACTTACAAACATTTGTTTACCAACCAAAATCACAACGGCACTGAAAACGGTGACTTATGACTGGTCCTTGCAGTTACGGCTGTCCGAGCATCCCTCCACAATCACGTAATTTGGGCACTTGGCAACTGTCACGTATTTATGACGGTTGTAGTATCCCAGATCACTTTTTGTGACGATCCACTTAACAACGCCAATCCTGCTGGCTGGGGAATTCTGGGAGTTGACATACAGCTGTCAAGAAGAGATCAGACTGCCATCTGTCCAAAATGGTGTAGGAACTCCTGCTTGGGTGGAGGGAGGGGGTTGGACTAGATGATCTACAGGGTCCCTTCCAACTCTCTTAATCTGTTACCCTCTTAAAGTCAGCAAATTTGAAAAATGCTTTAGAGATTTATTAGTAACCTATGGCTACCACTAAGAGTTGTATCTTATGATTCTTGATGAATGTATTCTATTTTATTGTTTCTTTATGTACACTGAGAGCATCTGCACCAAAGACAAATTCCTTATGTGTCCAATCATACTTGGCCAATAAAGAATTCTGTTCTGTTCTATTCTGTTCTGTTCTGTTCCGTTCTACTCTACTCTACTCTACTCTACTCTACTCTACTCTACTCTACTCTACTCTACTCTATTCCCTACCCTACCCTACTCTAGTGCTGAAAGGTCTGATCAACACAGCTTTAGATCCATCCGTGGTGGGCAACTTTTAACCGAATAACAGAGTTGGAAGGGACCTGTGAGGTCTTCTAGTCCAACCCCCCCATGGAGTAGGAGACCATTCCAGACAAGCGGTTGTCCAATCTCTTCCTAATGCTGATCTAAAACTTCCAGCAACGCAGCTGGGGCCGGAATGCAGAATGCTGGGAGTTGTAGTTCATCATCCTCCAGAATCCTCCACTTTCTTTTTTTTCTTTTTCTTTTTGGCAAACAAGTTCAAATACTGTCTAGTTCTTTGACATAAAACATCAGAAGTAGTTGAACTTGTCTGTCAAATATATATATATATATATGTTTTCGTAGATTTTCACTGGTGTAGGTATGCTGGTATTGGTGGCTTTGGGGATTTTCCTGTGTATAAGGCATAGAAATGTTATTGCATAGAAATGTTATTGTATATATATATAAGCAACCTTTGCACCCAGTTCTCTCCCTGCTGGTCATCTGCTGCTGAATTTCCCGCTTGGGCTGAGCTGTCATTCCAGAAGCCACTTTTTTTCCTCTCCGTGGCAGGGCAGATTCCCCCCCCCCCCAAAGCACAGCTGGGATTTTCCTAGTCTCCTTCCTCCTCTGCCCCCACCTCCAATTCAGAGCAAAACTGTCCAGGCCAGCTAGTTCTCGCCCCCCCAACCCCCTTCTAGCGAGCCCTGTGATGTCACTGGTTTTTTTTTTTTTTTCCAAAGCAGGCTTGTAAAACTTGTTTGAAAAACCAGGAAGAAGCCGAGAGGGGCAGGCAGCTCCTGCAGGCTGACACTGCAGGCTGAAGCAGCGGTGGCAGCAGCCCAGCCGTTCCACTTCTGAGCAGGAAGGAAGGAAGGAAGGAAGGAAGGAAGGAAGGAAGGAAGGAAGGAAGGAAGGAAGGAAGGAGGAAAGCAGGCCCCCGAAAGAGGCGCCTGGCTTTGCAAATTGCAAAAAACAGGGGGGGCCCTCTACCAGGTGAGTGACAGCTGCCTATCACCTCGGGATAAGACTCCCCTCCCCCCCAGAATGCCAAAAGTTGATGGTGAGAGAAGTCAGGAGTAGGTAAGGGGGAGAAGGAAAGAGGAGGAGCAGAGGGTAGAGGAGAAAGACGAAAGGAAATAGACCCCTACCCATTTCCCCCACCACTTCGCTGACATGAAGGACATCTGATTGGTTTGGAAAGGAGCAACTGGATCCTGGGAGAGAAAGAGAAAGTAACCGCTCGCTTTCTCCTTGGCTGAGCGTGAATGAATGCACACAGCACATGATAAGTGTAGTAGCCAAAAGTCTACGAAGTCCATATCCTGACCATCCAGATTCAGCCTATGCCCAGATGCTGCTTATAGAAGTACCCAAAGGCAAGGACCAATAGGGCTGGGGGGAAAAAAACCCAGCTTCTATCACAGAGCAGGCACTACATATTGAATTCTACTGAATAGGGCAAGATTAAATGCAATATCAGGGGTTTTTCAATTCAATTGTATAGAATGTAAATTCAATTGTATAGAATGTATAGGATGTGTGTGGTTGTTTTTTTTTAAATATAGGTTTTTTTTTTTAATGCATGATATACACCAAAGATGGCATTTAATTTCGTTGCATGCAGGGCAATGACAATAAAGTACAGTAACTACCCTCGTGTTGTAGTTTTGCACAGAATATCTGTCCAGCTCTGATGGGCCCATCTTCCTCCCCGAGCATTCTGTACCACTACGATTCATTGAACTTTTAGATAGTACCGCTTCGCTGATATTCATAGACACCTTCAACTCTGTTGTTGCAATGTTAGACCTCATCATTTGATATAATTTCAGGATTTACCTCATCCCTTAATAGGGGCTGTAACCTGGATTTCCACAGATGCGATACATCAGGGGTCTCCAACCTTTGCAACTTTAAGTCTGAAGGACTTCAGCTCCCAGACTTCCCCCAGCCAGCAAAGCTGAAGGAGCTGAAGTCCTTCAGACTTAAAGTTGCAAAGGTTGGAGACCCCTGCAATACATGATGTTATTTTACCGATGTGTTTTAACACGATCTTCACATTTTATTTGTTTATTCTCTTTTCCTGGTCTTGGACTGGCAGTAAATTGGATTGAATTGATTGAATGAACAGTCTTCTGATTCAATCCATTAGATTGAATGAGCAGAATGTTAGAAAGGAAAAATATCTCCAGTATCACCCCAAGGAATGGGGGAGGGGGAGAGGACCCCCAAGTTTTTTGGTTCTTTATTTTTTATAAATATATCAAATCAATGCATGAACAACGAAACCTGAGTGTCATGCATTCTAATACAAATAAAACTAACAAAGTTAATCATAATTGGGGCATCCAATCAACTTATATATTTCTAGTAAATAACAGGCATTTATCTTAGGTTGCAATCTATCATTGTTCAGGTGTTCCACCTTTTCTCTTGTTATTGCTTTCATTTTATGATATAAAAATGTATACATTGATATTAGCCCCTCCTCTTATTTTCTATCACCTATTCTAGCTTTTAATCATGTCACCCTTTATTAAAAGGCTTTTCCTTTCATTAATTTCTAACTTCTAATCATGTCACCTACTTCTAAAAAATATTATCTTTTCCTGGTCTTGGACCACAGTAAATTGGATTGAATTGATTGAATGAACACTCTGTTCATTCAATCCATTAGATTGAATGAGCAGAGGGTTATAAAAAAATAGATCTCCAGTATCACCCCGAGGAACGGAGGGGGGAACTTGGTGTGGGATGCTTCTTGAAGGCCAGGCGTGGAGAACTTGGGAAGGGTCAGAGATAAATGACCTTATGGATTCCTGGTAAATGGGGCAGATTGTCTGGGGTTCGTCCCCTGGGAACGCAGGCAGAATGGGGCCGTCGGTGGGTCTCCAAATAAGATTCCTGCTTTCCCAGAAAGTTAGATTCCTTCATGCGTAGCGTTCAAGGTCCGAAGCAAGCAATACCAAAGAGGCATTTGTGGGTTTTTTTCTTTTCTGGAGTTGGAAATGGGGAATGTGGAGCCGAATCCACAGTTTTCCATCCGTTAGAGGAGATGAAAGAGGTTGGGGGGTGGCTCTTGGGGGGGATCTGGAAAGCTCCAGAAAGTGGAATCCAAAGAGATCCACGCACAGAAGGGTTAAAAGAGAAACGTCTCCGGTGCTTGAAAATAAACAAGCGCATGTTGCGACACGGACGGCTGTCCGTTAGGGCAGGGGTCTCCAACCTTTGCAACTTTAAGTCCGAAGTACTTCAGCTCCCAGAATTCTCCAGCCAGCAAAGCTGAAGTCCTTCAGACTTAAAGTTGCAAAGGTTGGGGACCCCTGGCCCAGGCCCTGACACTGACAGATTTGCTGGCTGGAGAAGTCTGGGAGCTGAAGTCCTTCAGACTTAAAGTTGCAAAGGTTGGAGACCCCTGCGTTAGGGGTTATTCTGAGATACGTTGACTTTTCCCAGGGAAAATTTGCATTCGGCTACAGGCTGCTCATAAGATGGGAAGGCAGAAAGGTGCTTGAAAAGGTTAAAACAAAAAAGAGAGTTTGAACAGGGGCGGGAGAAGGTTGCACCGAAGTCGTGTGGGAGCCCAGCCAGAAGGAAATCTGCCTCGATGGGCTGTACCAAGGCAACAAACCATATTTTTAATGTGATATGTGTACAGCTTTCTCTCCCTCGCTCAACCGGCTTGAAAATAGCCGAGCGAAGCAGTTTATCCCAGCGGCCTGTTTGCGTTTGCCACAAGGATCTAAATCAGATGCTAAGTTTCTGGAGCAGAGACAAATCTCTTGCTTAAAGGGGATTTTTGACGTCAGTCTGGTAATGCTCTCGCCACAGAAAACGGGCTTCGGTGGCTCTCTGGCCTTGTCCTTCAGACTCAGAGAGATGTATAGGCTGTTGTTTATCCTTAAGGCAACCCACCAAAGGCAGCTAGGCTAGGCAAACAGCCGCTTGTCCATGGTCTTTATGGAGAGAGAGAAAGTCTTGGGCCAAATCAGACTTGTGAACCTTTCTCTCCACGTATAAAACCGGAGGTTTTATATGAGACTAGCTGATAACCCAGTGTTGCCTGGGTATTTATTTATAGGGGGAAAATGTCCGGAAATGTCCAGACCAAATGTAATTTCTAATGTTGGATTTTCCCCCTTACCAGAGGGAGGCCCCTTGTGGAGTACTGTGAAGCTGTTACCATGGCAACTCCACTGCGCTGTACAGCAGAAGCCATTTTAATGCACAACAGGTTGTATCTTAACAGAATACATACCCCAAGGGGTGTTAGGGGAGCCTTACCCTCACAGTATTTGTTTCCAGAGAGTAAGTCATCTGTGTACCAAGTTTGGTTGAAATTGCTCGAGGTGTTCCAGAGTTATGCTGGAACATACACACACCTTACCATTTATATCTATATAGAGATTGATGCTACATAGATGCGGGGACTTGGAGTTGCCATGTTTGATTGTTAAATCAGTTACACACAAACATGCACACACTCACAAAGAGTCTCTGATTAAATTGTGCAGCAGATTCAATACATTTAATGAATGAGGAAGAGGAATTTTGGTTTGTGCCATAGTAGTTGTCTAGCTTTCATTAGAAGCTTTTATGCAGAAGACGGAAGATTGTCTCACAGGGTGATGTTCTGTGTGGCTCAACGCTGAGCTACAGCAGGTTTTTTTTCCCAGCCTTGACAATTTTAAGATGGGTGACTTCAACTCCCAGAATTCTCTAGCCAACATGGAGCATGCTGGCTGGGGAATTCTAGGAGTTGAAGTCCACCCACCTTAAAGTTGCCAAGGTTGAAAAATACTGATTAAACTACGATGTATAAAATCCACCCCCCCCCACTTCTCCTTACAAACTTTCTTATAGTGACCATTCAAAGTTATAGTGCTGAAAAAAGTGGTTTACAACCTCCCGCCACCACTACTACTGGTTCATCCAATTCGGGCCGAACCGGGAGCAACCCACTTCTGCTCTCCATCCCATTAACCTGCTTTCTAACTCCATTCTCCTGTGCAGGGCAACAAATGGAGACTCAGCCAATCAACTGGGACTCGGGAGGTAGAGAATAGATGGGGGCGGGGCCAGACAGAGTTGGTATTTGCCGGTTCTCCGAACTACTCAAAATTTCCGCTACCGGTTCGCCAGAACCAGTCAGAACCGGCTGAATACTACCTCTGGGAACAGGGATCTAGAAGTTTGAGATTCTCCCATTTCTGTTTCCAGATCTTTAGATGACAGCTGCTTCTATGTGTAGAGCTGTTCCTCTTCTCTTTCAACACGAGAATATTTGCTGTTATAAGCACCCGCCTCAGAACAATTACTTTTATTTGTACATATATAGCCACACAGATTTTATGACCGAGGAATCCCTGAATGAAAGCTGGATGATTAGTATCTCTGGATTTATTTAATTAGGCAACATTCCTGGGGAGGAAGGCATGGGTTTTATTCACTCTTGATTTGATTCTTGGGCAAGGAATTATAAATTATAAGGTGGGGCCGTGGGCTTTGATCTTCCTAAAACAAGTTAAAAGTTGTTTGAGAGCGCAATGGACCACGTTCATAGTGTGGTACAATACACCCAAAGGTCTTAATTGTTAAGGTGAGCCTTAACAGTTCTGCAAGGTGATTTCCTGGACTAAATTAAGCAAATACAGAAAAAGGAACTGGGTAGCCAGGCTGCCAAATATTTAATTAACCCCTGCTCCTTAGCAGCAGTTAAAACTGTTGAGGGGTGTGTGCCAAATGATCATCTTGGTCATCTTGTAATGAAGAGTTGCATTCATTAACTACCACAGAAATTTAAGGACCAACCACTGCCTTGGTTTCCATACCTAACGTGGCTGAAGATATAACTGTTTTTTTTAAAAATTTATTTACTCTGCTGTGGGTGAATGTATATGTATCTTTCTCTTGTTTATAAAAATGTGTAATTAAAGGTCAAGTAGCTAATGATGGAATGAAACAAACACCAACAAAAGGGAAAGGAATGTGTAGCTACATGTAAAGTAAGTTTCACCCTGAAGCAAAGGTTGAAGCAAAAATACGATTATCAAAAAAATAATAATTTTACAGTACAGTACAGGTACGGTAGGCCTCGAGTTACGACCACAAAATTTCTTTTTTTTTAAAAGCAATTTTATTGGTTTTACAGTTTTATAAAGGGAAAAGGGTATATAGGGTACAGTGGAAATATTTTAGAGCTTCCACGTCGGAGATGGTGGTCGTTTCCGTGACTTCATATAAAAACAATTTCAATAAAAGGTGGAAAGCGGTACATACATATTATGTCATAAATTCATGCATTCAATCCTTTGTTTTTGTTAACATCCATTAAGGAATTACTATATATAAAAGAAAAAATCATTTTTGTGATCTGAGTCGCTTTGCTATCGTTTCTTCTTCTTCCTTCCCACCGGTGGGCGGAGCCACGGCCCCTCCCGCTCCCATATCTTCGTCCTCCAGGATTGAGGAATGTTTTTTAAGAAAGGCTTCCGCCTCTTCAATTGTTTTAATTCTTACTCTCTCCCCCCCCCCCCAACAATTTCTATTGTTAAGTGAGAAGGTTGTTGGAATGGGTTTTGCCCCATTTTACGACATTTCTTGTCACAATTGTTTAGTGAATCACTATGGTTGTTAAATGAGTAACCTGGGCGTTAAGTGAATCTGGCTTCCCCATTGACTTTGCTGGTTAGAAGGTTGCAAAAGGGGATCCCGTGACCCCAGGAGACTGCAATGGTCATGAAGATGATCTCATTGCCAATCATCTGGATTTTGGTCACATGAACACGTGGATGCTATACAGGTTGTAACTGTGAAAAAATGGTCATAAGTCACCTTTTCCAGTGTCCTTGTAATTTTGAACAGTCACTAAATGAACTGTCGTAAAATGAGGGCTACATGTATTGCTTTGAAAGAGAAAGAAAGAAAAAGGAAGGAAGGAAAGAAAGAAAGAAGGAAAGAGAAGGAAAGAGAAAAAAGAGAGGGAGGGAGGGGAGAAGGAAGGAAAAAAGAAAAAAGAGAGGGAGGGAAGGAAGGAAGGAAGGAAGGAAAGAAGGAAAGAGAAAAAAGAGAGGGAGGGAGGGAAGAAGGAAGGAAGGAAAAAGAAAAAACGATAGAGAGGGAAGGAAGGAAAGAAGGAAAGAGAAAAGAGAGGGAGGAAAGGAAGGAAATAAAGGAAAGAGAAAAAAGAGAGGGAGGGAGGGAAGAAGGAAGGAAGGAAAAAGAAAAACAATAGAGAGGGAAGGAAGGAAAGAAGGAAAGAAAAGAGAGGGAGGGAAGAAGGAAGGAAGGAAAGAGAAAAAAGAGAGGGAGGGAGGGAAGAAGGAAGGAAGGAAAAAGAAAAACGATAGGGGGGGAAGGAAGGAAAGAAGGAAAGAGAAAAAAGAGAGGGAGGGAGGGAAGAAGGAAGGAAGGAAAAAGAAAAATGATAGGGGGATGGAAGGAAAGAAGGAAAGAGAAAAATGAGAAGGAGGGAAGAAGGAAGGAAGGAAAGAGAAAAAATAGGGAGAGAGGGAAGGAGGGAAGGAAGAAAAGAAGGAAAGAGAAAAAGATAGGGAGAGAGGGAGGGAAGCAAGGGAGGGAGGAAGGAAGGAATAAGGATTCTAATAGCTTCTTTCTCTTTTTTCTCCTCCATCTCTCTCTTCCTTTTAACCTCTAATTGCTACTTGAATATTTCAGATTATGCTTTGGACATCTGTGATCCTTGCTCATTTATATTTGGTTCATTTTAATTATATTTTAAAGTAGTTTCTCTTTTCCTTCCAAACCTCTATTCTAAACAGCTTAGCTTACATGTCTGTGGGCACACGTGGTATATAAGGGAACTGATAATGCTTGAATTTAATTAGGCTTCAGCGGTCAACTTTTCCATTGCTGAGTCCTCTGGACTCGGATTACAGTTGCCCAGCCTTGTATTGTCAGCAAGGTCGGGGAGTGTGTTTGTGTATGTTTATGTGTATCTTAATAGCTTTATGCTCTCTTGGATGGCCTGATTGCTCTAAACACGCCTTAAAGAGAAAAGGAAGAGGGAAAAAACCCCATGAGAATAATAACTTTCAGGAGATATCAGCCACCAGACTCACCTGTCACCTATCTTTGGTTTCTTAATCGAAAGGAACTTGAGGCCTTTGGCAGGTATGCATTATTCATAGGCCACTGAGTTCATCATGACAACACATTATCAGTGGTTCAAAATAAAAGTGAGTCGCCAGCGGACTAATTCCGTGTTTCCCAAACTTGGAAACAGTGGGAAGAAAATGTCCTTCTGGGTTCAGTTCCAAGCGGGGAAAAAGACACTGGAAACAAGGAGGCTGTTTGGAAAGATGGTTTAATGGTGGACAGGATCACACGGCTTGAGCTCCTGAGCAGAAAAAGAGATCAATACAATACAATACAATACAATAGCAGAGTTGGAAGGGACCTTGTAGGTCTTCTAGTCCAACCCCCTGCGTGGGCAGGAACCGTATACCATTTCAGACAAATGGCTATCTAACATCTTCTTAAAGACTTCCAGGGTTGGGGCATTCACAACTTCTGGAGGCAAGCTGTTCCAGAGGTTAATTGTTCTAACTTTCAGGAAATTTCTCCTTAGTTCTAAGTTGCTTCTCTCCTTGATTAGTTTCCACCCATTGCTTCTTGTCCTGCCCCCAGGTGCCTTGGAGAATAGTTTGACTCCCTCTTCTTTGTGGCACCCTCTGAGATATCGGAAGACTGCTATCATGTCTCCCCTGGTCCTTCTCTTCATCAAACTATACCCAGTTCCTGCAATTGTTCTTCATATGTTTTAGCCTCCAGTCCCCTAATCATCTTGGTTGCTTTTCTCTGCACTCTTTCCAGAGTCTCCACGTCTTTTCTACATCGTGGTGACCAAAACTGAATCACATGCTTTCAGATGTTGGGCAAAGAAGAAAAAGAGGTAGAGATGCTGAGAGTCCCTTAGTTTTATACCCTCTCCTGGGCTTTGGACTTCCTGGGGCACAGGAAGAGTATCCTGATTGGTTGCTGTCAGAGGTCATAGCTAGGTAGGTTGTCTGTGTGCTACGTTTGGATGAAACTTGGTGGCAATGAAATGGCTCTGCCTGAAGGAAGTAGATATTTGTTATGTAGAATGGACTGGCTCAGGCCTTAATGGCCCATTCACAAAGGTGGTAGAGGTTGAGTTTCTGCCTCTTTGAGTTTCTCTTTTTAGGGGAAATATTCAGCCTTTTTAGTGTACCCCAAAATACTGCACTCCTTTAGGAGAGGGGTGGGTTTTAACTTCTAACAAAACTGTAAGACCTGTGGACTTCAACTCCCATAATTCTCTAGGCTTCCACATGACTTCAGTTACAATGGAAGGACACTTCGATTCCTACCATGGACGAATGGTTGCAGAAGTTGATGGAATCAGCTGAAATGGCAAAACCGACCACTTTGATTAAAGAAAAGGACACTGGATTAGTGGGTTTAGATCTGATCAACCTAACTAGCTTGTCCCTTGAGCCACGAAGCAGTTCTCAAAGATGAGAATGCACCTCCTCTCTTCCATCTCCGTCTTTGGTAGGTCCCAATCCAATCTGGACACAGTGGCTCAGTGGCTAAGATACTGAGCTTGTCGATCAGGAAGGTCATCAGCTCAGCGGTTCGAATCCCTAGCGCCGCGTAACAGAGTGAGCTCTCGTTACTTGTCCCAGCTTCTGCCAACCTAGCAGTTTGAAAGCATGTAAAAAAATGCAAGTAGAAAATAGAAAAATAGGAACCACCTTTGGTGGGAAGGGAACAGTGTTCTGTGCGCCTTCGGCGTTGAGTCATGCTGGCCACATGACCATGGAGATGTCTTCGGACAGCGCTGGCTCTTCAGCTTTGAAACAGATATGAGCACTGCCCCCTAGAGTCAGGAACGTGTAGCAGATATGTGCGAGGGGAGCCTTTATCTTTACCTTTAATCCAAACTGGATATTGCAACATATTCGTAGTATTGGTTTTGTAATGTAGTATTAACAATATTGCAGGAAGGAGCAGCCTCCGAGTCACTCTTGGGGTTACTGAGGTCCTTAGGAAGATGGCTACACCCTATTTTTTTTAAATGTTTTATTTATTTTATTTATAATACTTTTCATCTCCATCAAACAGTGTGTGAGCTGGGCATAAATATTTGAGAATTCATAGTCCACATATTTGTGGTTATATTCATTACAATTTACATTTATAATACAGCCATATATCAAGATAATTACAACAATACATAATACCACCATAAACTTCTTCCCAGGGGAACATTTTCTCTTCTTATATCTCCTCCTTCCTAACTTCTGTATCTGTTCTTTAGCCGGGGATAAAATACATCCCACGTCAAAAAATATTCAGTTTCTTCTCTGTCCTTGACAATAAGCATTAATCTGTCCGTTTCTGCGCATTCCATTATTTTCTGAAACACTCTCTTGTCTGGCGGGATCTCTTCACTCTTCCACTGTTGCGCAAATACAATCTAGCAGTACGTGTAGAATCAAATATATAATTTTTTGTTGTATTTTTCCGGTATTTTTCTGCCCAACAGAAATGTCTCTGGTTCAATATGCTTCTTTGTCATTTTTTCTGACCAGTTATGTATTTTTAACCAGTATTTGTTAATTTTGGGGACATATCCACCACATATGGTAATATGAGCCCGGTGTTTGGTTACATTTCCAACATTTGGCTGCTCTATCTTTATACATTCTAGGCAACCTTGCCGGTTGCTACACCCTGTTTCATGGGTATTTATGACTTTGCTACTGGCACACCAGAGAAGCGTGTGGGGAAAGAATTGACTGTCCCAACCATCAATTGTTCAGTCGTAAATTAGTAGAAAAGACTAGCTTTGCCCAAGACATCAAGGCATAATATACAGTTTCAAAACGAGCCAAGTTTCGAATAGGTTACTTTGGGGTCTTGTGCAATCTCTGTACAGCAATCCTTGATTTATGACCGAAATGGAACCCAAAACTTCTGTTGCTCACTGGGACAGAGATTTATGCTGTTTTATGACTTTTCTTGCCACAGATGTTAAGTGATTCACGTTAATTTAATCCCATGGTTGTTAAAGGAATCTCACTTCCCCATTAACGTTGCTTGTTAGAAAGCTTCAAAAGGGGATGACATGACCCTGGGACATTGCAACCGTCATAAATCTGAGGCAGTTGCAAAGTGTCTGAATTTTGATCACATTTAGGAGGTTGAAATGGTTGTAAGTGTAAAAAATGACCATAAGCCAATTTTTCAGGGCTATTGTAATTTTGAACAGTCACTAAATGAGAACAGCCTGTATTGTTTAGAAAGAAAGAAAAAAAGAAATAAATAAAGAAAGAAAGGAAGGAAGGAAGGAAGGAAGGAGTAAACGCTGCCTACCCACCCATTCTAGACTACAGTTCCTAATTGTGCCAAGTTATGATGTTTTGAACTCTGCTTTGTTGAATAAACCATAATTGTCATAATTAACACATGACCCTGATCCTTAAGCCTTGGGTTACAAACCCTAGTAACTACCGTAGTTCATACAACCTGCTAAGCCAAAACTGAAAGTAGCCATTCTGTTCCACCAATCTTAATGTTGGAACTCCTAAATGGGGCTCACAGCAATAGGGGTTTCCAGATGAAAATTAAAGGGGCATGAAGGCCTCCATCAGATGCCCTAATTTTGGGGTTTTTTCCCCCCTAGCTCTTCACAAGATGGCTGTCTTTTTTCTCTTCAGGCTCTTCTCAACCTGTTTCTTGGCATCTATGAAAAACACTGACCTTGTTATTATGATTGTCCTACGAAGGCATCTCAAGTGGAAAGAAACAAGCTAGGAGTGATAGCAAAGGAGAAACACAAGTGAAGCTCATTGTTCCTCATTAGATACTCAGAAGACAATTTCTGGAATGTCTTAAGCTCTAACCCAGGGGTGGGCAAACTTTGCAACTTTAAGTCTGAAGGACTTCAGCTCCCAGAATTCTCCAGCCAGCAAAGCTGAAGCCATCAGCAGTAGTGAAACCATCCTTACCACCACCACCACCCTCGCCAGTCTGCAAAGCTGAAAAGGTTGGGGAACTCTATCGTAAGGCATGGGTGGGCAACGATGACCCCTTTGCTATCTGTGGACTTCAATACCAAGAATCCTGCTGGCTCAGGAATTCTGGGAGTTGAAGTCCACAAGATGTAAAGGGGCCATAGGTGCTTTTTCAAAGGGTGAGTGGATTTTCTTTGATGATATTTCATTTCTCATCCAAGAAACATGTTCAGAAAATCCGGTTGCCTCTTGAAAAGGCACCTTTGGGACAACCATGACCTGGATCAGGGGTCTCCAACCTTTGCAACATTAAGTCTGAAGGACTTCAACTCCCAGAATTCTCCAGCCAGCAAAGCTGGCTGGAGAATTCTGGGAGTTGAAGTCCTTCAGACTTAAAGTTGCAAAGGTTGGAGACCTCTGACCTGGATGACTGCTCTAACCTCATGTCTGCAGATACTTAAGTGGAGGCTGAATGTTATAATGCTAAGATTTTTATTTTATTTTAAAAATGGTCCAGGGGACCATATCAACATGATTTTTATCACCTCCAAGAACAACAGCTGGGCGGGATGACCCCAACATTTGTAGCTTCGTTTGAATTTGGTGGGCTCGTTTAAAGGCCACAATAAGTGTCTTCAGCCTTAGAGATGCCAGGACGGTATGGCAATGAAAAAGTGGAACGAGGAACAATTACACCCAGATTCATCCTCAGCCATGGAAACTCAAAGGCAAGACTTTTGACCCACTCATCCCCTCTCGGTCCAATAGCCAGGTTGGAGTAGCGTCGAAGAATGAGAAGATCCAGATTCTAATCCCCCTTGATCCACAGAAGCTGCTGGGGAGAACTTCAGCTACCCTATTAATCCAACCTCTTTACCAGGACGTTGTAGGAAAAAAATGGAGGAATGACTGTTAAAGTATGCCTTGAGCACTTGGAGAAAAATGGGATCTACGTTAGGTCAATACAATCAATGTTGACCCTTAAAACTCCTCCTCATTCCTTTTCCCTACTCAATCTGGCTTTATCTCCACCCACTTTGGGGGAACAGCCCTCAATCTGTAGAACAATGAATCTCTTCTTTGGGAAAGAACCAAGTCCTGCACTCAGTACTGTTCCTCAATGCAGGACTTCAGGCTACTTCTGCTGACTGCCGGCTGCCTGCAATTTGGCAGTTCAGCTCTCACCAGACTCAAGGTTGACTCAGCCTAAAATGAGGACCCAGATTGTTGAGGGCAATTTGCTGACTCTGTAAACCGCTTAGAGAGAGCTGTAAAAGCACTATGAAGTAGCATATAAGTCTAAGTCCCATTGCTAAACGGAGGTCACCAACCATGTTGGGGTCATGGCTACCCTTTGGGTTTTAAATGCTTCAATCACATTCCTTCGAATTTTGTACGGCACCAGATGAAAGTCAACATTCAACAAAATCCAGTAGGATAGCCCTATTGTCAAGAAGCTGGCAAGGACTATGTGATCAAAGCTGTGCCCCCATTTTTTAAATCTTTCTACCCACGGCTCTGGTCTAGGATCAGGCCACTTTGCCTTGGCAGGTAGAAGGGTGGAGTCAGCAAGGTGTGTGGGGAAATTGAAGACGAAGACGAGTCGGGGCCTGCTAATGACATAAAATGAGTTTAATGATTCCTCTTAGAAATGTCTTTACTGATCATCTATTTCCTAGTATAGGTATCCTCGAGAATAGAATAGAAAAGAATAGAATAGAATAGAATAGAAGCTGGAAGGGACCTTGGAGGTCTTCTAGTCCAGCCCCCTGCTCTAGCAGGAGAACCTGTACCATTTCAGACAAATGACTGTCTAGTCTCTGATTAAAAGCATCCAGTGATGAAGCACCAGTGGTGGGTTTCAAATTTTTTTAGAACCTACTCTGTGGCCTATTTTGTGGGTGTGGCTTGGCAGTCATGTGACAGGGTGGGAGTGACCACCTTTTAAAATGTGGTGAAACTCATTTAACAATGCTCTTGCTTAGCAACCAAAATTTTGAACTCAATTGTGATGATAAATTCTTTCTTTCTTTCTTTCTTTCTTTCTTTCTTTCTTTCTTTCTTTCTTTCTTTCTTTCTTTCTTTCTTTCTTTCTTTCTTTCTTTCTTTCTTTCTTTCTTTCTGTCTGTCTGTCTGTCTTCCTTCCTTCCTTCCTTCCTTCCTTCCTTCCTTCCTTCCTTCCTTCTTTTCCTTTCCTTCCTTTCCTTTCCTTTCCTTCCCATTGGGTCACTGGCAGCGGCGGGCCAGATTTACTTCCAGGTCCGCCGGTGGAACCCCCTCTCACCGGTTCTCTAAATTTCACCAACCGGCTCTCGCGAGTAGGTGCGAGCCTGCAGAAACCCACCACTGTGGAGCACCCATAATTTCTGAAGGCAAGCTGGTTAATTGTCTTCACTATTAGGAAGTTTCTCCTTAATTCCTTCATCTTTTGGAGCAAAATAACTGTTTTCAGGTTTTCCTGGCTCTGTATACTATGCAAGCAGGAGAAATGCTATTTTTCCAGATTTCCCAGAGTTGCTCTTCTGGTTTTGTCCAACAAGAAGAAGATGCCTACTGACTCAAGTTGTATAAGTGAACACTATGATGCAGAAACGGAAACAAACAGATTTAGGATTTAAAAGACAGCACGAAATTAAAAGCAGCAGGAAATAGACCTGTTTGTCTAAATCTGGGGATCATTGTTTTATTTGTATTGTATGCAAAGAAGAAGAAGAACGAGACAATAATGGCTGAGTTTACCTAAAATTTAATTATGCTTCTTTATTTCAATAAGCTTTCTGCAAGTAGATTTTCAAGGGGACCATCGTGCGTTAGATACCAGCATATGCGATTCTTATTTATTTAATCTGCATGCACAACGCTCAGTAGATGTGATTTTCTGGGCAGCATCCAATGTATTTTTCTGCAATCATCTGCGCAGCGTGACATGTCCTGTGTCGTCTAGCTTAAGCAGGTGAGCCTGACGAAATCCACATTGCCCTGAGCCCTGGGCCAATAATTACGATTGTCAGCCTGCTGAAAGCTTTGGGCAATGTGAGATATGTTCTCCTCCAGAAGTCAAAAGACCAAGCATCACTATTGATCCAAGCATGGTGTTCCTCACCATCCCATGTGTAGCTGCTTGAAATAAGCTATGACCACCTCTATGGATTTTATCCGATGACTGAATAACATCATAAGGCAGGCGTTCTGAACGAGGCATCTCAAAAGCACGAAGCCGACTCCTCATCCCGATAAAATCCCTTTTATTTAGTTTAAAGGGAATTCCTCTCCGGCAAAGTCCCAGCCAACAGTCTGTCAAGAGATTTCACAACTACAGACCTCGATCAGGCTTGGAGAGCTGCCAGGCCGATATCTTCCAAACGCCACTCTGTAGCAGACAATACTTGGAAAGAAGTCAGGAACAGATCTTCACCCTAAGGAATGGAAATAATTGTCTCCTGCAAACTCCACTCCCCTTTCGCTCCTCTTTATTCCCTATGGGAGTTGCCTCTTGAAAAAGCACCTTTGGGACAACCATGACCTGGATGACTGAGAATCTCCATAGAAGACTAAGAATGGATGGAAACTAGTCAAGGAGAGAAGCAACCTAGAACTAAGAAGAAACTTCCCGACAGTTAGAACAATTAATCAGTGGAACAACTTGCCTCCAGAAGTTGTGAATGTTCCAATACTGGAAGTTTTTAAGAAGAGACTAGACAACCTTAAACTATAGGGTTTGCTGCCTAAGCAGGGGATTGGACTAGAAGATCTCCAAGGTACCTTCCAACTCAATTCTTCTCTTCTCTTCTCTTCTCCTCTCCATAGTTGCCCACACCTGTCATAAGGACAGGAAAAAGCATAACTTCTTGGTATGATGGAAGGATTATGATTGGGACCTACAACATCTCCTAAGAGATATTGTCCCACCAGGAGGAAATAAAAGTGATCGGATGGTTCAAAGCCAGAGGAGCAATTTTGGCAGGTACCTCATGGTTTGAAGAGAGGTCTTCCCTTCCCTTTGTAGCTGCCGGCTCCAGCTTGCATCCTACAGCTGGAGGGATTATCTTGGCATTTGTATTAATCTAATTAATGGTTCTGGGTTTTTTTTCTTTATGAGATGTTTTTGTGTTCAAAGGGCGTTTCTTGCTCAGACTTCTGAGAATGTCAGAACCAGTTTCTTGTCTGTTTATTTATGTAAGATTTTTTTTAAGTGTCCGCAAAGTGGGGGGGGGGGGTGTTGTGTGACAGATTAACACAACTCCAGCCTGTAGACGTTTAACATATAAACCCCCGCCTGAAGGTTTGGGGCTGAGTCGATAATAACTGGTTTTCAACAGATCAAATCTTCTTTCCGTTCACATGAAGTCTTTCAATTGTTTCCCATTTTTTCACACATTCGTTTTGCTGGGTTTTTTCTTTTTTCTTTTTGCAAATTGGAATATTTTGAACTCCACCAGAAATAGCTGCAGGGCAGATAACAATGTAATGATATCAAAATATTTAAAAAAAAAACACCAATAACACAAAGAGAGAAAGGAGTAAAAGAATAACATGCGTGATTCAACTTGTAGGACATACAAACACACACACACACACGCACATACACACAATTTTGTAGGCTGCCTAGAATGTTGTCATTAGCACAACGTTGGCATAGCTGATCAGGAATTCTATTTTGGTTGGGGACAAGTAGACCTTGCCTTACAGCAGTTCGTTTAGTGTCCGTTCAAAGTTACAACGGCACTGAAAAAAGTGACTTATGACCGTTTTTCACACTTATGTCCATTGCAGCATTCCCATGGTCCCCTGATCAAAATTCAGAGGCTTGGTGAACTGACTCCTAGTTGTGACGGTTGTCATGTCCCCGGGTCATGTGATCTGCTTTTGCAACCTTCTAACATGCAGAGTTCATGGGGAAGCCAGATTCATTTAAGAACGGTGTTACTAACTTCACAACCACAGTGACTCACTTAACAACTGTGGTGAGAAAGGTCGTAAAACGGGACGAAACTCACTTAACAATTATCTTGCTTAGCAACAGAAATCTTGGGCTCAATTGTGGTGGCAAGTCAAGGTCTAGCTGTATTATGGGCTAGCAGCTGGTTTACGGACTTACTCAAAAGATTGGACTAGACCAGGGCTCTGGAGCTGCATGTGGCTCTGGAGCCGCATATGGCAATCTGCGGCTCTGGAGCTGCATGTGGCTCTTTCATCCCTCTGCTGAGACTCCCTTTCACTTCCACAATTCTTAGGGTTTTCAGTTAAGACAAGTAGAGGAAAAAGGACACCACACTAGGAGGAGACTCTTTGGTGGGGGACCCGGATGTCCGATCGGCTCCAGAATTGAATGGGGGGGCTTCGGGTTTAGGACCTTTGTGGCTCTTTGAGTGTTTAAGGATGCCGACCCCTGGACTAGACCATTGATGGGAAATCTTATCATATCCCAGATATTGCTGAAGTACAATTTCCCAAAACCCAGCTGGCCTGAGCTCCAACATGGAAATTGTAGTCAACCAACATACCAGCTGCTTGTTCTTAGCCTGAAGGCAATTTCTTTTCCAAGAAGGCCTGTCCCAGAGACGCCATCATTAAATAAGAAAAGGCTAGAATTAAAAGTATTCCAGCAACACCGTCTTTTGCTACCTGTGACCGTGATCTCTCCAGTATACAGACAGTCCTCAACGACAATCGCACATTTAGTGAACTTAATTTGAAGTTACAATGGCACCGAAAAAAGTGACTTACGATGGTTTTTCACACTGATGACCATTTCAGCATTCCCACAGTCACAGGACCAAAATTCAGATGCTTGGCAATTGCCACGCATTTATGACGGTTGCAGTGTTCTATGGGGGGGGGGGTGTTCATGTAATCACTTTTTGGGACCTTGTGACCAGCAAAGTCAACAGGAAACCCAGATTCACTTAACAGCCAAATTACTAGTTTAACAAATGCAATGATTCACTTAACAGCCATTCCTAAAAGGTCGCAAAACAGGGCAAAACTCACTTAGCTGTCTCATTTAAGCAGCAGAAAATTTGGGCTCAATTGTGGTCATAAGTCAAGGTGTCAGCGTTCCAAATATCCTCCAGAATTAAATCAGAGTCCAAGGCAGAGCTTTCATCAAAGTTCCAATTTAATAAAGAGAGACATGTTGGTACAATCTGTGGAAAACCCGAATCTGAAAGCTTCCTGGGGTTCCCACCCAGTTGAAAGTTCGTGATCTTGTCCCCACACCCACAAGTCCATCCCATGGTCCAATCTTCCTCTGCCACGCTGGCATTTCCACCCATCTAGTTCCGGTCAGGGGCAGAGGTGCAAAGACAAAGGATGACCTTGGGCTTCTTAGAAAGGAATGTTTTATTTTGACAACAACACAATTCTACTCCTTACTATTCCCCCTCCCGATTCCCCACTAATGAAACAGCATAGGGGAGAGAGAGAGAGAGAGAGAGAGAGAGAGAGAGAGAGAGAGAGAGAGAGAGAGAGAGAGAGAGAGGCCTTCCTCGGTTTTCTTCGTTTTAACTCCCATTTGGTCAAATTCTTCTTGTATTTATGACGGAACTGCCTCTGTGCTCCATAACTGCAGGGCCCAGAGACCATGCGCTGTTGAGCAGTCAACCCCAAAGCTATGGGTCTGTTCAACCAAGCAGAGCTGTGTCCTTATCCGGCAGCCTTGGAAAAGGGACAACTTCTGGATGAGCAGAAATGCAGCCGGTCACCGGATTGCGAGGGTTTCCCAGCCCAGAGCAGCGCCGAAGGGGACTCGGTTTCTTCTGAAAACGACTCTCCATCTGGCAGCCATTCCAGCGGCTGTGTGGAAGAGGATGAAGCCAGTAGCACCGACAGTGCCCAAAATGGGGTGAGTATTGGTACCTGGTGCTAAGAAGCTTTACAGGTGTCACATTTCCGAAAGATGCCCTAATAAGTTCATGAGCCTCGAGCCAAGTTTCAAAAGAAACCCAGTCATTGATTAGGAACACCATTTCGGCAATGCCCCATTGCAGTCAGATCTGACCTCATTTTAATTATGGCTGAACTTTGCCCCTGTTTTCTTCCCTCCCCTCATCAAGTTGCCAACATGTTTGTTGGTCCAGAATTCTTCTCTTTCTTAATACCCAACTCATAACATGTATAATACTCCTCCTCTTGTTGTGGTTTGAATAAAAACATACCTTGTGGGATCCTTGGTGCTCTCTGAACTTGGTAGTTTTCTGGCAGACCTTTCATGACCCAATTAGGTAACATCATCAATACTAGAAGTTCAAAAGTTCAAAACATTCTTAAAGATCCATCTCATCCTGGACCCCCCCCTTTTTTTTTTGAACTATTACCATCAGGCAGACGGTATAGGACAATAAAGACAAGGGCAAAGAAGCTGAAAAAACAGCTTCTATCCCAGGGCAGTAACTATATTGAATTCTATGGTATAGTGCAATATTAATGCAATATCAGGGTTTTTGTAATTCAATTGTATCGAATGAGAACTGGGCACAATTCCCTTAACAATGACCTTGATGGTCCCCATGGTTGTTGTAAGTGGAGGATTACCCGTATATCATTTTTAAAAGCTGACTGTCATTGTTCAATTCTGAACAGAATATAAAGGTTAGTATTCCCTGAACCATCATGTGAACATGTAAATTGGGATAAGCTGTATCCATACGGCTAAAATCAGGAGTGGGCTGCTACAGGTTCGTCCAAGTTCGGGAGAACCTGTAGCTAATGCTATGGCCGGTTCGGAGAACCTCCAAGTCCCACCCCTGGCTGGCCCCGCCCACCCCTCCACTCCTGGGAGTCTCCAAGCGGCCCATTTTGGATGCGAGGCAAGTGCAGGGCCTGTGCGGAGGCTCAGGGAGGGCGGAACCTCTGGGCCTCCCGGAAGTTCTGGAAGGCTGGAAATGGGCCCGTTTCCAACCTCCAGAGGGCCTCTGGAACCCGGGAGAGGATGTTTTCGCCCTCCCAGAGACTCAAGGAAAGCCTCCAGAGACTGGGGAAAGTGAAAACGCCCCCCTCCCCCCTGCCGTGGGGCAGTAGGCCAACTAGGCCACACCCACTATGGTGACACCCACCCAGCAACCAGGCCCCGTTGCTGACATTTTTGAAGCCCACCCCAGGCTAAAAAAGTGTTTTCCAATCTAGGAAGCCTCCTCGTATCATTGCAACATAAAGCCTTGCAGCTTCTGATTCTGCCTCCCTCTCTTCCCAGCACGAGGGTCCCAGCAGTGGAAGCCCTGGCTGTGATCCTAAAGATGACCAGCGTGCGGCCCTGAGCAAGATCTCAGCTCTTGAAAACCGGCTCAAGGAGCTGCATCATCGGAAGAAAGAGCTGAACATAGAGGTACACCTTCGCTTACTCAGTCCCCTCCCTGCATCGTGAGGTTGTTGATTGGACAACAATCAGCACCTGTAAAACCAGTGTTGAGAGGCCCACACCCAAGCAATTGAGGAAGAACAGATTCAACTTCGAAGGAGGACAGAGAGAAGGACTTGTTCGCTCCTTTGGGCAGGAAATCTCCATCACCCAACGCCGAAGGTGCTCACCTCAGTGGAGGGAGGCCATTTTTGGGGCCGGAAGTGTGGACGTTTGCATGCCCGGGTTCTCCCAGTTCCCGTTTTGTAAGGTCCGCTTTGCGTCTCGGCACCTCCCCTGTGGCTGTGTTGACATTGCGTCAGTCAGCACACATCGGGGCACGTCAAGATGTTTTGGCAACGTTCCCCTGACCTGTCTCCTCCTCTTCTTGGCAGATGGACCTGGAAGGTGCCTTGTTAGAAGGGGAGCTGCAGGAAGAGAGGCAGGAGCTACGGCGGGAGGAGGAACGTCTGGCAGAGCTGAAAGAACGCCTGGTGGAGACAGAGCTCAGGTGCCGTGAAGAACGCGAGAAGGTGAGCAGCTGCTCTTCAGCAGTTTTCTTACGATTCCCTCCCTCCCCCACCCCCCAAAAAAATATCTAGTTGCAGCATCAGTTCTGGCCTGGATCAGGACATCTGGAGCAGATCGTAGCTCGTCCTCTTTCAATTCCGCAAGCAGAGACCAGTTGAGTTGATGGTTGGGTCTTGCTTCAGCCCGTGTTGAAAGACAGGATAGTTGCCCCAAAGAGAGAGATGAGGAGGCGAAATGCCCACAGATCAATCCTCTAACCCCCCCAATCCCTGAGCGTGGCCTCTTTAAAACAGCTGCCTCCCTTTCTTTAACTTACACCTGGCTTGCAAGTACTACATTTACTCCTTTGCGTTGGGTTTGAGTAGTATGTCCCTCAGAGCTCTCCAGCTACCAGTGGATGAAATGCAACAAGTAGTCTCACAGCTCCCGTCCCGCCTTCCCTCTGGGGCTCAGGACGTGTAAATGAAAAACAAAGAGGCTGGTGGTTTTAAAAATGAGCAGAATTACTTCTACTGAATTCCCCATGCTGGCTAGGGAGAAAGGGCCTCTGCTCCTCTGGAGGACTTTAGTCTGCTGGAAGCGAAGGACGTTTGTTTTGTGATTTCTGTATCTCTTTCGAAGGGTCATTGTCCAGCTGGACTGGACGTTAACCTTTTATGTACTAACATCCCCGTTGATCTCTTCTCCAGGCCTCATTGTTTTTCTTCCCTTCCTTCTTGAATTCTACCCTTGGGCTTCCTTAATTTCCTCTTGTCAGAAGGCCTGGTGATATTTTGCTTCTGTCCTCATAACTTTGCTGGAAAATGTGTGGTCCCTTAACCAGTGTTAGCAAATAAATGCAGAATAGTGTAATTCACCAGACAGTAAAGAGATACGTTGCTGTAACCACAAACTCTAAAACTCTGATAGTAAGAAAATAAATAGTCTTTACTTTGTAGCAACTAAAATACTTCTTCCGACTAACTTCTCAAACAATAATAACAGTCCTTCACCCAACAGAGTTATCTTACAGTGATGCAAAACAAATCCTCCTCCTTCTTCAATATTCAGCTTCAGTAAGAACAGGAAATCAAATGGAATCGAAAAGGGAACGGACTGTGATTCTGAGCTTGCTTTGTGGTAGAGCTGATCAGATCACGGCCAATCAGAATTCAAACACAGTTCTTACATAACGCCTTAAGAACATAGACTCATATATATTGTCAACCCAATATAAGGCTGAATATCCTAACAGCTACCATAACAACCATGCAAGACTGATTGTGCTCTATCTCCTCCTCTTATACTCAGGCGAATTAGGGAGGTGTCCATCTGAGTCTCTTCCGCATACTTCTGTTTGTTTTTGAACTTAACGCTTGTTGCTCTGGTACATAGCTCACATAGCTCGTGTCAAGGTCATCTCTCTTACTCTCTACAATAGTGCCCTCACAATCTCAGCTTTGAAGAGCCAATATAAAACACAGCTGAGGATTCTGACTACTTTAGGCCTCCTAACTCACCCATCCAGTTATTCATCCATCTCCCATGTTTATCTTTCCTTTCTTTCCTTTTGCATGTTATGAATATGCAAACTAGCTTGGGGAAGCAGAGAGATGAATAAAACGAGAGGCCGCGAATGCCATGGAGTTAGTTAGTTAGAAATGTTAATGTCTTTCTCCGGCAAAAACAGGTGCGATGGAATGTGCACCTGGAGAAGGTGTGTGTGTGTGTGTGTGTGTGTGTGAGAGAGAGAGAGAGAGAGAGAGAGAGAGAGAGAGAGGGAGGGAGGGAGGGAGGGAGGGAGAGAGGGAGGGAGAGAGAATGTCAGTAACAGGTGCTGGTTGTCATCTTCAAAACGCTCCATGGCTCGGGACCTAGCTATCTGCGGGATCGGATCCTGCCCCATACATCCTCACGGCTGATCCGCTCCCACAGAGAGGGACTTCTCCGGGTGCCGTCCACTAGACTGTGTCAGCGGGCGACACCCAGGGGAAGGGCCTTCTCTGTGGCGGGCCCAGCCCTCTGGAACGACCTCCCCCCAGACATTAGAACAACTACGGACCTCCGCTCCTTCCGTCGAAAACTGAAAACACACTTTTTCTGCCTGGCCGGCCTTGGTTAGTCTCTCCCTCTGGGGTGTTTAGGGAATTTAGTTTTAATGGGGTTTTTAGCGCAGGGACGATCAATTTAATCTGCTTTTATTTATTGTATTTATTGTTTGTATATATTTTTATATGTTTTAATTTCCCTGTGCACCGCTCCGAGTCCCCTTGGGGAGAGGATGCGGTATACAAAATTAAATATTATTATTATTATTATTAACAGCACTGTAGCTTCTGAGGGAGGAGGCAGCACATTCCAGAGAGGGTACAAAGACAAGAGACTGCACAGTCCTGAACTTTATGGGGATGGGAAGAAAAGAATCACACCCTAGAATCTCCCACGGTATATTTATTAGGTTAGAGGGTTATAACTTTAGTCTGGCAAGAATCTGTCTATTAGGTGTAAAAAGATAAGAAACTTCACTTGAACTGCACTCATCATGTTATCTTTGGGCTTAGGCCTGACAACACGACAGGAACAGGGAAACGCCAGACTCCACCAAGAGTCTATCAAGTCCAGCGCCACCTAGTGACCAAACTATGGAATGATACTATCCATACAAGAAGGAAGCCTTGTGGATCAATTCTATTCTACTGCTTTCATCTACTACGTATTTATCAATTGCTAGTGTTACTTTCCATAGCATGCTGGGATCATCCTCGATCTTACGAGTCATGCAAAATCACGCATTTTCTTTATGGTCATCTCCATGGGGGAAAGAAAGAAAGAAAGAAAGAAAGAAAGAAAGAAAGAAAGAAAGAAAGAAAGAAAGAAAGAAAGAAAGAAAGAAAGAAAGAAAGAAAGAAATGAATAGCTTCAACTCCCCCTACCCTTTCCAGGGAGTTGCAAAGATTTGGTGATTTTCCAGGTGCTGCATTAGCCCTTTTGTTGACCCGATAGAGGTGCAGTTGTGTTAGGAGGTTGTTGCGGTGCCTCACTGCTTTTTAGGTTTTATTTTTGTGTCTGTAGATTATTGTTAGCTGCCCAAGTGTATGTATTTAAGGTGGGTGGCTGTATACATTTTCTAAATGAATGAATGAATGCATAAAACTGCCCAGCTCTTGTGGCCATGACGTGACTCTACAGACAGCCTTTGACTTACGATCGCAATTGCGCCCATTTCTGTTGCTAAACGAGACGGTGGGTACGTGAGTTTTGCGCCATTGTGCAACCTTTCTTGCCACAGTTGCTATGTGAATCACTGCAGTTGTTAAATTAGCAACATGGTGTTAAGTGAATCTGGCTTCCCCATTGACTTTGCTGGTCAGAAGGTCGCAAAAGGGGATCACATGACCCCCGAGGCACTGCGACCGTCATAAATATGAGACAGTTGTCAATTTACCTGAATGTCAAATCATGTGACCACAGGAACATTGGAACAGTCGTTAAGTGAGAAAAACGTTCATAACTCAGTTTTGTCAGTGGCGTTGTAACTTTGAACAGTCAGTAAATTGTTATAAGTCAAGGACTATCTTGAACTCATGAAGTTTGGTGCTTCTTTCTGATATTTTTGCTTGTTTCTGGCCAAAATGACCACTCAAATAAAGGGTTCGTTTAAGGACCGCAGTGCTTGCTTAATGACTGCCATGAAAAAAGGCCAGAAATCGAGTTACGGCGGTATTGTCTTACGACACGATTTCCCGATCCAATTATGGTTGTTAGCCAAGGATTCCCCACACTCCGTGAACCTAGTAATCCATGCCTCCTATTCCAGCTTGCTCATTTACCTGCTGGAATTCCTGATTGCCTGTAGCAAGTAGGGGAATTGTTGCAACTCCGAGGTTACCCCATCGGTGAGAAGAAGGCCTCCCAGGCGGCCTTATCAGTGCTTCTGATCATCTGTGGGTGAGGAAGGTGTATCCATTCCTACCAGCAGGAGTGGCTGGATATATTTACGTCGCCCATGGACAGGTAGTGACGCTGCCCTGCCCTCCTTCTCTTTTGACAGGAGAAAGCACGTCTCCAACGAGAACGTCAGAGGGTAGAGGAGCTCCAGAGACAACATGCGGAGTCTCAGATCCACCTAAACAACCAGCCGGAATCGATGCGTGAACGGATGCAGAAGCAACTACAGGAGGTAAGCGCATGTCAGTTCAACTCAGCGTTCAGCCGGAGACAGTCCAGGTCCATAAATCACGTGGGAATTGTGCTCTCCTGATACAGAAGATGTTTTAGCACTTGTTTTCTTCTGGGCCATTGCTTTGACTTCCTAGTTTGGTCTCTTGATCTTGGAATTATGCGGTGAGTTCGAAACGGGTCTGACCTGCCTTAGTTTGTTGAGATCAGTCAAAATCAACAAAGCGATCCTACCTAGGTTGAGCGGTGTGCTCAGTTTTGAATTGTAAAGGGGTCTGATTTTGGTGGAAGGACTCCAGATGTGGTTGCGTGTCCCATCATCCGAGTAAAGTTTGCACCGCCTGCTTGGATTTGGCAGAGTTTTGAATCACACACACACACACACACACACACACACACACACACACACACACATGTTTTCGTAGATTTTCACGAGTGTAGGTATGCTGGTCTTGTATTTGGGTGTTTTCCCGTGTAAGAATGAGATTGTTTTCGCAACATTGTTTTTGAGCTGAGCAATAAAGGAAACAGTATGTGTCCTCCCTTAATTGGGGTCTAACAGGGTGTTGTGGAACAAATGTATGTATGTATGTATGTATGTATGTATGTATGTATGTATGTATGTATGTATGTATGTATGTATATATATATATACACTTTGTTCCACAATACCCTGTTAGGCCCCAATTAAGGGAGGAGACATACTGTTTCCTTTTCTGCCTTTTGGCTCATCACCAGAGACCATCTAGACAGAAAGCCATGAGTTCTGTTGTGTAATTTTTTAATATATGTGTTATCTTTTTGAGCTGAGTCTCCCTGACTTGACTTATTTATTGATCAGCTCAAAAGCATAACACACACACACACACACACACACACATATTGATGTAATAGAAGGTGCTCTTTGAGAAGATGAAATACAGGGATGGTAAAACTGCTCTTCTACTTATGGCTATAACCTTGTTGCTTGTATCTTTATGATTTATATTCTTTTATTTCGTTTCCTAGTATGATTTCAATGGCTTATTTAGTATCCTATGACCATCGCTAAGGGTTATATCTTAAGGTTCTGGATGAATGTATTTTTTTTTATGTACACTGAGAGCTTATGCACTGAAGACAAATTCCTTGTGTGTCCAATCACACTTGGCCAATCAAGAATTATGCTCTATGAATTCTTTCCTAGACATCTGAGATGCTAGAAGGAGCCCTGAGATGTTATGAAGATCTGGAATTCCAACAACTAGAACGCGAAAGCCACCTAGAAGAGGAGAAGGAAGCCGCTTGTTGCGCTCTGACGGAAGAGATCACCCAGTTGCAGAACAGCATTAACCAAAGGAAGGTGAGAAACGCTCATCTCAATCCCCCGTGATCCAGTTCTAGTCTCAATTTTCTCCCCTTGGCTTTCAGTCCACAATTGTCCCGCTAAGTCAGTGGTGGGATTCAGCCGGTTCGCACCTATTAGGGAGAACCAGTTGTTAACTTTCTAAGCAGTTGGGAGAACCGGTGGTTGGAAGAAATCTCCTTTTGTTTCTTTCCACTTTCCAGGGCTGATCCTGTAAGGAAGGCAGGAAGGAAACATTCTGGTGTTGTTTCCAGCCTAATTTTATTTTACCCTGCTTATAGAAACTGCCTCTCTGGTTAACCCCTAGTACATTGTCACAGCTAAGTGCCCATCGATCTCAGTGATGTTGAGTTGGCCATGCCCACATGGTCACATGACCACCGAGCCTTGCCTACCTAGCTGGTCATCAGGGCAGAGAACCGGTTGTTAAATTATTTGAATCCCACCACTGCATTACGTTCTCCTCAATCTGGTTTCCTCCAGTTATGTTGGACCTCAGCACCAATGATGCTGAGCCAGCATTGACAAAGGAAACGCCTTTGACAGTGCAGCATTTAGCATTTATGGAAATTGATCAAATAGGGAACTGAGTAGATAAGGCCATCTTTTACAAAATGATCGGAAGGGAAGAAATATACTGGTAGATGTTATTGGATCCAATCTGGGTCATTGCCAACGGCTGTAACTTAATAGCCATCCATCCACACCCCAATCAACATCTAAAAAGCTACACATACAACAGGCACAATACCACACACAGAACAGCCCAAAGCAGAGAGACGTTCCCTGAAGGACTCCCAGCACGAGTCCAAAAGAGAGAAGTTCTAGCTAGAGAGAAGTTCCCTGAAGGACTCCCAGCACGAGTCCAAAAGAGAGAAGTTCTAGCTAGAGAGAAGTTCCCTGAAGATGGACTCCAGCATGAGTCCAAAAGAGAGAAGTTCTAGCTAGAGAAAAGTTCCCTGAAGATGGACTCCAGCATGAGTCCAAAAACTCTGAAGACAAAACCCTCTGGTCCTGGTGACCGACCCAGATTGGATCCTGCATCATTATCTTGGGACACTTACCATATATTTGCCTTCATTCATGATAGATGTTATTGATAAATGAACAAGTCGGGTTGTGTGCCAAAATAATAGCAAATAATTCTGGAAACATTTTATTTTGACTTCAAAACCTCTGGTTGAACTGTAACTTGGTCATTTGAGAAAGCTGACTTTAAACTAAGCAACAAGATAATTAGTGGGTTCAAGCCTTAAACTCTTGCCCCTTTGCTTTTGAGGACAGTCTGGAATCGTGTAGTATTCCAAATGAAAGCCGGCTGTAGAAAACAATGGATTTACTTTTATCTTATAAGAATCTTAAGCGGTGGTAAGAATTGCTTTCGCCTTGAGATCCTTTGGTTTTGTTGTGTATTGTACTGTGTTTTTTAGACAATGCACAGTCTTAACCACAAAGTCCCTGGAAAATGTAGATGAATCACCCATGAAACATGTTGCAATGGGTTGGCGATTCCACAGTTGTATTTCTTTCTTTCTTTCTTTCTTTCTTTCTTTCTTTCTTTCTTTCTTTCTTTCTTTCTTTCTTTCTTTCTTTCTTTCTTTCTTTCTTTCCTTCCTTCCTTTCTTCTTTACTCCCTCCTTCTTCCTTCCTTCTTCCTTCTCCCTCCCTCCCTCTTTCCTTCCTTCCTTCCTTTTTTCCTTCCTTCTTTACTTCATTCCCTCCTTCTTCCTTTCTTCTTCCTCCCTCTTTCTTTCCTTCCTTCCTTCCTTCCTTCCTTCCTTCCTTCCTTCCTTCCTTCCTTCCTTCCTTCTTTACTCCCTCCTTCTTCCTTCCTTCTCCCTCCCTCTTTCCTTCCTTCCTTCCTTCCTTTTTTCCTTCCTTCTCCCTCCCTCTTTCCTTCCTTCCTTCCTTCCTTTTTTCCTTCCTTCCTTCTTTACTTCCTTCCTTCTTTCCTTCTTTACTTCCTTCCCTCCTTCTTCCTTTCTTCTTCCTCCCCTTCCTTCCTTCCTTCCTTCCTTCCTTCCTTCCTTCCTTTCTTTCTTTCTTTCTTTCTTTCTTTCTTTCTTTCTTTCTTTCTTTCCAGCACCTGTCCTATTTGAACAGGGGCTGTCTAGAGGGAGACTTACTATCGCTCTTGAAATCCTAGATGTTTTTTTTTTTGCTCAACGAGTTTCTCTCCACCCATGCAGAAGACAGTGCAGAGGCTGGAAGGCCAAGCCCTTTTAACACAAGAACAAATGATGGGTGTGTGCCAGAGATTTGCACAAGAGGAGGGAGAGGCCGTCAGCCATCTCAACGCGGTAAGGAATCCCTTTTCCTCTGCCAAGAAGCTTTGAGTATCATGGTTTCCACACTCGGCTTTTTGCCTACCTGCTTTCCCACGCTTTCGACATTTGCAAGTGGGGGTTCTGAATCCCTCAACCGTCTTCCCTTTCTAATCTGTGGTGCGATCGCCAGGGGGACCTTTCCCTGGGTTCCTGGATGTGGTTTGTTGGGGGAGAAACTTCATTCTTGAACCTGGATTGGATCTGTAATGCTTTTCAAAAGGCTCGTTGGAAGATTGAATTAGAATTCGAGATCAGATAGTGCTAGTGACCTTAGAAGCTGCTTAGCTCAGCTTTCCTGCCTTTGAGTAAGATGAATGTTTTAGAAGAATGTTTTGATTCTTCCTAAATGTTGGCTGACCTGTTGTTGTTAGTTGTGAAGTCGTGTCCAACACATCACGACTCCATGGACAATGTTCCTCCAGGCCTTCCTGTCCTCTACCATCCTCTGGAGTCCACTTAAGCTCACGCCTGCTGCTTCGGTGACTCCATCCAGCAACTTCCTTTTCTATTGTCCCTTTCTTCCTTTGCCCTCCATCGTTCTCAGCATGAGGCTCTTCTCCGGGGAGTCCTTCCTTCTCATTAGCTGGCCAAAGTATTTGAGTTTCATCTTCAGGATCTGGCCTTCTCAAGAGCAGTCAGGGTGGATCTCCTGTAGGACTTGCCGGTTGGATGGCCTTGCAGTCCAAGGGACTCAATGTAGGAGTCTTCTCCAGCACCACAGTTCAAAGGTCTCCATTCTTTGGCCCTCAGCCTTCCTTATGGTCCAACTTCCACAGCCATCCATGATAAATGGGAAAACCATCGCCTTGATTATGCACAAGGTGGGCTGACCTAGTCATGGATTTAAAAGCTGATGGAATGGACCGCTCTTGGTTCTTCCCAGCTGGGCATCTGAAATACAGATAGTCCCTTGACTTACAGCCGTTCGTTTAGCCACTGTTTGAAGTTAAAATCGCACTGGGAAAAGGGAACTACAACTGGAGGTGGACCTTGACTTATGACCACAATGGAGCCCAACATTTCTGTGGTTAAGTGAGACAATAGTTAAGTGAATCCTGCCCCATTTTACAACCTTTCTTGGCTCAATTGTTAAGTGAATCACTGCAGTGGATAAGTCAGTAACCCGGTTGTTAAGTGAATCTGGCTTCCCCATTTGACTTTGCCTGTCGGAAGGTCGCAAAAGGGGATCACGTGACCCCTCCAGGACACTGCAACCATTATAAAGATGAGTCCAGTTGCCAAGCATCTGAATTATGATCGCGTGACCACGAGGATGCTGCAAAGAACCGAGCTGTGAAAAAACGGCCATAAGTCGCTTTTTTCAGTGCCTCTGTAACTTTGAATGGACACTAAATGAACGGATGTAAGTCAAGGACCTTACAACAGTCATAGCATCCACAGGATCATGTGATTTCAACCAGAAATTCTGGCCCCGATTGTGGTTTTAAGTGGAGAACGTATACGTTCCATGAAAGAAGTGAACGAGTATGGAAATAGTGGGATATTTTCCCCTGAAGTTAATGAAAAAGAATCCAACAAGGACAGAATTCTGCAGATGCAAGATTCTGCCAGATATCCTCTGGTTGCCACATGCTCAGGAGATGCAGATATTCCTTATTACTGTACGTCTCAGGTGTTTACAACATCAGAAATAATTTACTATTAAGACACCCAACTCTGAACTTCCGATCTTTCCAAAGTCTCCTTGCCTATTTCACACACCGTGAAATCCTAGAATTTGACTTCGCCGAGTTTCCCGCCACTCATCCAGAAGCTGGAAACTTCTAATCTATTAAAAGCGCTCCATGGCTCAGGACCTGGGTACCTACGAGATCGCTTTCTGCCACCGAGAGCCTCCCACCGGCCAGTACACTCCCATAGAGAGGGTCTCCTCATGGTGCCGTCGGCTAGAACAATTTCAACTGGCGACACCAAGGGGGAGAGCCTTCTCCGTGGGAGCACCTGCCCTCTGGAACGAATTGCCCCCGGAATTAAGAACTATCCCTGACTTCCACACCTTCCGCCGTGCTCTCAAAGCCTTTTTCTTCCAACAAGCCGGGCTGGCATAAAACATGATTTTTAAATTCAATTTTTTATTAATTTTAATCAGGGTTGGTTGGTTTTTTTTTAACTTTTAGGCCAAAGTTTAATATGTCTTTTAAAAACTTTTTAAACTTTTATATATTTGTTTTTATTCTGGCTGTACACCGCCCTGAGTCCTTCGGGAGAAGGGCGGTATAAAAAACCAATAAACTCAAACTCAAACTCAAAAATCCCTTGTGTTGTTTGAGTTTTTTGTACCTTGAGTGTAGGAAAATTTGAAATTTGGGATGGAATTTTATCCTCCGTCGTCTAAGTTGGTCTTTTTCAGACCTGGCAACTCCAAGATGTGTAGACTTCAACCTGAAGATCAGGGGTGGTAGCCACTTACTTTCCCTACCGCTTCGCAAATGTGAGTGTGTGCATGTGCATTGATCCCGTGTGCAGCTTACACACATGTGTGCGGCTTCAAAACATGCCTAAATAGGACGGCATAGAGCCAGGACGGGTGGGCAGTCCCATCCACGATTTCCACTACCGGTTCAGGCAAACCAGTCCAAACTGGCTGAATACCACCTCTGCTGAAGATGTGTGGACTTCAACTCCCAGAATTTCCCAGCCAGCTGGGAGCTTGGAGTTGGAGGTTCCACACTCTGGAATTCTGGGAGTTGAAGTCCACACATCTTCAAGTTTCAAGGTGTTGATTATCACCTTCAAAGTGCTCCATGGCACAGGACCTAGTTATTTGCGGGATCGTATCCTGCCCCACACATCCCTTCGGCCGATTCGCTCACACAGAGAGGGACTTCTCCGGGTGCCGTCCACTAGGCTGTGCCAGCGGGCGACGCCCAGGGGAAGGGCCTTCTCTGTGGCGGGCTCGACCCTCTGGAATGACCTTCCCCCTGACATTAGAACGACCACGGATCTCCGCTCCTTCCGCCAGAAACTCAAAACCCACTTGTTTCATCTAGCCGGCCTGGCCTAACTCCAGCTTTCCCACCTCAGTTTGTATTTTAAAATTTTGTGATTTGGTTTTAAGGTTAAGTTTTTAATTTTTATAAATTTGTACAGGGGTTTATTTAATTCGATTTTAGTTATATGTATGTTGATTGTATGGTTTTAATTTGTACCTGTACCGCCCCGAGTCCCTTCGGGGAGAGGGGGCGGTCTAGAAGTCCAATAAATAATAATAATAATAATAATAAAAAGTTGCCAAGTTTGAAAAAACACAGGTCTGAGTCCTGACATTAGAAGGCAGCACAGGGCAGCTGAAAGAGCTGGCTGAGATGTGCTTCGGCAGAAACTTCTCCAACATGTTACGAAATTTTCTGATCTTGAAGAATGACTCGTCGCTTGTCTGCATTTAGGAGAAAAGTCGCCTCATGGACAGGAGCCAGGAGTATTCAGCGAACGGGGAGGACCTGTCAGAAAATAAGGAGGGCGTGACCCAGGTAAGTCTCTCTAGGACTTTGCAGTGCTTTTCTATCTCCCTGTTCTTGAGGGCATCCAAGGCCACATTTCACATTGTGGACTCTGGACATAAGAGCATGTCTGGATGAAGACGGCTACCCTGTTCCCCTTTTGCACGGCTTTAAATGCATCAAAGCAGATAGAAATATTAACAAACACAACTTTTGTGGGGGGGGACGGGACATAGAAAGACAGCTCTTGGAGAAGCACGGTCCAGTGACTTCACTGCTCATTAGTTCTAATTTAATTGAAATGAAATTTAATTGAAATGAAATTCAATGGTGAAAAGAGTCAGGTTCTACATTTAGGCAAGATAAACAAAATGCACAGGTACAGTATAGGTGGTACCTTCCTCAATAGTAGCAACTGTGAAAGGGATCTTGGAATCCTAGTGGACGACCATTTAAATATGAGCCAGCAGTGTGCAGCAGCTGCCAAAAAAGCCAACACAGTTCTAGGCTGCATCAACAGAGGGAGAGAATCTAGATCACGTGAAGTGTTAATGCCACTGTACAGTGCCTTGGTAAGGCCACACTTGGAATACTGCATACAGTTTTGGTCGCCACGATGTAGAAAAGACGTGGAGACTCTGGAAAGAATGCAGAGAAGAGCAACCAAGATGATTAGGGGACTGGAGACTAAAACATATGAAGAACGGTTGCAGGAGCTGGGTATGTCTAGTTTGATGAAGAGAAGGACCAGGGGAGACATGATAGCAGTGTTCCGATATCTCAGAGGGTGCCACAAAGAAGAGGGAGTCAAACTATTCTCCAAGGCACCTGAGGGCAGGACAAGAAGCAATGGGTGGAAACTAATCAAGGAGAGAAGCAACTTAGAACTGAGGAGAAATTTCCTGACAGTTAGAACAATTAACCTGTGGAACAGATGTTGCCTCCAGAGGTTGTGAATGCCCCAACACTGGAAGTCCTTAAGAAGATGTTGGATAGCCATTTGTCTGAAACGGTATAGGGTTTCCTGCGTAGGCAGGAGGTTGGACTAGAAGACCTCCAAGGTCCCTTCCAACTTTGCTATTGTATTATTGTATAGAATCATTACGCTAGAGGGACCTTTAGGGCTTCCTTGGATTTGGCATTTCATATTTGGAAAAGCAGGCCCTTTCCCTTCCAACCCTCACCCTTCTTCCAGCAGTGATGCTCACATTGTCTTTCTCCCTGCAGCTGACTTTTACCCAAAAAACAGATCGGAAAGTCATTGTCTTGGGTTCTGACCAGTCAGACTCATCTTCCTGTGTCTTCTCGGTCTGCAGTTCAGTCAAGGTATGTTCTGTCTCTTTGGCCTGGGTTAATTTTCAGTGCTGTCCTTTTACATGTGCTAAGGTTTTTCAGAAAATTAAGATTTGTGGTTTTACTCCCATTATATCTTTTGTGATTGAGAGAGGGTGCCTAACCAACATTCATTTAACATTCATTTAATATACAATGACTGTAGTATTCCTTCCTTTTACTTTTTAACAACCTTGATTTTTGTTAAAAGTAAAAGAATATAAGGTTGGTTTACTTGACCAACCAGATTAAAATAGATAAAAAAGATAAAATAAAAAGAAACATATCCATATTGTGGCTATATTTGGGCAATTCCTAGGCTTTGGGAAAAGCTTGGATTGACCCTAGGTTACCAACATTGTCTGGGAATATTTCAGAAGAGATCATTGACAATATCTAATAATAGAATATAAAGAAGAATTTTGTATTTTGAGGTTTCCATCCCAGCTGCTGACTTCTGTTACCAAAAACAATGGAAACGATCCTTACATTGATTTGGGCTACCATTCAAAATTATTTTTATGGGATTTTTATGTGAACGTTCTTCAGTGAACTTTCTGCCTCTGTCCTCCCCAAATTTTTTTTTTTTTAAATACTTTAAAACAGCTGAAAAAAGAAACATGTAATCTTAGCACAACGATCTTAAAAATGATTAATGCTTCTGGAGCAAAGATGCTAAACAGGAAGAATAAGATTAACGAAAAAAAATCCCCAAAAGTTTTAGCATGACTAAAGACAAAAGTTGCATTGCTTTGCTGTGCATAAGGAAAAAGGGATCTTAAAGGGACAAAGTAATAATTTCTATAGAATAGTGCTTCTTAAATTTGCAGGAACTGGTTGCAGGAACTGGGTATGTCTAGTTTAATGAAAAGAAGGACTAGGGGAGACATGATAGCAGTGTCCCAATATCTCAGGGGCTGCCCCAAAGAAGAGGGAGTCAAACTATTCTCCAAGGCACCTGAGGGTAGAACAAGAAGCAATGGGTGGAAATTCATCAAGGAGAGAAGCAAGTTAGAACTGAGGAGAAATTTCTGGACAGTGAGAACAATTAATCAGTGGAACAGAAGTTGCCTCCAGAAGTTGTGAATGCTCCAACACTGGGAGTTTTTAAGAAGAGATTAGATAACCATTTGTCTGAATTGGTATAGAGTTTCCTGCCTAAGCAGGGGGTTGGACTAGAAGACCTCCAAGATCCCTTCCAACTCTGTTATTCTTTTCTTAACCTTGGCTACTTTAAGATATATGGATGCCAACTCCTAGAATTCCCCAGCCAGCAACCCAACATAGCATCACAGAGGATCCTAATTAGTTGACATGGGTGAAATAGATGTATGAGCCAAGCTAGCATTTTGCAGCAGATCAGGATTCTGTTTGCATGTGATGCATCCAGAACTCAACTAATCAGTGAGTTCAGGAAAGGATCGAGACAAGATCAAAGAACCACGAGGGATGCAGAAACGAATTGCATCCTGGAAAGGGCTGGCTACTCAACCAAACTGCTGCTGAAGGAGACTCCCTTTATATATATATGTTTTGCTTTCCCTTCTCAGGGTTCAATTGGACTGCAACGGACCGCCAGTCTACCTCGCAGGAGTAGGGATCGCCTCCCGGCCCACGCTCCTCAACGTCCTGTTTCAATGCATGGTATGGGTTCAGTGGGTGGGCTGGGGTGGGTGGGTCATGTGGGAACCAGGTGTATCAGTGGAACACCCTCTCTTTGGTACCCACTAACCACCAACAGGAAAAATAAGACATTTTTCTTATAAAGAAGAATGGTTGAAAACTCACAACGTAGCCAGGTTTCTCAAGATCTGTTGAGTTTTTGCACGAGAACTTGTTCCATTGTTGAATTGAATATCTTGGTCTGGAATTCAAAGGGAGGAAGGGAGAGAAAGAGAGGGGGGGAGAAAAGAAAGGAAGGAAAGAAGGAAGGAAGGAAGGAAGGAAGAGAAAGAAAGAAAGAACGAAAGAACGGAAGAAAGAAAGAAAGAAAGAAAGAAAGAAAGAAAGAAAGAAAGAAAGAAAGAAGGAAAGATTTGGTTAAAAAAAGAATGCATGATGCTATTGGTTCCATACAAGCATCGGTGTTAAGTGAGATACCACAAAATTCTTTGTAGTGTTGAATATTCTTCCTTGACTGATTGTCAACACTGAATGAGTGTTTTGGCAGGCACAGGTGTTTGACCATTCAGATACAGTCCTAACAAGGTCAGCAGGACAGTCATGAAATCAAAAGCTTAAAGTAGCAACTGGACCAAAACGAAGTTGATTTTTAAGATGTCCTCTGAAGCGATCTTGACTTTGCATCTGCTTGTCTCTTCCAGGTGCTCTGGATCCCAGTCTTCTGGTAGCTCAACTCTCCAGTGGAAGCAACGGTCATTATCTGGGAAGTCCAAACCTCCAATTCTCACGTTACAACAAACCCTTTTATCAGCTGCTGGGTGGCCAGGCAACTACCAGGCAGGTGGGAGGAACTTCTCAAGGAGCTTACAGGTTGGCATATGATCCCATTCTCATGTCACTGATGTCCTCCTTCTTTAATTCCAGCCTGTTTCACCAAAGATCTGGTTAACTTTGTTCTTTGTAGTCTTCTCCAGTCAAACTAAGTTGGCCCTCACCCAAATGTCATTCTATCCACACCTTGGAAGGAATCCATGTTCCTTGGAAGGAATCCATGCTCCTTGGAAGGAATCCATGCTCCTTGGAAGGAATCCATGCTCCTATGAATTATGAAACAAGTTCAAGATGTAAAACTGATAAGACTAGAGTAACCCTAGTGGAAAAAGAAATATCGCCTTTCCTCTCATCCCCCAAATGTTATTTTCTCACTTTGACTTTAACTAGCTGGGTCTAGTTCTAGTCTAGGACTAGAGGTATATAGGCAGAGTCCAGATGATCAGCTCTGAGGGATGAAGGTACTCCGTCATCCAGGTAGAAATGTCTGGAAGTTGAGCCATGGCAGCTGGACTTATTTTTTTGTTGGCTTGAGATGTTTTGCTGCTCATTCAAACAGCTGGTGCAGGAATCCCCCTAGAATTTTAGGATTTGGCACATTCCAATGGGACGTGGTGGCTCAGTGGCTAAGACACTGAACTAGTCGACCAGAAAGGTCGGCAGTTCAGTGGTTTGAATCCCTAGCGCCGCATAACGGAGTGAGCTCCCATTCCTTGTCCCAGCTTCTGCCAACCTAGCAGTTCAAAAGCACGTAAAATGCGAGTAGAAAAATAGGAACCACCTTTGGTGGGAAGGTAACAGCGTTCCATGTGCCTTCTGTTTCTAGTCATGCCGGCCACATGACCATGGAGATGTCTTTGGACAGCACTGGCTCTTGGGCTTTGAAACAAAGATGAGCACCACCCCCCAGAGTCGGGAACGACTAACACATATGTGCCAGGGGAACTTTTACCTTTAATGACTCTCTGCCTACTCAGAGTCCTCTAACCAACTTGCTCAGTCTGATGAAGCTGCTTGGATGGGCAGTAAAACATCCCAAACTTAGGAGAAGATAAGTCCAGTTGCATGACTCAACTTCCAGAAAACTCTCAGGGATGCTACAGGTACAAAGTTCTCCACTGAGTGACTAAAAGGATTAAATTCCAAAATCACTTTCTATCTTAAAATGATATGGTTTGATGAATCAAAGATTTCCTGCAGGAGGCCTGCTTCCTTTTGTGTTGGCATGGCCGTACATCTGGATTGATTGACATTTACTGGGTATTTCTCCCAACAGCCTTGAAAACTGCGTCACCAAACTGGCAGAGATGGAACGGCGGGTGCGGGAAGCTATGGCTGAACGAGAACGATTGCTGCAGGAAAGGGTAAGAGATCGAGTGAGCAGACTCAAGTCTTGGACCATAGTCAAGTTTTCATCATCCATCCATCCACCCACCCATCCATGGAGATTCTCAATCATCCAGGTCAAAATCAAGAAATTCCAGTTGTCTTTTGAAAAGTACCTTTGGGACGTTCATTGATTGGTTGGTTGGTTGGTTGGTTGGTTGGTTGATCGATCGATCGATCGATCGATCGATCGATCAATTCATTCATTCATTCATTCATTCATTCATTCATTCATTCATTCAATTTCTATAGCTTCCCATCCTAATCCATGACTCTGGACAGCTTACAATTAAAAACGAAACCTGAGAATGGTTACAATAAATTTATTTGACTCTGTGGTTCCTCCTGAAAGGATCTTGGGGATTCCCAGAGTACATTAAGAAACCCTGGTCTAGAGGTCTATGGGGATTTGTCCATGTCCTGGTTTTCCCAAAGGTGCTTTTCAAAGAAAAAAACAAGTTAAGTTGCCTTTTGAAAAGTACCTTTGGTTCATTCATTCATTCATTCATTCATTCATTCATTCATTCATTCATTCATTCATTCATTTTCTATAGCTTCCCATCTCAATCCATGACTCGGGATAGTTTACAATCCAGAAAATACATTACAATTAAAAACACTAAAAACATCCAGATTAAAATATATAGTATATATAGACTCAAGATACGCGACCAGTTAGCAATAAAGCCAAGAAACGGGGCCCTTAGCATATTCAGCACCCCAGACATATCTAGTTTTTTAGGATCTTATGAAAGGCTAACAGTATTGGGACCATTCTAATCACCCCAAATCAGGGAACAGACAGGCATCCAATCATTTCTGACTCATTGCTGTGACATTTGCTCTAAACCGGAGTAACCCTGCTTCTCATCTGCTTCTCACGTGATTCGGAGAAGGGGGAAGTTGCAAATTTCACCCTGTCAGCTTCTTGGTGGCTCTTCCTGCACGCTGGGTAAAAATATCCAGACTTGGTCCAGGAGGAAGAGAAAGAGCTTGTGGTCTTTCTTCTGTATTTCTTGGGGCTCGGGGTTTTTTGTTTTTGTTTCTGAGAGGAGGGGGTGATATGTCTGCAGCAGCTGGGATGATACTGCCTGTCCCCTGTTCTTATCACACGCAAGCCGCCTTCAAGCGTCTTTCCTTTCAGGAAGCAAAGAAAGTAGCTGAGGAAGTGAAACGAATCGAATTGTCCCCTTCGAACATGGTAAGTAGAACGTGGTCTGTCTTTTATCCAGAAGAGCTCAAGAATAGAATAGGCTTTGCCTGTCTTTGGGAGATTACAGAGTTTGAGCTGAGATGGAAAGGGAATCTCTAGAAAATCCCTAGGTTTGCGCCGGGAGGATTTCCTTAGCATGCTAGGCTAGGTTGAAATGAGGTTGGGAAGTTTGTCGGGTTAGAGCAGGGGTCTGCAAAGTCGGCTCTTTTAAGTCTGGTGGACTTCAACTCCCAGAATTCCCCAGCCAGCATGCTGGCTGGGGAATTCTGGGAGTTGAAGTCCACCAGACTTAAAAGAGCCGACTTTGCAGACCCCTGGGTTAGAGGAATCAAAGACATTGTCTTGATAGGCTGTGGGAATCGTGCTGGGCTGTAATGCCGTTATTTGTTCAGGCGTAGCATGTTGGCGAGCAATGTATTCCAGATGTAGAATTCATTTTCCATCTCGGCGTTTTCATTAGAGGGGATTGTTAAACCTTCATCTTCCTACCTTGCATCTGAAGGACATTGATTTGATGAACTAAATCAGGGGTGTGCAACTTTAAGACCTGTGGGCTTCAACTCCCAGAATTCCCCAGCCAGCAATGGCTGGCTGGGGAATTCTGGGAGTTGACGTCCACAAATCTTAAAGTTGCCAGGCTTAGATATTCCCGATCTAAATTGTGAAGATGCAGGTGAGAAGAAGAAGTTTGAAAGCTTAGAAGCTTATTTTCTGGTCTTCTGCTATGATGTCCTGAAGACCCATCTTTAGAACAGTTGCTTGGGTTTCTGGAAGGGAGGCATCGGTTCCAACGTGGCCCTAATTAGATTTACAGAGTTGGAAGGGACCTTGTAGGTCATCTAGTCCAACCCCCCTTGCCCAAGCAGGAGACCCTACACCATTTCTGACAAGTGGCAGTCCAGTCTCTTCTTGAAAGCTTCCCGTGATGAAGCTCCCACGACTTCTGAAGGCAACTTCTGTTCCATCGGTTGATTGTTCTCACCGTCAGAAAAAATTCTCCTTATTTCCAGGTTGAATCTCTCCTTGATCAGTTTCCTTCCATTATTCCTTGCCTGGCCTTTGGGTCCTTTGGAAAATAGCTTGACCCCCTTCCTCTCTGTGGCAGCCCCTCAAGTATTGCTATGATGCAGATAAGACTGCTATCGTGTCTCCCCTGGCCCCTGTAGGAAGAATGCTGAGATTGCACAAAATCTCTTTCCTCCAAGTGACGAAAAACAAACCACATCCCAGAACTTCCCTGGGCCGACATCATGTCTGGTTTTAAGCCACTGCCTTCTCTTTGCCCTACAGAGCCACAACCTCATGGAGATCCGGGAACCTAAAGCAGCTGCCTTTGACCTGCGCAAACATCTGGAGGCCTCGGGGCATAGCGTCGAGACCTGCCAGCACGTGAGGGTGACCAGCAAATGGTGCAAGGGTTACCTGGTCAAGATGGGCGGGAGGATCAAGACTTGGAAGAAACGCTGGTTCACATTTGATCGGCAGAAGCGCGTCTTGGCCTATTACACAGGTGCGTGTGTGAGAGAGAGAATCGAGACAGGTAGCAGGTACTCCTGCACCAGGTTGCATTCTCTGCTGCTGATGGAGAAGGCTTTGGTCTTAGCTTCAGTGCATTCCATTGGCGTGCACTGCCTATCTAAGGGACCAGGAGAAGGAACGCATTAACATGTGGTTTTTAAATCACCTGCTTAGCACATTTGGCTCAAAACAGGTTGTTTTTTTATTTTATTTTATTTTTTTCAAATTTATACCCCGCCCTTCTCCTGACAAGGACCCAGGGCACAGGCAATCTTAAAAACCATACAAAAATACATTATTAAAAACTAATTAAATTATATCCCGTGCTAAAAACCCTTATAAAACCTTACGAATTAAAATTTATCAGAATAAAAGTCAGAAACGGGGGGCTATGCTAGGCCGGCTTGTTGGAATAAATACATCTTAAGACGCTGGCAGAAGAGGCAGAGGTCCGAGGTAGTGTGTAAATCGGGGGGTAGGTCGTTCCAGATGGCTGGGCCCGCCACAGAGAAGGCCCTTCCCCTGGGTGTCGCCAATCGGCATTGCCCAGCCGACGGTACCCGGAGAAGGCCCTCTCTGTGGGAGCGGATCGGTCGAAGGGATGTATGGGGCAGGAGGCGGTCTCGTATTCATCTGGAGGATGGAGAATGGAGTGAACATGGGCAGTTAGGTCTTCAATTGACCTGTTTAAACTTACTGGGTGAATAGAACCAGGGGTGGGCTTCAAAAATTTTAGCAATGGGTTTTCTGCCTGGTTGCTGGGTGGGCGTAGCCGTGTGGCCGTGGCCTGCACCACAGTGTGTGTGTCTGTGTGTGTCTGTGTGTGTGTGTGTGTTTTCACCTTCCCCGGGCTCCGGAGGTTCTCTAGAGTTCTTCCAGGACTTCCGGGAGGCCTGTTTTTCACCCTCCCTGGCAGGGGTGGGTTCCTGCTGCCATTACTACCAGTTTGGCGCAGGTGCGCATTTGCTCTTAAAACAGTCTGCGCATGCGCACAACACTAAAAAAGGTGGGAAAGTTACATTTTTTCAAGGAAGATTGTTCTGTGCATGTGCAGAGCAGAAAATCAAGATGGCACCACCGAGGATAGAATCGGTACGGTCAGGTGTCTGCCGGAGTTACTACCTGTTTGGCTGAACTGTACCGTACCGGTAGAAACCCACGTCTGCTCCCCGGGCTCTGGAGGCTTTTCTCGAGCTTCCGAGAGGGCAAAAACAGCCTCTCCCGGGCTCTGGAGGCTCCCTGGAGGCCAGTAACAGACCCATTTTTGGTCTTGTAGAGCCTCCGGGAGATCTGTTTTTCACCCTGAGCCTCCGCGTGGCTCCTGCACTTACTTGGCATCCAAAACAGGCCATGTGGAGACTCCTGGGAAGGGCGGAGCAGGGTGGACGGGGCCAGGCAGGAGTGGGATTTGGGGGTTCGCCGAACCATGTAGAATCTTTGCTAGAGCAGCCCACCCCTGAATGTAACCACTGAATTGAAGGCAAGATTAGAGCAATTAATCCAGCCATTTCTCATTTTTTCCATCGGGCCTGTTAGGAATGTAATCCAACTGTTGGGTTGGCAATATATATACCATGATAGCAATACTGTATCTTTAACTACTGCAGTAAATGTGATTGGCTGCCGTTTCCTCAATTGGCCATAAGAGGGAGCCAGAATCACTGTTAGATGCTGATTGTTAGATGATGGCTGTTGTGTTTGTCAAGTACTGATCAGCGTGGATAATGGTGAGTTGTGCAACTGTTAGCCAACTTTGAGTACTAAACTGTTGATATGATTTAGGACAGGGATATCCAAACTTGGAAACTTTAAGACTTGTGGACTTCAACTCCCAGAATTCCCCAGCCAGCATAGCTGGCTGGGGAATTCTAGGAGTTGAAGTCTACAAGTCTTAAAGTTCCCAAGTTTGGACATCCCTGATTTAGGACTACTTCTCACCTGTGTATGAAGAAGTTTCTATACCTATACTATATGTTTCGTTGCACACTTTCGGTATACAAACAGGGATTTCCCTAACAGGGCCTTCGTTTTCTGTCCTTCCCAACTTGCTAACATGGACCTGGGGTTTTATTTTTTAAATCCCCCTGCAGACAAAGAAGAGGTCAAGCTTAAGGGTGTGATCTATTTCCAGGCCATTGAAGAGGTTTACTGCGACCATCTCCGGAGTGCTTTCAAGGTAACTAGAGTAGAGATTTGCTGAAAGTCCCTTTTTTTAATTCATGCAGATCTGGGATGTGGGATACAAAACAATTCAGCTCATCAGAATTTTGAGCTGAGTCACCAAGCCCCCTTTCCCAAAATTGCTCCTCAAAAATTGCTTTTATGTTATTATTCTATGGAAGCACCCAAAATGATATTTCCCCAAAAAAACCTCAGAATAAATTTCCACAACATTGCTCTGCAGGCTTCAAATTTAGACATTCTGCTCTGCAAATTTCAATTCTGTCCCGGTCTATTGATAGATGATGATATGTATTTATAGTATGAAGTTTTCATTGGGACATGGTGGCTCAGTGGCTAAGATGACCCCATTGTAATTCCCGCCAGTTTTTCATTGCTAATATTGCTGCCTTTGCTTCTGCCTTCTGTGATAAGTATAAGTATAATCTTTGTTGTCATTATACTTGTTTACAACGGAATTTGGTTGTGATGGGCCTTTATTTTGAAATTGTAATGCTGTCGTGCTTTGCGGTCTTTTTCGACGTTTCTTTTATTATCCTTTGCACTAACAGCTTTATTTATTTCTAAGAGTTGTTCGCGGGCTTGCTGCAAACTGTCCCGAGGCAGTTGTATGCAAAGATGCTAAATAAACAAAGGAGAAACAAACCATTCTTTAAAATCGTACAGTACTTATGTTTTTACACAGTGATCCGCACTCAACATGTGTTATGAACATCTGTTATAAATCTCACGGTTGCATCGATACACCATATTCAGCTTGGCTATCCAAATCTTAATTACGGTTTTCTGTTGTTGTTTATCTGCATTGCTTATATAGCAATGAGGCAAGCATATTGAGTTAATTTAGGCTTCAACATATGAACCCCGACAGCATTTTGGTACAATGGTGAAAGCACCAGGCTATAAACCAGGAGACAGTGAATTCTAGTCCCGCCTTAGGCATGAAAGATGGCTGGGTGAGTTTGGGATACTCACTAGGAGATGGGGAGTTCTAGTGTTGCTTTAGGTATGAAAGCTGGCTGGGTGAGTTTGGGATACTCACTAGGAGATGGGGAGTTCTAGTGTTGCCTTAGGTATGAAAGCCGGCTGGGTGAGTTTGGGATACTCACTAGGAGATGGGGAGTTCTAGTGTCGCCTTAGGCGTGAAAGCCGGCTGGGTGAGTTTGGGATACTCACTAGGAGATGGGGAGTTCTAGTGTTGCCTTAAGTATGAAAGCCGGTTGGGTGAGTTTGGGATACTCACTAGGAGATGGGGAGTTCTAGTGTCGCCTTAGGCATGAAAGCCGGCTGGGTGACTTTGGGCCAATCACCAGGAGTCAGTGAGTTCTAATCCTACCTTAGGCATGAAAACCAGCTGGGCGAGTTTAGGATACTCACTAGGAGATGGTGAGTTCTAGTGCTGTGTTAGGCATGAAAGCTGGCTGGGTAAGTTTGGGCTATTCAACAGGAGATGATGAGTTCTAGTCCTGCCTTAGGCTTGAAAACCAGCTGGGTGACTTTGGGTCAATCACCAGGAGTCGGTGAGTTCTAGTCCTGCCTTAGGCATGAAATCCACCTGGGGCCCTTTGGACCAGTCACTCTCTCTCAGCCCACTATGTCAGGTTCAGGTGTCCATTTCTATGGCAACCAGTGGACCAATCCTTGATTGATGTGAGAGAAAAAGTGGGGGGGAAATCACCCTCATTCAGGAGTAGAGATGAATTCAAAGGTTCCGTGTGAATATAGCCCATTATTTTCATTCATCTATTCATTCCTCTTTTTGCTTTTTGGCAGAGTCCTAACCCCAAACTGACCTTCTGCGTCAAGACCTACGATCGCCTCTTCTGCATGGTGGCACCAAGCCCAGAAGCTATGAGGATCTGGATGGATGCAATTGTCACGGCAGCCGAGGAGAACACGAGATACTGACCAGCTCTTTCAGATGAAATGGACTCTTGAACTCTTCACTTGGGGAATAGCGTTTCTTCCCAAGCTTTTACTGGGGTGTCTCCTTCTAAGGGAAAACTGATCACCAAGGGATCCCGTGGCCCAACTTGGATGCTTTAATGCTTGTCGGAGTCTAAGCTACCATATAGGGCTTGTTCGGTACCCAGAGTTGCAACTGTTGATACTTGGAGATGATGGATAGGTTGTGGCTGTTTTATGGACCAGCGCAAAAGACATGTCCGATCGCACAAGCCTACTGGAGGAAACGTCAAATGGCATTTTGGAAGACAGGCTGTTGGTATGGATTCCAGCCAGTCGCATAAGAAGATAACTATCTTATTCCGAGAATTCAGGACAATTTCTCTGGAAGATGTCCTAACTCAAAAAAAAAAAAAAAATGACACTTCTCTGGAAATCAGTTGGCTGATGGAAAATGTCCTTGGGATTTCTGTAGGACACTTTGATTGGAAGTGCTGCTTTCCTTGATCGGAAGGGAGAAGGTCTCTCCCCCCCATACTGTATAAATCTCTTTATATTTATTACGTGTTTTGGTTCTTTTCTTTTAAAAACCTGGGAACACTGTTTGAAGGGAGTCCGTGTACAAAACCATGTATGGAATATTTATTGTATAAAATCCTTGAAGTGAAAACAGGCTGAAGCATCCTCTTCCTTCTTCCATACGATCCTCTCCGTACTTCTGTGTGAGCTTATCTATATACATTTAAATCTCTTGGGTCTGCTTGTAACCTTCGCTTGGGCAAAACAGAGTATCACAAGGTAAACAGGTTTTGGGACAACATGCTTCAAATGGGCTAACTTACACAATGCATCTAAAAGCTGGGACCCCTGATTCCTGCGGGATTGAAATTTGGCAAGCTGTGGCTGCTTCAGTGCTTCATGAGTCTTAACCTGTGCTTGACGGACAACTGGGGAGGGGGGCTGCGATTACAGGGTCCATGAAGGCTTGATACAATCTAGTACAGTGGTGGCTAACCTTTTTTGGCTCGCGTGCCAAAAGCGGGGGGAGCGCAGGGGGTGTCGTGCGTGGGCGTGCCACACCCATAATGCTATGTCCACGACCCCCTGCTTTTGGCATACTTTTTTTACCCTCCCCAGGCTCCAGAGGCTTTCTAGGAGCCTGGGGAGGGCGAAAATAGCCTCCCCCCCCACCTCCAGAGGCTTCAGGAGCTTCCCTGAAGCCTCTAGAGGGCGAAAAACGGCCTCAAAAGAAGGCCTAAATCAGCCAGCCACTGCACACATGCATGCCAGTGCTGACAGGGCAATGCCTCGCGTGCCCTAAGAAATGGTTCCGCGTGCCACCTGTGGCACCCGGGCCATAGGTTCGCCATCACTGATCTAGTACTTTAAATTTTAAGTTAAATCTTGGGGGGGGGGTGTCTGTTGCCACAAAAGGTATTTAAGGGGGGGTGTCCTTGATGAAGACAAGGTTGAGAACTATAGCACTGTGCCACTGTGGTAAGCCACAATAATAATTTCCCACACTCCCTGTCAGCTTCCTACAAGGAAAGTCACTGGGGAAGCCAGCAGGAAGCCGGAAGTCACTCCTGTTCTTCCTGCTTTTTTTGGTCCATAAGGTGGTCATTCTATTTCTCTCTTTAGGTAAGGAAAATATCTCTGAAATGATAAGCCAATAATAAGTCACGGGTTGTCTGGTTGTAATAGTAACAAACCCGTAAGCCTTCCGCAGAGTAGTACAAAAATATAAAAAATGTAAATCACAGCATAACAGTTTGAAAAACCTTCCCATTAAAACTACAGGAAACACAGAGCAAACAAGACTAGTAAGTAACGAGTTGTTCTTCCAAAGCTGACGGCCCCCCTCCAGATACATATAGTCCTCAACATATGACCACAATTGAGCCCCAACGTTTCTGTGGCTAAGTGTGCAACTAACTAAGACATTTGTAAGCTAAGTGTGACTGAGTTCAGAAACGTTGAATCGGAGGTAAAGAACTTTCCTTTGAAAAGTTGAGAAAGTTCATTGCAGAATTGTTACAAGACAGAAATTGAGTTATCTAACCAATGGATTTTACCACAGTTGGTCAACACTCTTTTGCAACATGCATATAAGAGTCATCAGACGAGGGGGAAAATGACAGATTTACTGACGAACAAGAAGGCTACCACCCATCCCAACAATTCCAGCTACACAAAAAAAATCAGAAATAGCTCCTGCCTGCCCAAACTTCTCACTTGCAGGACCAATTTCCTATATTCTAACCATTATCCACAATAAATAGCACAGTTGAATACGGCTGGCAGGCTGACTGGCTGGCTGGGGGATTCTGGGAGTTGAAGTCTGCAAGTTTTAAAGTTGACAAAGTTTGGCACCCCTGCTCTTATTCAAAACCAGAAAAGCAGATCTAGAGGCTCTCTTCTTCTCCTGGCCCAGGAGATGGATCCAATGGATCTGGAGCTGTCATTTTAAGAAGGTTCCATGATGGCTTGTGATTTGGCTAAAATTGGAGGTAGACCATCATAAGGTTCCCGATCAGAGGTGGCATTCAGCAGATTCTGACCAGTTCCGGAAAATCGGTAGTGGAAATTTTGAGTAGTTTGGAGAACCGGTAAATACCACTTCTGACTGGCCCCGCCCCCATCTATTCTCTGTCTCCCAAGTCTCAGCTGATTGGGAGGGAATGGAGATTTTGCAGTATCCTGCCACACCCACCAAGGCACACCACGCCCACCAAGGCACACTACGCCCACCAAGGCACGCCCTCAGAACCGGTAGTAAATTTTTTTTAATCCCACCACTGTTTGTGATGAATAAGAGCCTGAAAGAAATCAACCTTCAGATATGACTAACATGGAGGCACAGAGTTCCTATACCCTGTGTAACTAATGCAAAACAATTAAAGCAATTTCACGGCTCATTCTGAGGGGGAAAAAAATCCGTTTTCTGTCAGCCTTTTCCACCTACAAACATTTAAAACTTCAAGATGTCCAAAATGATGGCTTGGGGCTGGGACAGAAACAACAACGGAAGCACCCAAATTCGAATTTCATTGGTCCTGGGCTACTTCAGGTTTGAGGGCTTGAGCTTCCCCAGGGCAACTGAGAGATTTCTGAGGAGATTCCCTGCTCATTCATAGAAAACGATCCTTTCTGGCTACCAGTGGATTTTCTCCCTAGGGGCTGCTCTCATCCAGCAAGGTTCTCCTGACTGCCCTGATGATATTATAGACGGTCAACTTGGTATGGAGGTCCATGCCCATGAAGAAGTAAAGGAATGGATTTGCGCAACTGTTGAGGTAGGCCAAGAAGGCCGCAACAAGGTCAATAAACGAGAAAGTTGGGCCATTCACTCCTGGCAATTTAAGGAGCTGGGTGATGTGATAGGGCAACCAACAGAGGAAGAAGGTCACCACCAGGGCCAATATGACCTTGAAGGACTTCTTTGAGTGGAGGGAGGTCTGACGTCTCCTCAGAACCACAGCGATGATGCTGTAGCAGACGGCGATGATGGTGAAGGGGATCAAGAACCCACATATCAGCCTCAAAATGTAGATGGTCATTCGTACTTCTGGTTCTTCTCCCTTTAGCACCACCATGCATTTGTTCTTCGTGTCCACTTGACGGTAAAGGTAGAAAGGGATGCTTGCGGCGATGGCCATGAGCCAAGCTCCGACAGCTGCAAGCCATGCCGAGCGGATGTTTCGGTGTTTCCTGGCCCATAATGGGTAGGCGATACAAGCAGCCCGGTCCATGCTGATTGTGGCTAAGAGAAATTCGCTGCAGAACATGTTGAGATACTTGATCAAGCCGTTGGCTTTGCACGCAAAGCTCCCAAAGATCCAACCTTCCTTCACCGCAACAAGAGGTGCTATGCGGCTCATGGAGAAGAGAAAGTCAGCCAGAGCTAGGTTGAAGAACCAGACGCAGCTGATGGTCCGTGAAACTCGGCGGGCAGTGATCCAGATCACAATTCCATTGCCGAGGGAACCAAGGAGAAAGATAACCGTGTAGAAGGCAATCTTAAGGCTGTCTCTGAACCTGTTTAAGTCAGAGCCAGTTTCCAAGGATGAAGGCATGGATACATTGGAAAGCCACAAGGCAGTGGAACTAGCATTCATGATGCAAATGGGACGTTGCAGAGAAGGCGTCCTGAAAAATTAAATGGAAAAAAATCTGGAAAAGGGAGAATAGCATTAGTAATAGCATTTAGACTTATATACCGCTTCACAGTGCTTTACAGCCCCCTCTAAGTGGTTTACAGAGTCAGCCTATTTCCCCCAACAATCTGGGTCCTCATTTGACCCACCTTGGAAGGATGGAAGGCTGAGTCCACCTTGAGCCTGCTGAGATTCAAACTGCCAAATTGCAGGCAGACAGCAGATGGCAGAAGTAGCCCTGCAGTACTGCATTCTAACCACTGCGCCAACTCAGCTCTTAATATGATAGATTAGATAGATAGATGAGAGAGAGAGAGAGAGAGAGAGAGAGAGAGAGAGATGGTAGAGATGGTAGATAACATATATATAGATCAGGGGTCTCAAACTCAATTTACCTGGGGGCCGCTGGAGGCAGAGTCTGGGTGAGCCTGGGCCGCACTTGGTTTCATAGAAGTGTATAATAATATAAGAAGTATAATAATATTATACTTTCATATCACGGTGGCGGGGGGACAAGATACCATCCTGCGGGCTGCATTTGACCTGCTGGCCGCGCGAATGAGACCTCTGATATAGATCTTGCAAGGGTCCTCAGCTTTCACTGGCAGAGGGTTGCAGGAGGCCGTTGCAGCCCAAAGGTGAGTTCAGGAGCCCGTTTTCTCTGGCAGAGTGCTCAGGGCACAACAAGCACCTCTGATACATGTGAATCAAGCTGGCCATGCCCATCCATGCCACACTCACCCCCCAGCCACCCCCGAAATCAACCACAAACTGGTCTAAAGTATGCAGAAACAAAGATCCAGACATGACAGGGGTATTTTGGTGTTATAATAAACCCCACCCCACAAGAAGATGCGAGAGCCTAGGTCAAACTCCAGAATTACCTCTTTGAAGCTACAGGAATCACTTCTCTTCTCTTCTGCGGAGCTTCTTTTTGACGGGAACCAGGATCGTTCAGCTGCGGCTGGTCTTCTCTGCTAACAGTTGTGCTCCTCTCCCTTGAACCAACAAAGTTGGCTTATAAGGAACATAAATGAAGGACAGTCCACGTGGTTGGTTTTGTTCTGAGAAGTTGCTGACATTCCGCAAAAGCCACAAAAATTTGCTGTGCCTTCAGAATCTTTGCTTGGCCTTGGAGGTCTTCTAGTCCAGGGGTGTCAAACGGGATTTCTTCTGCGGGCCAGAGGGGGCGGGGGAGCGGGGGATGGACGCTTCCTGCAGCAGCCTACCAGCCAAAATGGAGTGTGAGGGTCCCACGCACAGCCCCCTCTACCCATTTTCAGCCTAAACAGACTCCTGCAGCACTTTACCAGCCGAAGCAGTGTACATGGGGGCTGTGCGCACTGCCTGTGCTTCGTTTTTGCCCTCTGTGGCCTCCAGCAGCATTCTGCCGGCCAAAAACAGACTGTGTGGAGGCCTCCTACGACTCCCACGCAGCCCGTTTTGGGCCGGCAGAGTGCTGCAGGAGGAGGTTGGCAGAGGCACTGCGGGCAGGTCCTTTGATATTTTCAGGCTGCTCTTGCAGGCCAGATTTAAGAAGCCTGTGGGCTGGATCTGGCCCTCGGGCCTTGAGTTTGACCTCCCTGTTCTAGTCTAATCACCTACTCAAGCAGGAAACCCTGTACCCTGCCAAACCATTGAGGGTTTCTGCCTGTTCTGTAAACAAATGGATTCTTAGTTGCCCCATCTCAACCTGCCTTTCCTCCTGCTGAAGGTGATTGCTGTGTCTTGACTTCACTCTGGTTCGCTCCTGTAACAGGAACGAAGATGCATCCTGATTGGCACCGCCACATTGACCAGCTAAGGGGCCGACAAGACACTAGGCCAGTGATGGCGAACCTATGGCATGGGTCTTAGGGCACGCAAGGCGTTGCTCTGTCAGCACTAGCGTGCATGTGTGCGCTGGCCAGCTGATTTAGGCCTTCTTTTGAGGCCGTTTTTCGCCCTCTGGAGGCTTCAGGGAAGCTCTTGAAGCCTCTGGAGTTGGGAAGGGGAGGCTGTTTTCACCCTCCCCAGGCTCCTAGAAAGCCTCTGGAGCCTGGGGAGGGCGAAAAAAGCATGCCAAAAGCAGGGGGTCACGCACGTAGCATTATGGGTGTGGCACGCCCACGGACGACCCCCCTTGCGCTCCCCCCCACTTTTGGCACGTGAGCCAAAAAAGGTTAGCCATCACTGATCTAGGCCATATACCCACAGACGTTTGAGGCCTGGCCTGCTGCAGTCCAACCCCTAAGGTTCACCAATTTGGGATGACACCACCCCAAGACCCGGAGTGACCACAGCACAAAACGAGAGGCCACTTTGTGAGTCCCATTTTGGGGAGATAGGGCGGGATAGAAATCTAATAAAATAAATAAAATAAATAAATTACCGAAGAAATCAGACTCTCATCCAGCGTTGCAGACTCCGAGTGAAGCGTTGGCAGTTGCCGGCTGTACCAGGGGCTACAACTATCCAGAAACCCACTCCGACAGTAAGCGGAGGACTGCGCAGATCTGCAAGGACCCGGCGCCGTCCAGCTTACGTCCAGGACGGCGCCTGCGCGGACTCAAGAGGAAAGAGTGCTGTGTCCTGTCTTCACTCTGGTCCATTCCCTTAGCGGGAAAGAAGACGCGTTCCGATCGGCTGCCCGTCTGACAGCTAGGTATAAAAGAGCTGTCAGACAGTCAGAACAGCTGCTGTCGTTGTGAGCCAAGCAGTCATGTGTTAGTAACTCTATTAGCAGTTAATAAATGGTTAGCGTTACATGTCTGTCTCACCTCAGTCCGTCAACTACTGTTCTGGGCATTGAACAGTGACCACTTCCTCTTTTGGCTTTCCAGGAATAATGGCCCTTTCGTCCCTTTAGTCAAATGTCAGAAAAGGCTGTGCCCAAAACCTTGGGCATGTGCCAGTTCTGAAAATAGCAAAGTTGTTTAATTATCATAGGTTTTTTTGGAGTATAAGACGCACCGGAGTATAAGACGCATCTTATAGGTTTTGAAGAGGCAAAATTAAAAAAAAAAGGTTTTGCACTCTGCGGACCTCCCAAAAATGGCCTGTTTTTTGTGAAAATGGGCCCATTATTTTTTTCAAAGGAGACTTAGGAGGCTTGTAGACTGTCCCTTGCTTTTTGCCACGTGATTAAATTTTTTGGGTTGGCTTGCTATAAATACTGGAAATATGTTTATTTAAATTCTATCCATTGGGGAGCCCAGAGCATGAATCAATAAACAAAATAAAATAACAAGAATATCCACTTTAACTAAAAGCAAACACACAGAGAAAGCAATATAAGAGTTGAAAGGTTTTCTGAAGCTGGTGGCCTCTTCCAGATGTTTTTGACTGCAATATTCAGCATTTCCAACAGTGGTGCGACTCAAATTTTATTACTACCGGTTCTGTGGGAGTGGCTTGGTGGGCGTGGCATGGTTTGGTGGACATGGCAGGGGAAGGTTACTACCAAATCCCCATTTCCTCCAGATCAGCTGGGACTCAGGAGGCAGAGAATAGATGGGGGCGGGGCCAGCCAGAGGTGGTATTTACAGTTCTCTGAATTACTCAAAATTTCCATTACCGGTTCTCCAGAACCGGTCAGAACCTGCTGAATCCCACCTCTGATTTCCAAGTATTTTAATCAAGGTAGAAAGTCTGGATCTGTGTTTCTCAGCCTTTTAAGATGTGTGGACTTCAATTCCCAGAATTCCCCAGCCAGCCAAGCCAGTCAAAGCATGCTGGCTGAAAAGATACATTCCATGTATGTATGTATGTATGTATGTATGTATGTATGTATGTATGTATGTATGTATGTTTTAAACCAGCATGTAGTGTTTGTGCGTCCTTAACATTGATTGTAGAATGCTGCATGATGCCTTTATATTTTGGTTAAAATTAGAAGCACGGCGCTGTGAATAGCAGAGTCGGTTGAATAACCTTTCCAAAGACAGAGATGTACAAATATGGCTAAAAGTTTATACATACTGTATACATCGACGTCAAAGAAAAATGACATATATGAGGAATATAAAGCAAAACAACCCGTCCTTTGCAGTTCACGATGGAAGTAAAAGTCTCCTTTGCATACAGAGGTATTTGCAGTTTTATAACATCCCAAAAATATCAACAGTAAAGACGGGTGGATGGCATGAAAGCAGAAAAAAGAAATCCTGTATTTCTCTAGGAATATCTATGATGGATCACCCTCCAGCAGACAGCTGTCTTCCTCACGTTTTGGACTATAAAGCCCCTTATTCTCCAAAGCACCACAGGGCAGGACAATAAGCAATGCGGGGGTGGCGGGTGGGGGAAGCTTGTTAAAGAGAGGTCCAACCTAGAAGTAAGGGGAAATTTTCTGATAGTGAGAACAGTTAACCAATGGGACGACTTGCCTTCAGAGTTTGTGGGTCGAGAGGTGGGCTGCTGGGGGTACGCAGGGGTTCGGGAGAACTGCTAGCTAAGATTCTGTGCAGTTCGAAGAACCCCCAAATCCCACTTCTGGCTGGCCCTGCCCACCCGTCCCCAACCAAGAATCCCCACTCGGCCCGTTTTGGATGCAGGTAAGTGTAGGGCGCGCAGAGGCTCAGGACGGGCAAAAAACTGCCCTACTGAAAGTTCAGGAAGGCCAGAAACTGGCCCATTTCTGGCCTCCAGAGGGCCTCAGGAGCCTGGAAAGGCCATTTTCGCTCTCCCGGAGGCTCGAGGAAAGCCTCCGGAGCCTGGGGAGGACAAAAATGTCCCTCCTGCCATGATGCAGGAGGCCGACTACGCATGCCCACCATGGCCACGCCCACCCAGCAACCAGGCAGAGAACCTGTTGCTGAAATTTGTGAAGCCCACCCCTGTGTGGGCTTCACTGGAGGGTCTAAAAAATAGACTGGACCACCGTTTGACTGGGATGTTGGAAGGTCCCCTTCCTTGAGCAGGACGTTGGACTAGAAGACTTCCAAGGTCCCTTCCAGTCCTATGATTCTGTGTTCTTCACCTGTCACCTATGCGTTCCTAATCCACATGAGTTTCCTAAATCGATCTTGGAAGCGTTAAGGTTCTACAAGGCATCTGAGGGACTACCGAAGACTGAGGTAGCTCCTCAGTGGAAGAAGCCACCTCCTTCCTGTGTTTGCTCCTAAATGAGGAGCCACTGTCTTCAAACAAGGTTCTCCTGAAGGCAGACCTTATGCTGTAAAGACTCAGCTTTCGGTGGAAGTCCATGCCCATGAAGAAGTAAAGGATAGGGTTGACACAGCTGTTGAGGTAGGCCAGGAAGGAAGAGAGCGGGAGGCCAATAGAAAGCCATAGGCTTTTCACTTTTGCCAATTTGAAGAGGAGGAAGATGTGATATGGTGCCCAACAGAGGAAGAACGTGACCACAAGAACCAGGATGACCCTGAAGGGTTTCTTGGAACGGATGGAAGCTCGTCGTCTCCTCAACACCACAACGATGATGCCGTAGCAGACCACAATGATGGCGAAAGGGGCCAAGAACCCACAAATCAGCCTCAACATGTAGATGACCAGTTCGGCGGATTCATTTCCTTCCAGGGCAAAGGAGCACTTGATCTTGTTAGACTTGTCAGTTTTTATGCCACGGTAGTGGTAGAAAGGACTACTCGTGGCAATGGCCAAGAGCCAAGCTCCGATGGCAGCGACCCATGCCAAGCGGCTGTCCCGGTGCCTTTTGGTCCATATTGGGTAGGCTACGCAAGCGGCCCGGTCTATGCTGATGGCCGCTAAGAGGAAGACGCTGCCGAACATGTTGAGATACTTGACGAAGCTGTTGGCTTTGCATAGGAAGCTTCCAAAGGGCCACCCGTTGTCAAAAGCGTTCTTCAAGAGCGGCACAATCCGGGTGACCGAGAAGAGAAAGTCAGCCAGAGCGAGGTTGAAGAACCAGACGCAGCTGATGGTCCTGGCAGTCTGACGGGCTGTGATCCAGATCACAGCTCCGTTGCCCAGGGAACCAAGCAGAAAAAGAACGGTGTAGAAGAAGATCTGGAGCATGTCCATGAGCCTGCTCACGTCCAACTTGGTGTCCAAGGATGATGGCGAGGATGTGTTGGAAATGCCTGGAGCGGTGAAATTACCATCCATGATGCAACAGGACCTTACGGTGTGGGAAGATTAAGAAACCAAGTGGTCCTTCTCCGGTCCACGAAACCTGGAAAAGGAGAATCCATGTTTTAGGAAGTGTCTTTTTAAAAAATCTTTTTTTCCCATCTTGCTACTCCTATAGTCTAGTTTTGCCTCTACTATATTGCATTAAAGTCTCCTGCAACACAAACATTTTGATATTTCATTTCTAATATCTTCTTATGTAACTTTTGGCAAAAACTTCTTCTTCCTTATTATTCGGCGCACATATTGCTATCAAAAGGGTCTGTTTTTGATTCATCACCATTTCCACCCTTCCTTCTTCATCTGCATATATTTTATTTGGAGTTTATTGTTTCCTTAATATATAGAGCAGTTACCCCCTTTTTCTTTGGCTGTGCTGATAACAAATATAGTTTCCCAATTTTGGAACATTCCACTAATTTACAATGCTGTTTTTTTTAAATGAGTTTCTTACAAACAAATTATATCTATTTTTAACTTTTGTAATTGTGTTTAAAAAATTCCCTTTTTATGAGGGAATTCAGTCCATTTATATTTATTGGCAACCTTTCATTTTCCTGCACCTTCTCCTTTACCTATATATAGGTTTTATTCTCCTAGTAACCTAGTTGTTCTTGTCTGTCGCTGCTCTTTTGCCCTTGTTCCTTCTTGATCTGTTTTTCCTGTTTCTCCTTCTTCTTGTAGCAGATTTCTCTCTTCTACTGTTGATTGAACCAATTTCATTGTAATTTTAGTACAATGGCAATAAAGATTATTATTATTCTTCCTGTCCTTTATATTCCAGTTCTCCTCTTGTTTCTTTTCCCTCAGTTGTGGCAATATGGCTGATCCCAGAGGGAATTTTACTTACTGGGATGGTAAAAGATACAGCCTCGACCAGGGGGTGGGTTCCTGTACCGGTTGTTACCGGTTCACTTTGTGCGCGCTTTGCAAGCTATGCACCGCACATTGCTTGCACATGCACATTGCTTGCACGTCAACTGTGCTTGCACATACACAGTTGACTTTAAATTGTTCTGCGCATCGCAGCAACATGCCGTCAACAGCAGAAGGGACCTGGGATCTGGTTCGAGGCTGTGGCGAGCCTGGATCGCTGCTGGTTCTGTGACCCAGGCCAAATCATCACTACTGGTTCGACTGAAGTGGGCCAGACTGGGAGCAACCCACCTCTAGACTGGACTAGATAGATAAGGCAATAGAATTCTATGATAGCCGTATTGCCGCAACTGAGAATCAATGTTATTTGACTTATAAGTTTCCTCTCATATGTTGCTCCCCAAATTCATCACTAGATGGTAGAATTTCAGCATCTCTAATCCAACCACTCTAGGAACTAGTGACAAAGGAACATTTGGCAAGCTCAGGGGAATCACCAGACATGGTCAAAAGGAGGAAGGAAGAACGGGGGCGCAATCCTCCTCTATACCTCCCCTACAGAAATATAGGGTACTTCTGCATTTCCCAGGGGTTCAAAAAAAGAAAGTGCTGACAGAGCAAGCAGATAGTTTCGGAATGTGGCAGCTTCTCCAAAATCAGATATTTCAAATCAAAGATTGGATGGTCATCAGGAATTCTTGCATTTATACCATTTTTCCCAACTTTGGCAAAATATTGTTTCTTGTCTATCCTTAAGAATATATGTTCATCTATCACATTCAGCACACCAGATACGTGATAGGGAAAAATGTCCAGTGCAGATATGTAAATAAAATAAATATATGGAGCAGTAACAACTACAAAGAACTAAGGATTAATCAAGGTAAGATGTAGATAGACAAAAATAACTGGAAATGTAGTAAGATTGTAGTAAGACTGGAGACTAAAACATATGAAGAACGGTTGCAGGAGCTGGGTATGTCTAGTTTGATGAAGAGAAGGACCAGGGGAGACATGATAGCAGAGTTCCGATATCTCAGAGGGTGCCACAAAGAAGAGGGAATCAAACTATTCTCCAAGGCACCTGGGGGCAGGACAAGAAGCTATGGGTGGAAACTAATCAAGGAGAGAAGCAACTTAGAACTAAGGAGAAACTTCCTGACAGTTAGAGCAATTAACCTCTGGAACAGCTTGCCTCCAGAAGTCGTGAATGCCCCAACCCTGGAAGTCTTTAAAAAGTTGTTAGATAGCCATTTGTCTGAAATGGTATAAGGTTCCTGCCCACGCAGGGGGTTGGACTAGAAGACCTACAAGGTCCCTTCCAACTCTGCTATTGTATTGTATTGTATTGTTAGATGATATATGATGTTACCTTGTAACTGTATGCATATAGAGGGTGAGTCACTCCCAGTTGTATCTATGTAGGTTTGTCTTGTTAACATCCTTTTTCCATTTTCTTTTTTTGTTTGTTCTTAGTTTATAATAAAAACATTTAATTTAAAAAAAAAAGGGAATTCTTGCAGGGATGGGACTGAATATCCCACTGTAGCATCCGATGGTTCTAAACATTTCTATAATATTTATCTATCATTTTTATATGGCTGCCCATCTTACAAAAAAGCATTTCGGGGCTCCGTACAACAATACATTAAAATGATAAATATATCAAAACGCTCATTATATTTAAAATATTTAAAAACTAGAAAGCCCAAAGAGAGAAGAATGTAGACTTCAGTACTGGAGCTACCTCAAGATCTTACCAGTTCTCTGAGATCCTCAGATATTTAGCCAAGTCTTGAAGATCTTCTGGAATATTAACAGGGATGGAGCTCAACTCATTTTAAGGAAGGGAATGTTTCATAAGCCAGGCGCCATGGCAGAAAAGGATCACCTCCTGGGATTCCCCCCCCCCACCTTCAATATAATTCCCTAACAAACAGGACTTGCATATCAGATCTAATAGAACGGATGGATGTTAGGCTAATGTCAGATGTTAGACATAATGTTAGACCAGTGTCTCCATAAGTCCAGGCTCTGCTCCTATACGTGTGTACTTTTAATTATCAAAGATCTCCCCCTCTTTTTTTTTTTTATATTGAAAAAGTTTTATTGAGTTTTACAATTTTTTCGAATAGGGTAGGGTAAGGTGAAATAGAGAAATATTTTGAGAACTTTCACGTCGAGATCGTTGGCCCCCTCCGGGGCTTCATGACAAAACATAGATAATACATATTTCAGTAATACTACAAGGTAAATAGGAGTGCATACATCGTTATAAATTCTATGCTAGCAATCGTGTACAAACATCCAAACAAAAGTTATACTGCATTAAAAAAGTCATTTTTTAGATCTAAGTCTCTTAGCAATTGTATCTTCTTGTTCTCCTCCCTGACCCCCAGTGGGCGAGGCCGTGGCCCCCTCTGCTCCTCCAGTTTCATCTTCCAGGATTAAGGAATGTTTTTAAAGAAAGGCTTCCGCCTCAGCAACTGTTTTAATCCTTACTCTTCCTCCTTCCCAGAACACCAACATCCCTTCTGGCATCACCCACTTGAACCAAATCCCCTGTTTAAACAATTTTTTAGATAAGAAGGAATATTTCCTCCTCACTCCCCCTCTTTTTTTAAAGGTTGGGAGATGAACTCAGGTAGGGAAAAGTTTGTAGAGTTTTCCACTCATCCAGGTCAAGTCTTTGCCTGACTTTTAGCTATACAATTTGGGATGAACACACTTTGAATGGTGTGGAAGTAGGAATGGATTTCCAGAGAAAAATACGGAAACCAGGAGCGCCACTCAGATGACCATGAGGACACAGATAAACCTCCCCACTGCTTCAACAACCCTCTAAAAGGATGCAAAGAACCAGCTGTCTGCAAGGAATATCAATCCTTCCATTCCTCGCCATCCGGTCAGATCTGAAGAAGCTTCTTGGATGAGAAGCGAAAGGAAAAACAAGAAGTCTTCAAAGAAAAAAACAAGGAAGTCCAGTTGCCTCCTGAAAAAAAGCACCTTTGGGACAACCATGACCTGGATGACTGAGAATCTCTACAGACTTTTAGCTATACAATTTGGGATGAACCCCCTTTGAATGGCATGGAAGTAGGAAGGGATCTCCAGAGGAAAAATTGGAGACTACAGGAACCAGGAGCATCACTCAGGTGACCCCAAGGACACAGATAAACCACCAAGTGCTTCAAGGATTCTCTAAAAGGATGCAAACGACCAGCTGTCTGCAAGGAATATCAATCTTTCCCCACTATCCTGTCAAAGCTGAAGAAGCTTCTTGACTGAGAAGCCAAACATCTTCAACAGTAAAAACAAGAAAGTCCATTTGCCTCCTGAAAAAAAATACTTTTAGGTCAGGTAGGGAAAGTTAAATAATACTTTAACTTCAAAATTCCTAGTTCTTTGGCAAAATCACTTCCAGTTAAAGTACTTGAACTCCTTGTGAAGAGAAATGCCCCATATTTTTGTGTGCATTGCACAACGGGGCAGTGCCACCAAGCTCCAGGTGTCTCACAAGTGCGCCAATATTAGAATTGTTTTTGCAATCCAGTCCAGCTGCAAAAATAAAGTCAGCGAATCACGCTGGAGTACAGCTTGCCTGGTTATCGCAATGCAAAACCACAAGACTACAAACTTCATTCTTGGATGGCTATAAAACTAGGGGAACAAGAGAAGAGGTGACCGAGCAGAGCCCATCTCTCAAGACCCAGCAAACCAAAACACACCCATCCCAAGTTTTGACACTCTAACACCTCCAGGAACAACGTAGACAAGGACAAGTCTGTTGTTGCTCTGGAATTATCACAGTTCCCACCAGAAGGTGTGGCACCCTGCATCAGACCCTGAGATTACCTGGTTTTTTAAGGCTGCGGGAATTATGTCTTCTGTATTTCTTCTCCCTTAGCAAGAAAATGCGGACTTCTTGGCTGCCACTTAGTTTCTCTGCCGGGTTGTGATTTTGGACCTCGTCCAAGGCCAAGATTAACTCCTGCCGAAAAAGAGGAACTTCCTGCTGGATGCAATCAAGCAGAATCTCTCCGCTGTTGAAGATTCACCTCCCGAACAGAACGATTGTGGCTACGCCGGGCTGTGAAATACGATGGGCATCATCGCAACTGCCGGTTCTGCAGAACCAAGAAAGCTCTTAAAATAATTCCCCAGAAGCAGGGGGATAAGAGTTGTGAAATGTTGTCAGAGGGAAGCCTTCGAGAGGAGTGCCTTTGAACAAGGGAGGGCTGCTCCTGTGGTGGCTTAAATTGAATTCCCTCGACATACGTCATGTGCGCGGATCGAGCAGGGTGGTTGGGGTGTGAAAAGTTACTCCTCTGCAGCCACCACAAAAACTGATGTCTCTGTTCAAGGATCGTTGTCGGGTTCCTGCTGATTTTATTTCTGAGGAACAACGTGATTTCCCGAAGGCCTGTGATTCAAGGCAGCCCTTTAACATGTTCCGTGCTACACTTTCCATAACAAGTGTGTCACGCACAACCTCTGGCAAGCCATGCAGACCGTACAGAACCCGTTGCCCTATCTTGGAAGCTTCAAGGACAGTTGGAGATGGTCTCACCTGCCCAAACATTTCAAGACTTGCCGAGTCTTTGGACTCTGTCACCTTCTCTGAAGAAAGAGCCACCCGGGAAGTCCTTGCAATCTGCTGATGTGGCTTGGAATTGGGAATGACTGACGCTCCTCTTCAACCATCTATAAGCAAGTTGTGTCTTGTTGCTGGAGATACAAGGGCTGGGTGAACAAGTCCTCCTGATCTCTCCTAAAGCAACTTCTTGCTGGGGTTCTCGCACGTACAGCAGTGCCTCCATTTATTTGGCTGTTTGGGTTGAAGGGAGGTGCTTTGGGTCCAAGATGTTCCTGGTTGTAGTTCACCCTCAGCCACAAAAATGAATTTAGACCAGTCTCTCTGCATTTTGACTCCATCTTCGATGGTCAGGTGCCTGAATTGTGATCGTGTTGACCATGGGAGGGTGTGATAGTCGTGACTTCAGGATGAGTTGTAAGTCACTTTTTCCAAGGCTAACATAAATTAGTTCAAATTTATGTCATTGAGTGAAAAGTCGTAGTTTGAGGACCATCTATATATCAGCCCCTCCTCAAACTTTATGATCACCCAGATTCCACTTCAGCATCGTTCCAGGCAAGAAAATTCTTCTTCCTCTCCTCTCCTCCCCTTTCCCCTTTTCCTTTCTCCTTCCCTTTCTCTTCTCCTCCCTCCCTCCCTCCCTCCCTCCCTCCCTCCCTCCCTCCCTCCCTCCCTCCCTCCCTCCCTCCCTCCCTCCCTTCTTTCTTTCTTTCTTTCTTTCTTTCTTTCTTTCTTTCTTTCTTTCCCAAGGCTCCTAATTTTTCTTGGAGTACACTTATTGTATCCATAGAGAAACTATTCTTGGATAGATTTTATTGCATTTCCATGGGTAAGCTACCTTGAAAAGTAAAAACCAAGAAGGCCAACACAATCTTACAAAAAAGAGGGAGGCATGGTTTCAGAGTCTTAATTAAGTGTAAATGCTCATTGGCGACATTCTATGAATTTTTCCACCAGGGCAATGGATTTATTACTTGCAATCCTGACAGTTATTCCTTACAGCTGTTGACCAAAAAGAAGTAGAAGGCAGAAAAGCAAACATTTATTCTACAAATGGCCCAAATAAAATAAAATGTAGTTGCTGCTTCGTTCCTCGAAAATAGATCCGATAAGTGACAACGGTCCTCTTCCAGTCCTAAGAGTAATGTGTATTGCTGCTGTCTAGACCAGGGGTGTCAAACTCGATTTGAGGGACTATCTATATATCAGCCCCTCCTCAATATATCAGCCCCCCTATCTATATATCAGCCCCTCCTCAAACTCGAGGGCAGCATCAGGGTTGTGCTTGACCTCGGGGGAGTGGGGGGAGTGGGGAGGGGCTACGGTGGGCGTGACCAGCTCAAAGTCACTCATGTTGGGGGGGCACCTGTGGAGACCCAACTGCTCTGCCAGCGAAAACGGCCTCCTGCAAGCCTCTGCCAGTGAAAATGGCACTCTGGAGGGCCGCACATCCCACACGAGCTCCGTTTTTGGCTACAACAGCTTCCTCCAACCCTCTGCCAATGAAAATGGAGCTCTGGCAGAGGTTCCGTGGGCTGGTCCTTCTCTGTCTCCAGGGCGGCCCCATGGGCCAGATCTAAGCACCCTGGGGGCCTTGAGTTTGGCACTGCTGGTTTAGAGTAATGTTTCTCAGCCTTGCAACCTTAAGATGTCTGGACTTCAATTCCCAGAATTCCCCAGCCAGGAGTTGAAGTCCACACATCTTAAAGATGCAAGGCTGAGGAACACTAGTCTAGGGCCTGTGTTTCTCAACCATGGCCACTTGAAGATGTATGGACTTCAACTCCCAGAACTCCTCTCTCCGCCTTGCTGGCTCGGGAATTCTGGGAGTTGAAGTCTTCAACTCCCATCTTCAAACTGCCACGCTGTGGAGAAATAATGATCTAGACCAGGGGTGGGCAAACTTTGCAACTTTAAGTCTGAAGGACTTTAGCTCCCAGACTTCTGGGAGCTGAAGTCCTTCAGACTTAAAGTTGCAAAGTTTGCCCACCCCTGGTCTAGACAAATCTCAGAAAGAGCCCCTCCCTAGGTTGTTTAGGATTTTTGTGTTAATGGACACAGGAGCTTGTCTGTGTGTCTGGACATGATCAGTTAAGAAAGTATGTTCTTAAGTAATTTTGGTAGTCATGAGTTTTCCCTTAGGAAAATGAAGGGAAGTTTCTACTAAGGAATTACTAGATCATTTATTATCTACTCATCTGGGGAAATGAGTAGATAATATTTTAACATTTAAAGTTTAGCTTTCTTCCCTTGACACTGAGAACTAAGCCACCCACACTGTTAACTGGATCTAATTGATGCCCAATATATCTTACTATTTATATTTATATTACAGGCAGCCAACCCAGTTCTCTCTGTTGGGTGCAGGTCAAGTGGATGGAAAAAATGAAGAATTTTAACTCTTTCTTTCAAGGAAATAACTATGACACGTTCTTTAGCTAAGCAAGGAAGATAGAAGAAAGACACACAACTCAAGAACCGCATGTGATGGTCATGCACAATCTGAGAATGACTAACTGCAACCTCCCACACACAGCCCTATATATAGACAAACAACACAACAGGCTTAACAAGGTTGCGTAGTTTTTCTTTTGTGCAAAAGGGAAGCCTGTGCCCTCTGTCCCTCGCCTCTGTTCTTCTTTCCTTCCTCTTCCCCAATTCCCTTTTCTCCACTGTAGGTCTTGGTCAACCTCAGACAAAGCATACTTTTATGTAAGAAAATCTGTATTTATTGAAAGATATTTCCTCCTAAAAAAGACACTGTTGTTTTTCCCTCAGTTTAATCTTTTCCCTCAGTTGGGCGCCAAATGGGAGCAAGGCCAGGCCTTCAAAAGTAGTTAATAGTTGAGATGGCCATGAAGAAATTTGGAACCAGATTTTTATTTATATTTGCTAATCTTGGCTGGCTAAGCAAAAGCAAATTTAAGAAATCTGTTTTTGCCACCTAATAACTATTCTGTATGTGGTAAAATTCTGAGGTGTCCAGAAGTCCCTTGAAGAATTATGGACCATTCTCTTTCTTTGAGCAGAAGGACCTACCACCATCTAGTTGTGGAGGAACAAGTAACTTAGAGACCAGTCCTAGACTTGGTGATGCTCCAATTAGCAAAGCAGAAATTTCTTCGTTAGGCTACCAAGTCTTTGTCTTCTGGCTCAGGGTTCCTCAACCTTGACCACTTGAAGAGGTGTGGACTTCAACTCCCCAAATTCCCCACAAGCCTAGCTAGGGAATTCTGATAATTGAAGTCCACACCTCTGCAAGTGGCCAGGGTTGAGGAACACTGTCCTAGCTCATCAAAGATTGATAGTTTTAGAAGGCAGCACCCCATTCCCTTTGATCTCTGCTAGGGTTCCTTCTCGAAGAGGGATCACCAACCTTTCAGATCTCAGGGATCGAATTCCTAATTTTAAATACCGCGGACCACTAATATGATCTGCCTAATGACCAGCTGGGTGGGGCGTGGCAAGGTGGTCATGTGACAGGGTGGGTGTGGCCAATTCAATGTCACTCACATTGAGGGGCACCTCACCAGCCTCTACCCCTGCCAGTCACTCATCGCCTCTCTGCCCGGGCTCCTTAGGGCCCCAACAGGAAGCAGTTGTTGGCGCTAAGCAGCCGCCATGAGGAAGTATTGGCAAAAAAAAACCTCAGCTCAAATTGGATCTGACCGAGAAGGAGGTTCAGCAGAAGCACCTCATGGAGGACTAAAGTTGTCATCTTTAAAGCGCTCCATGGCTCGGGACCTAGCTATCTGCGGGATCGGATCCTGCCCCATACATCCTCACTGCCGATTCGCTCCCACAGAGAGGGACTTCTCCGGGTGCCGTCCACTAGACTTTGTCAGCGGGCGACGCCCAGGGGAAGGGCCTTCTCTGTGGCGGGCCCAGCCCTCTGGAACGACCTTCCCCCCCGACATTAGAACAACCACGGACCTCCGCTCCTTCCGTCTTAAATTAAAAACTCACTTTTTCTGTCTGGCCGGCCTAGGGTAGTCTCTTCCTTGGGGTTTTTAGGGTTGTTAGTTTTAATGGGTATTTTAGCGCAGGGATAGTTAGTTTAATTGATTTTTATCTTTTGTATTTATTGATGTATATATTTTATGTGTTTTAGTTTTCCCTGTGCACCGCTCCGAGTCCCCTAGGGGAGAGGACGCGGTATATAAAATAAACATATTATTATTATTATTATTATTATTATTATTATTATTATTATTATTATTATTATTATTATTATTATTATTATTATGAGCATAGGCTTCCCAAGCAGATGGAAGGAGTGCAAGGCCAGGAGGCTCAGTGGGCTGAGATGGTCAGCCAGTTCCAGCCCATGATGCAGCCCCACTGGAACAAAGCCCTCCAGTTTTTTGCCACCAGTGGCATTTCCCTCCAGCCTTTGCCCAAAGCCCCATACCAGGAGGCCAAACCGACCCCAAGTCGGAATTTCTCCCCCACTTAGACCCACAAAAAAAGACCCTGATCTGGGGGAGACTCTCTGCAGGAACACAAACGTTCATTGCAAGTATACGGCCCAGGGGCCGTACTTTGAGGAGCTCTGATTTAGTAGGCAATATAAAAAATGCAAATAATTTTTTCTGTAGACAACTAACGTTTTCTGGTGGACCACCAGTTGGTGACAACCGTTTTAGAACACTGATGGACCCTGATCTCTTCTTTCCAACCTCACATATTTCAATCTCAGGTTTTTCCTCCTTCCTTCCTTGTTTTCTTGTTCTCTGTATTTTGTCTCATAGCATGAAAATGGCAAATAACAAGAGCAATGAGCAACAAGAAGCAACACGCAAACACACAGACACACAGATGCAAACACACACACACACACCCTGCAAATCTCCTATGCAAGGCACTTTGTCCACCCAAGTTCCAATCTCTTTATTTGTTAATATCTTTCCGATTCCAGTTTTCCTTGAAATTTATTACTTTGGCAAGAGTCACATTTAAAGCTATTTACAAACAGGAACAAAATAAACTGAATGAATAATAACAGCACCAGATGTGTTTAAACTTTGGGGATTTGATTTGTTCCTACTTCAGAACAACAAGGGTGGGTGGGTGGGATTCCTGCTGAGATTCGGTAGCTGGGTTCATACAATGCACCCTTCACCCAGTGGTGGGACACAAATAATTTAACAACCGGTTCTCTGCCCTGATGACCAGCTGGGTAGGCGTGGCTCGGTGGTCATGTGACCAGGTGGGCATGGCCAACTGAATGTTACTCATGTCAATAGGCGCTTCGCTTTAGCTGCGACAATGTCATAAGGGTTAATCGGAGAGGCAGTTTCTGTAAGCAGGGCAACAAAGATGAGGCTAGAAACAACACCAGAATGTTTCCTTCCTGCCTTCCTTACAGGATTAGCCCTGTAAAGTGGAAAGAAACAAAAGGAGATTTCTTCCAACCACAGGTTCTCCCAACTGCTTAGAAAGTTAACAACCGGTTCTCCTGAATAGGTGCAAACTGGCTGAATCCCACAACTGCCTTCTCCCGCGTGAACTAAATACAATTTCTATGCTCACATACCATGCTAGAGCCAAATGAATAAATTGTATTGTGCCCTAAGACGATGACCTGGTTCATAACATTATAACGTGCTAAGGTAATGGCTGGAAATACACAATATGTTGACTCACAAACAACTCTAATTTTAGTTTAGTTTAGAGCAGGGTTGTCAAACTCAAGGCCCGCGGGCCAGATCTGGCCTGCGAGGTGCTTAGATCTGGCCTGCGGAGCCACCCTGGAAACAGTGAAGGACTGGCCTGCCGTGCCTCTGCTAGCAAAAACTGGGTCCTGAGCTCCGTTTCCAGCTGCAACGGCCTCGTGCAGCCCTCTGCCAGTGCGAACGCGGCCCTCCCAAGCTCCATTTGCGCTGTCAGAGGGTTGCATGAGGCTGTTGCAGCTGGAAACGGAGCTCAGGAGCCTGTTTTCTCTGGCAGAGCACTCTGGTTGCCACAGGCGCCCCTGACATGAGTGACATCAAGCAGGCCATGCCCACACTGACCCCCCCGAGGTCAAACACAACCTGGATGTGGCCCTTAATTAAATTGTTTTTGATACCCCTGGTGTAGAGTGTTGTATGAACTTAGGCAAAACTTCAATCTTCGTCTTATCCCTTGATTTGGTGTTCTATTGCTTTGATCTATTGAGGACCAGGGGAGACATGATAGCAGTGTTCCGATATCTCAGAGGGTGCCACAAAGAAGAGGGAGTCAAACTATTCTCCAAGGCACCTGGGGGCAGGACAAGAAGCAATGGGTGGAAACTAATCAAGGAGAGAAGCAACTTAGAACTGAGGAGGAATTTCCTGACAGTCAGAACAATTAACCTCTGGAACAGCTTGCCTCCAGAAGTTGTGAATGCCCCAACCCTGGAAGTCTTTAAAAAGATGTTAGATAGCCATTTGTCTGTCTGTCTGATTTCAATTTATGGAGCAGATGTTTTCTGGTTGGTTCCTTCAGTAAGAGAAGGCAAAACCCCGAAATCCATCTCCCCTGCAAATATTAAAAACAAACATTTCTCACGTGTGCAAATTACGGAAAGTACTTAAAATACAAAATTGCCGTCTGAAAGGTTTTATTTCCTGTTTTACACAATCTGCCTTGTGAGGTTTACACGTTGATTCATTTTTATTCATTCACTGAAGCCAGGGTGGATCCCCCTTGAATAAGTAAAGAGCAACGTATGTTGATTTTAGACTTTCATAGCTCTGCTCCAGCATTTCAGGATTAAAATCCAAATTTCAAAGTGGCAACGATCCACCTAACTCTGCACTCTTCCTCGTGAAAGCTCTCCGCCAAAAAAAAAAAAACAACTGTCCACCACTTCCTGGATCTCCGACACATTTTAACATTCAGGATTTCTAGAACACTTTGATAGGGTTAAATCATTAGGGCCCACGCGAAAAGCTGATTTGTTTGAGTTGGTCGGTTTCACGTCATTAAGTTGCAGCTTAACTTCAGCTGCCTGCACCTTCCTTCTGACCTCTGTCAAGTCAAAATTTATGCGAACCACCAAAACTCTGGGAGTCAGATTGGCACAAAATTAAATTGCAAGAGAGGAGCAGGAAAAAAAACCCATGCAAAAGGAACGTGTCTTTGTTTTTGAAGAGTACAACCAGGCTTTGCTGCTCATAAACACGAGATTAATCCTGTACCAGAGCAGTGGATTTTAATTTCGTGTGGCTACCATGAAAATAAAGTTTCAGGTAGTTCTGGATCAAAGACAACAATTGAGACCAGATTTTTTTTTTTACTGCTAAGTAAGGTGCTTGTTAATTGCCTTCTGCCCAATTTTACCCCCTTTTTTTGCCATGGTTGTTAAGCGAATCATTGAAGTTGTTAAGTGAGCTATGCAGTCATAGCTTCTCTCCTTGACTTTGCTTGTCAGAAGCCATCTGGGATGGTCAGAAATGGTGATCCCATCACACTGGAAAAGCTGCAACGTTTGTAAATATTTGCTTGTTGCCAAGCGCCCGAATTTCAACCACATTATTTTTTGGGGATGCTATGATGGTCATAAGTGCAAGGGACGGTTGAAGGTCCCTTGTTTCGGTGCCCCTGGAACTTTGAACCGCCACTAAACGGATGGTTGTAAATCAAGGACTACCTGTTCTAGAGAAGCGCGCCAAAGGAAATTTTATTTCCGATACTCAAAATGTCACAAATCGGACGTTACATCCCAAAATGCCAGCTTGTTGAGAAGAGGCCTCGTACAGGAAGACAAAACGGAATTACACGATAGCAACAGAGTTGGAAGGGGCCTTGGAGGTCTTCTAGTCCAGCTTCCTGCTCAGAGCGGGAGAGATCGTACCGAACGAGGCAAAGCTTTGATCGAGCGAAGGAAGAAAAAAAAGGGGGGAAGAAGGTTGAATGTCATTTCACTCCTGGATTGCTCCTTCACAGGCACAAGCCAAGGAGGACAAAAGTCACCAGGAGGGACCCCTGCAAGCCTGCTACGCCTCCCTTTGGCCCACCAACTTGTCTTTCGTCAACCTTCACCGAAGGGACCACCTTCCTGTTTTGAACGGCGACGTTCTTTCCATCCTCTTCGTGACTGTGGTCGTGGCTGTGGCCGTGGTCGTGGTCATGGTCGTGGCCGTGGTCCTTCTGAGGGCTGCCCACCGATGGGCTCACCCCAAGAGAACGGGTGGTGATCTTGCTGGAAGTGGAAGCCGCCGCCGTGCCTGCGTTGGCCCGGACGTACGTCGAAGGGGTTGTGGCGGTTACGTTCTCGGTCTCTTGAGGAGGCAGGAAGGCCGGCCTTGGGATGGAGGTGGAGAAATGTGTTTTGTTGGACAGGTTAGTGTTGCAGAGATTCCCCGAACAACAGGAGCCCGAGAGGGTGATGGCAGGGCTCCCTTTCTTGACCTTGGTGCAGTCGCCATCTTGGACGCATCCTTTGACGGGTTTGGTCAGTGAAAAATTCCCTGGAAAAGATGGGAAGGAGCAACTTTAAGGCAGAGGTCCTCCTTCAAAGGCTAACCGTTTTGGTCCAAAGCAGAGGGTCACCAACCTTTTGGCCCTCATTTGACCGCTAAATTCATAATTTTAAATCCCGTGGACCACTAATATGAATTTTTTAAAAAAAGATAAATAGTATTTAGTGCAATACAAAAAATGCAAATCTTGACTCCATTGTTACAGCCTCTAACCCAGGGGTCCCCAACCTTTGCAACTTTAAGTCTGAAGGACTTCAGCTCCCAGAATTCTCCAGCCAGCAAAGTCTGGAAGCTGAAGTCCTTCAGACTTAAAGTTGCAAAGGTTAGGGACCCCTGCTCTAACCCTCACAGCTTCAACCTTCAACTGTCTACCATGGACCTCACCTCATTCCTAAAAAGTCGGTAAAGGGTGTTTAAGCACACCAGTGTGCCTAACGTCCCTGCCCTACTGTCCCCATCTATTTCTATTCATTTCTTTCATTTTGAAGGAGTTTTTGAATCAATATGAATCGATATTGGCTTCTGCTTATATGATTGTATACTATCAGAAATTTTTCTAGCCTAGCAAATTGTAACCTTAATACTGGATGGCGTTACTGCAAATGTTATCTCACTGCTGCGTCTCGCTTCTATTCTTGGCTCCAAAGCTAGGCACATTCTTGAAAACATAGAAGAAATAGTTACACGGGAATATCAGGCCCCCTTAGATAAAAGGAGCCAAACCAGGGAATTTTGCTGGCTCATAAATCCTTAAAGCATTCTGCCGGAAAAACAACTTGGCAAAGTGGGGCTGCCACCCCCTACCCAAGGCTATAGGAATCCTCCCTAGATAAGGTAGACGGAGACAGGAGCTTGAATAGCAGAAAGCTTTAAAGATCACATTGGTAACAAATCTTTGTCTCTGATTGGATAAACTTTGTTTCTATCTGCCTAAAAGGTACAGTAGATAATACTCTGAGCCCCTCTTGCAGGGTGTGGCTATTCCTTACATGCATTTGTTTGTATGTTTTGGATATAGTTTTGTCAAACTGTTTTTTTAAAGATATTTTTGCAAGCCTCGTCTGGAGTGTCACTCGGGGAAACTGCTGGAACCTATCCATCTTTATATTTATGCCTGCTATCTTGCACATGTTTGACAAACCAGTAAATACAAATAACTTTTCTGTGGATCACCAACATTTTCTCACGGACCACCAGAGGCCCACAGACCACTGGTTGGTGACCACTGGTCCAAAGACTTATTTCCCCCACCCCTCCCCAATCTCAAATGGAGTTTTCTTTGTGTTCAGCCACAAAGGGCTTTTGGGGTCAAGGTTAACAAAACAATTCATTGCATTTAATCTCCGTTAAAAAGTCAAGAACGCAGATAGCTTGTCAAATCATACCCTCTCTTTCCAACAAGCACGGCAGCAAGTTTGTAACTTTTTTAAAAAAACGAGAAAGTTTAACGGAACGATGTCTATTTGGCAGAGAAATATAAATGCTGTGTTTTGTTTTTTTTTAAAAACCACAAATAAATAGAAGGGGTGTTTTTTAAAAAAAAAAACACCCAACAGCATAAAATTTGCCATTCTCCAAGCATGACTGAATACTCTCTTTTAACCTCTGCTTCCTCTCCGTTTTTACTATATATTAGAGAATGTGATTTCCTACACAAGTAGAAAATAATGTTTATTCCAGCTGGGCTATGATGGCATTCACTCAGAGGATACTGATCCCTTACTCATCCTCTTAGCTCCATTAATCCCTCCCCACACCTACAGTAGGGCAGAAAGAAATCCGACATATTTAGAAGCCTACTGTTCAGACTCCCCGAGAGCAGGAAACCAACTCCTGGTCCCAACAAAAACCCTTTTTATGAATGGACTGTGAATTCTGCTCATTCACATCCAGCAAAGTCTTTCAAGGGAGGATTTACAGTCACAGACCTTATCTGGCTTGGAGAGCTGCCAGGATGATCTCTGCAAAACCTGGCAAGGAGTTTTGGTCATGAACCACTTAAGCAAACTAATGGTCTCCTGCAAACTCCACTCCCCTTTCGCTCCTCTTTTATTTCCTCTGGGTGGGGCTATTCATCATCTGGCCTTACTCCCAAGTCAACCCCTGTTCCTTAGCTGTTCCCTTCGTCTGGCCACTCTGTGCATGCGCACACTGGGAACAGGCTCCAGCTTTCTGTCTGCCTCACTGATGTCTGACTCCGAAGGCAGCTGATAACTGTCAGAGGGCCCTGGCCCCCTCTCTGCCTCTGACACAGAGTCCTCATCTGAGCCTTCCCCAGACTCCAGGACTGGCCCAGGTTCCTCCCCCAACCTCCTCATTGTCCGAATCTGCTGCCAGACCCACTGGCAGGCCATAACCCCTACAGTCGCTGGAATCCCAAGACAGCCAAATCAGTCACGGTTTTGAATGACCTTCAGAGGTCTCACCTGCTCTCATAGTGACATTGCCATGGAAGCAACCTTGGAAATTATCGTAACACTTGACAATGGCAGACTCGTCCAATGTGCAGTTGTCTCCTTCACAGCTATAGCACTCCACTCCGTTGGGAATCCGTGCACTCACGTTATCTGGAGACAGAGCCATTAAAAAACAAAAGGAAAAAAATAGCATTAGCGAGGATGAAAAAGATATGTTGGTTCAACAACAACAACATTGTTTTATACTAAAATTTTAAGTGTGTATATACTGAGTGTTTTTATTTGTTCTAGTTTCTGGTCTAAGACTAATAAACTGTTGTTGTTGATGTATATTGGTTGAATTCTAAAAGAAGCACTGAATCTTGCGTTGGGCCAGGCATATTTATAATTTTTCTTAAACCAGACTAGCGCCGAGATTAGCCAATAGAGACTTTGGAAACCGGTCCTATATTAAACAGGCTGCCTCTGTTAGTTATTGATTCAGCTGCATCTCACCTTTCCTTTCTCTGAGAGCTATTGGGATTTATATCAAAGGGAAGAATACAGAAAACAAACCCATTAAAAGCGTATTTGCACATTATGGGGGGGAAAAAGCTCTTAGCCTAAGAACACAAAGGCACGGCTGAAGAGACATCTTAGTCTTTTTGTTCTAAGGAAATTGGCTTTGTGGTTATTGTGTACCTCTTACACAAAGCATTGCAACCAGTGGTGGGTTTCAATTTGTTTTAAAACCTCTTCTGTAGGTGTGGCCTGCTTTGTGGGAGTGGCTTGCTGGTCATGTGACTGAGTGGGAGTGGCTTGGCAATCATATGACTAGGTGGGAGTGGCCAACTTGTAAAATGTGGTGAAACTCACTTAACAACGCTCTTGCTTAGCAACCAAAATGTTGGCTCAGGAACTCTGGCATTTGAAGCATGCGAGTCTTAAAGCGGTCAAGTTACAAGACCCTTACACCCCTCACCCTTTAGAAACCCTCCCCCCCAGGGGTGTTCAAACTTGACAGCTTTAAGACTTGTGGACTCCAACTCCCAGAATTCCTCCTCTCGCTCTTCCTCTGGATGATGGGTGGACGGGCGGGGGGAGGGAGCTGGAACCGGGTCTAAACGGCACTGTAGATGTGTGGAACCTTTTCTATGGAAGAGCTTAGAACTGTCAGGAACCCACCCCTGATTGCAGCCGTTGTTTATAATTTATAATTTATAATTTATTTAAATTTATATCCCGCCCTTCTCCACAGAGGACCCAGGGCAGCGCACAGGAAATTTAAAAGACATACAAAATACAATAAATATAATTTAAAAACTATTAAATAATCCTATCCTGCGCTAAAACCAAATTTTAAAAACCCAATTTAAAACTACCTAAAAGTCCCCATGGGAGGTTAGGCTAGGCCGGCTTGTTGAAACAAATATGTCTTAAGACATTGGCGGAAGAGGCGGAGGTCGGTGATGGTACGTAATTCAGGGGGTAGGTCATTCCAGAGGGCTGGACCCGCCACAGAGAAGGCTCTTCCCCTGGGTGTCGCCAGTCGGCATTGTCCGGCCGACGGCACCCTGAGAAGGCCTCTCTGTGGGAGCGTATCGGTTTGCGGGGTTCAGGATGACAAAAGACAAATATTCCCTGAAGTTGAGCTCATTTTTATAGGGACACATCAATGTATTTTTCTGGAGTTATTCTAGATCACCATTTCTCAATTTTGGCAACTTTAAGATGTGTGGACTTCAACTCCCAGAATTCTCCAGTCAGCCTGGGGAATTCTAGGAGTTGAAGTCTGCACATCTAAAAGTTGCCAAGGTTGAGAAACAGTGATCTTTACCATGCTACTTTTTTCTTTCCTCTATTTTTTCCTCACTGTACTCCTCGTTATTACTATAATTGTTGTGTTGTTATTATTATTATCATTATTATATTTTTATTCTACCCTTGTATATATATCTTAAGGCATTGAACATACCTAAGACTTCTGCCTTCTATTTTCTCCATAACATCCCTTCGACCGATCCGCTCCCACAGGGAGGGCCTTCTCAGGGTGCCGTCGGCTGGACAATGCCGACTGACGACACCCAGGGAAGGGCCTTCTCTGTGGCGGGCCCCGCCCTTTGGAACGACCTACCCCCAGAACTTCGCACCATCACAGACCTCCGCCTCTTCCGCCAGTGTCTAAAGACACATTTCTTTCATCAAGCCGGCCTAGTGTAACCTCCGCTGTGACTATTTTAGATCGTTTCTATTTTAGGGGATTTTAATTTGGTTTTAGCGCAGGATGGGTATTTAATAAGTTTTTAAATTTTATATTTGTTTTTGTATGTATTTCAAATTCCTGTGCGCCGCCCTGGGTCCTCTTTGGAGAAGGGCAGGATATAAATCTAATAGATAAATAAATAATAATAATAAATAAAACAGCTCAAAGTGTTGAGCTGAGATAGGCTGGCCCAAAGGTCACCCAACTGGCTTTCATGCCCAAGGGAGACCTAGAATTTATTTTATTAACAATTTATTTAATCTGCAAGCTAGGGGATAGTTCGTATTTAGAAAGCCCCGGTTTATTAAGGATGCTGGGAGAACATTCCAATATGCCCCAAGGACCCAGCAATGGATGCATAAGACTAACAAGAGGCATCATTCTTATGTAGGCTGGGGTTTACCCATGGATTGTAGCTGCAGTTCTTTGATGTCCAGTTTAACGTTGCAGAAGCTCGTGTTGCACTGATGCAGCTGAGAGAAGGCGAAGATGCCGTGCACCTCCACTGCCTTGTCATTGGTTCCTGGTATGCCCACTCCGCAGCCCTTTTCGCCCACGGAGAACTTCCCGTGACCTGAAAGAATAAAGAGGTTGCAGAGGAAGTAACTTTCTTTACAAAATTGTAGAAGAAATTGATTGAAGTCTATCAAATCATGCACGGTGGGGACAAAGTAGAAAAGGAAAAACTGTTTTCCCTTTATTTATTTTTATTTTTTATTTATTTCAATTTGTAAATCGCGCCTATCTCCATCGAAATGGACTCAGGGCGGTGTACAGATAAATCTACCATAAAAAATAATAACATATACAATAAAAGAATTTAAATTAATTAAATTAACTTGTACTAAAATTCCCATTAACCTATTAACCATTTACTAGTTCCCTATCGCACAACACTAGAACTAGGGGGCACTCCATGAAACTTTTGGAAGCTAGACCTCAAACAAATAAGAGGAGGTACTTTTTCACCCAGAGGATCACTGGTCTATGGAACTCCCTGCCAGAAGAAGTGGTGACAGCTGTCAGCCTCGACACCTTTAAGAAAGGATGAGAGGAGTTCATGGAGAACAAGGGTATCCATGGCTATCATGATGGATGCCTAAGGACACCCTCCGAGTTGGAGAGATAGGCAGGAGATCTCTCAATGCCATTTGAGGGAATCCTAAGCAGGTGAAGACATCTGCTTGGGAAGACCCTGAAGCAAATGGGGAGCCACTGTGGGAGACAGAATGCTGGACTGGATGGGCTGGGGCCTGTTCCAGCAAGGTTGTTCTTATGTTCTTAAAATTGTCTGCTACAACCTCTTGTCTGTCAACGACTTCTTCAGCTTCAACCTCAATAATACATGGGCATTGATTGATACAAACTCAAGGTCAACCGCTCCAAACTCAATTGCCAAAAATACAATTTCAGCAACAGAGTGGTCAATGCCTGGAATGCTCTACCTCAGGGGTCCCCAACCTTTGCAACTTTAAGTCTGAAGGACTTCAGCTCCCAGACTTCTGGGAGCTGAAGTCCTTCAGACTTAAGTTGCAAAGGTTGGGGACCCCTGCTCTACCTGACTCCGTTGTTACAGCATCCAACCCCCATACCTTTAACCTTAGACTGTCTACTGTCAACCTCACCCCATTCCCATGAGGTCCGTAAAGGGGGCGTGCAAAAGCACACTAGCATGCCTACCCTCCCTGTTCTACTGTCCCCACTTATTCTTACCCATTTCCTGTATTCATAATCGTGTTTATACTTATATATGTTGTCTTATATATATTTGACAACATAAATTAAATTTAAAAAATTAAATTAAAATTTAAAAAAAACCTTGCATGCTAGTCATCAGCCCAGAAGTTGACTTAGCAGCCCTTCAACCTCAAACTGTCTTCCATGGACCTCACCCCATTCCTAAGGGGTCCAAAACTCAACCCTGTAGTGACATATCCCCCTTTGGGCTAGAAAAAAAAAGTGTGGCTACTCACTCCATTCCACAGCAGCCACGGTTTCCACGCAGACCCGGGTATTGCTGGGGCAGGTCAGCTTTTTCATCTTCTGCTCACTGCAACCGCCATCACCCAAGTCCACACAGCTGTGACACTCCAAAGCCAAGGCACCTGTAGAGGGAAGATGTCCAAAATGAGAAAGACCCAATTAAAAGAGTGAAATTGTATTGATGTAGACCAGAGGTGTCCAACCTTGGTAACTTTAAGACCTGTGGACTTCAACCCCACAGAATTCTGGGAGTTGAAGTTCATAGGTCTTAAAGTTGCCAAGGTTGGACACCCCTGATGTAGATTTTCATGGGAAGCATCAATGAAGCTGAGGTGAACTGTAGAGCTGAAGGACCACAGCCAAATTTCCTTTCGCTCTGACAACCATTCCCCTTCTTGGCTCAACCCAACTTTATTAAAAGAGGGATATTTGCTTCCAGAAGTTGTAGGTGTTCCATCACTGGAGGCTTTTAAGAAGAGATTGGACAACCATTTGTCTAAAATATGTAGTATAGAGTTTCCTGCTTGAACAAGGGATTGGATTAGACCAGGGGTTCCCAAACTTGGCAACTTGAAGACTTGTGGACTTCAACTCCCAGAATTCTGGGAGTTGAAGTCCACAAGTCTTCAAGTTGTCAAGTTTGTGAACCCCTGGATTAGACCTTCAAGGTCCCTTCCAATTTTGTCATTCTGTTTTCACTAGGATTCCTGAATAGCTCCAAGATTGAAATGATAAGCAAGGAAAAAGCCATCGGTGAGCTGATTGTGAAAATTAAACAGAGGAATGCTTTTTGGTGACCAATGGATCTGGTGGTAGGCTAATCACACTGCAAAGGTGGAATTACTCCTAAAGACAACCCAGGGCTCCATTTCTTTCGCTGTCTAATTTGCACAATGAATTTGCAAGTTGCCAGGCCCCGATGTTACCATCTAACATACATTTTGGACGTCAGTAATTTGAGAGTAGATGTTTGACCCACAATGGGCTCTCCCCGTGTTTCCTTTTTCTCCTCCTGGACACCTCCCCAATCCAACCTGGAAAATAATAATCTATTTCTCCCCTCCACTTGATGGCTCATCTTGCTTTGAATGCTTTTGGCTTTTCTTCCCAGGCGTTTTTCACCTGCTCCTACTCCTTCGCGTTAATCTGCAGATCTCTGCTTTTTCATTATCGCCTCTTCCGCCCTATTTTTCTCCTGCATAACCTTCTCAGCTCTTTCATTCTCCACTCCTGTTCATCCATGGCAGGTGATTTCACTAATCCCGAGCATCCCGCCCAAGGTGAGTCTCATACGAATGCTTCCACCTGCAGAAGCACCTCAGGAGGGAACGTAGTAAGGCCACACTTGGAATACGGCACCCAGTTTTGGTTGCCACAATGTCAAAAAAGGTTGTTGAGGCTCCAGAAAGAGCGCAGAGAAGAGCAACAAAGACGATTGGGGGACTGGAGGCTAAACATATGAAGAACAATTGCAGAAATTGGGTATGTTTCTAGTTTAATGAAAAGAAGGACTAGGGGGTGACATGATAGCAGTGTTCTAAGAGGCTGCCATAAAGAAGAGGGGGTTGACCTATTCTCCAAAGCACCTGAAGGCAGGACAAGAAGCAATGGATGGAACAGTGAGAACAATCAACCAGTGACATCACTGGAGGTTTTCAAGACGAGATTGGACAACCATTTGTCTGGAATTAAGTAGGGTCAAGTAGGGTCCCCTACTTGAGCAGGGGATTGGATTAGAAGACCTCCAAGGTCCCTTTCAACTCTGTTATTCTGCTTGCCCTCTTCTTCCACGTCTTTACTCAGGCTGTATTTGTCCGCCCAAACATAAATAAACAAATGAGCAAATAAGAGGAGGAAATCCTATCATTTGGAAGAAGCGATCCATCATACTGCCTCTCTCCTTGAAAGACCTGTTAGGATCTCTGGAGGCTGAGGGGCAGGGTGCAGCTGGAGCTCTTACAAATGAGGAAACAGGTCACCCACACAAGCTTCCAACAGCTGCAGCAGTTGAAAAGAAGACCAGGTTTTCTGTGGTTTTCAATAAGTCACAAACATTGCCGGAAATAATTGGGTCTTCTAGCCACCCAACCGAAACAGTGCCATGTGATCACCCAGGTGGAAAGCTCATTCTGGAACGGTGCAAAGACCTTCCTTATGGAAGTCTGGATGTGGATGCATCTCACCAGAAGCGGTTCTGGACCGGAAGCCCAATTAGATAATTCTAAAACGGGTTATTGAAATGATTTTCCCAGGTGAGTTTTAAGTTAGGCGATTGCGTAACTTTCTTCTGTCTGGAATTTCTCCTTCCATAATGAGGATTCCTTGCTGACAAAGCTACCCTATGAAGTCCATGTTGTGTAACCCTAAAGGACTATCTATATCCAGAGAACAAAGTCTTGAGAAGTTGGCCCTAGATTTGAAAGGAATCATTGATTTTGGTAGGGTCAAACATCCTATGGAAGAGAGATCATCTCTGAGGCAGGTATGAGTTTGACTGAACCATGTTTGGAATCCCCTCCTATTCAGCACTCATATTTTCTTCTTTTCAAGTTATCTTAATTTTATTTCTAAACTGCACTTTCTAGTTCTTCAGAAACAATGGCTAAATGTCATTAAACAAGTTTTTTTCCCCATCCCTTTCTCCCATTTTGTAAAATATTGTATAGGCCTGTACGCTCAAGAGGCTGCAGATACTTAACAGTTACAGGTTTGGCCACGTTGGTTGTGGTGGTTATCAGGCTTCTAAAGAGGCCTACTGTTTTGTTCTTTGAATTATGATTATCTTTCCTTTTGGCCTTTGGGGTTAGTTGACTAAAAAAAAACACCCATAATTTTTCCTCAGATGGTAAGGTATTGTCTGTTGATCTGAAACTGCCAGCCTTGGCATGCGTTAGAAGCCACAATGACATCCTGTAGGTCAATTCCACAAATTATGTCAACTCCAAAATTCTTGTCATTTGTCCAATGACCTCATGACATTTGTGATGTCATCCCCCTCTTGTCTGTGAGGAAATGGTTGGTTCTATCAACTCTTAAGGAGGCCAAGGTCCTGTTTCCCCAGATCTTCTGTGGTAAAATCCTCTTCAGCCTCATAGGTTCAACGGGTGACCATTTCCTGATGTTTCTACCTATGTAAATGATCAACTTCTCAATGAGACTCACGGCTGCCATAGTCTCTCAGTCTTCCAATTGCTGATTTTCAAATCAGCAATTGGAAAACCAGATTCCTTTCTGAATTTCCCATTGGGAAGAGACCAAAACCAGGGTGCCATATTGTGTCCTCAGTCAAATAGAACAGAGGTTTCCCAATCTCAACAGCTTTAAGATGTGTGGACTTCAACTCCCAGTGTCCCCCAGGCAGACTGGCTGGCTGGGGAATTCTGGGAGTTGAAGTCCACCCATCTAAAAGCTGTTGAGATTGAGAAACAATAGAGTTACAGCTGTTGCTTTTCACCCTGCCTTTAAACAGTTTAGACAAGTACACAATGGAACTGCCATAGCCTATTGCCCAAAGAATGCTGAGAAGTACAGGGAGTGAATAAATGAAGCCATGCCACACACCATGCAATAAAATTCATCACTGAGTTGAATAATACAACTGTCCTCACAATTTATCCCCCTGGTTTTTTCAGCTGTGTATCTCAGCTCACAATAGACAATGACCTCTGTTATTTCATGATAGGGGAAAAAAAGACAGAAAAAGAAAGAAAGAAAGAAAGGAAACTTCCTTTTGAAGGAAAGTTGTGATTAAAAGGGCCTGAATCAATTATTTGGAAAAACTAATACCTTTGGAAAAACTAAAAGAATGCCTTGTATCCTTCGATCAATTGTTAGGAATGCAGATAGATAGATAGATAGATAGATAGATAGATAGATAGATAGATAGATAGATAGATAGATAGATAGATAGATAGATAGATAGATAGATAGATAGATACTGAGATAGATAGAAACATAGACACATAGATAAATAATAGGTAGAGAGATGGTAGAGAGATTAAAGGTTCAGGATAGATAGATAGATAGATAGATAGATAGATAGATAGATAGATAGATAGATAGACAGACAGACAGACAGACAGACAGACAGACAGACAGACAGACAGACAGACAGACAGACAGACAGACAGACAGACAGACATTTGCCACAAGAACTATTTTACAGAAACGACATACAGTAATCTAAGATAATTTATTTATTTATTCAATTTATATGGCTACCCATTCAAACAAATAGCTCTGGGTGGTGGCAAACAATCAGGACATTAATTAAAACCAATTTAAAAAGCCAGTACAATCAAGGAAAGATATACTGCAGCGGACACACACTTGCAACAGCATGGCCTAAAAAATATCGCTTTGATCTTTAGAGCAACCGTTTTGGCACCTCCATGCCATTTTGCCAAGCCAAGTTCTTTATTTCAACCCGGTAGGGTTAACGCCCTGGAAAAATCTTTCATTTAAGGATTTCTTTAGCTTCTGTGCTAGGATTTAGATTTATTATAAATAGGCGTAGCGATGAGCCGAAATGGGTAAGGATGGGCTTCTCATTTTACAGCCCCGATGCTTTCTTTACGCCAGGATTTCAAATCTTTAGGCAGATACCCAAAGAACCATCCCTGAGAGTTGAACCAAAATAACTCAAGAGATTCTCATCCAAGACTTTTCCTGATGCCACCCTTTGCCTTCCAAGCATTCCTGATCCCAACATGGCTAATCCTGAAGCTGTAGCAGTTGCCACACCATCTTCCCATCTCCTACCTTGCATGAAAAACGTCAAGGCCACCAGAAGGACAGATGGACTCATCTGGAGCTGGAGGTAGGCGCCCATCATTACGTCGTCGAAGTCCCAACGTTGCCTTGGTTCTTTTCTCTTTCCCTTTGCCGGTCTCGAGAACGTTCAGCTTCTCTCCAGTCCTGAAAAAGACCAAGGTTAAACATTCAATATAAGGCGATGACTCGGGCGGGGCGTTCCTTCTCATCCCTTCAGCCACGCCTCCTTAGACTTTAGCTGTTCAGCAGATGCCTGGAGGGCTTTCTCCCATGCACCCCATCCCACTCTCTAACCCAGCTCTTCCCTTTCTCATCAGTTGGAAGGCCACTTACTGGGGTGACGCCCCTACCGGGAACTAGAACAGCCAGTTGAGGTGTTGTGTGTGTGTGTGTGTGTGTGTGTGTGTGTTTTATTTTACATTCTTCATCTAGGACTTTGAGGCAGGAAAGAACAGCAATTAGAGGCATGCCTGAACTTGGAGGAGCAGGAGATGATGGCAAAGGTGAGGGAAGGCATTGGAAAGGAATGCTTCATTTCCCCGTCAAGCGAAACCTTTTGGGAGGTCATGGTAGGGCCCTCCTTGGGTTGCCAGGGGGGCGAACCTCATGTATATCAAAATACGGAGTTGCTACAGCTCTTCCGCCTTCCCCAGAAGGAATACAGATCTTCCCCCGTATTACAACTGTTAGTTTAGTAAACATTTCGAAGTTACGGTCGCAGGGGAAAAAGGGACGCGGCTGTTTTTTCACACTTACGACCAGCAGTGGGATTCACTTCCCTTCCCTATCGGTTCGCAAATGTGAGCATGCCACACACACTTCGCTCACACGCTTCGCCACATCTGTACATGCACCCTGCCTACTGGGCATGTGCAGTGTTCGTACGTTACATCAGGGTGGGTAGGTGGAGCCTCTCGCAGCCCCTGCTACCGGTTCGCCCAAAGAGAACCGTCTGATTACTACCTCTGATGTGACCAAGATTGGGATGCTCGGCCACTGGTTCCTATTTATGACAGTGGCAGCATCCTAAGGTCATCCCCTTTTGAGAACTTCTGCCAAGCAAAGTCTAAGAGAAGCCACTGAGCAACCCTGTTCCTAACTCAAGAACTGCAATGACCGACCCAACAACGGTGCCAAGAAAGATTGTAAAAGCTCATTTGACAAGTGTCGCACTTAGCAACAGAAATGTTGGGGCTCGGTTGTGGTCGTAGGTCGAGGATTGCCTATTTAACCCTGCCTCTCCTACTCAACTGGCCCTTCTGGTGAATGAAGGGATTCATGGAAACTTGATTTGTGCAAGTGTATCCATACACTGAAGGTGGCTCAGTGGCTAAGACGCTGAGCTTGTCGATCAGAAAGGTTGGCAGTTCGAATCCCTACCGCCATGTAATGGAGGGAGCTCCTGTTACTTGTTACTTGGCCCAGCTTCTGTCAACCTAGCAGTTCGAAAGCATGTAAAAATGCAAGTAGAAAAAATAGGAGCTGCCTTTGGTGGGAAGGGAACAGCGTTCTGTGCACCTTCGATGTTTAGTCACAGCCACATCACCACGGAGATGTCTTCGGACAGTGCTGGCTCTTCAGTTTTGAAACGGAGATGAGCACTGGCCCCAGAGTCAGGAACGACAAGCACACATGTGTGACGGGAACCTTTACCTTATCCACATACTGTGTGGTCCAAAAACTCAAGAGGTTGGTCATGATGGTGTGACCCAAGCTTTGTCTGTTTTTAGTTTAATGCCCATCTTCTTTCTCCAAAGCCTACACATACCTTTGCCGACTAGCATGGAGATGCTAGATTTTGTAAACCCACCTGAGATCCTCCCAGTCTTTGAAAACAATTTCCAATTCTCTAAAAGAGGAGCTCTGGTTGTATAACATGTTCAGGGGAAAGAATCTGCATTTTATTTATTGTTGTTAGTTGCTAAGTCATGTCCAACCCATCACAACCCCATGGATAATGTTCCTCCAGGCCTTCCTGTCCTCTACCATCCTCTGGAGTCAATTGAAGCTCACGCCAACTGCTTTGGTGATTCCATCCAGCCAACTCATTCTCTGTTGTCCCCTTCTTCTGCCCTCCATCTTTCCCAGCGTTAGGCTCTTCTCCAGTGATTCCTTCCTTCTCATTAGGTGGCCAAAGTATTTGAGTTCCCTCTTCAGGATCTGGACTTCTAAAGAGCAGTCAGGGTTGATCCCCTCTAGGACTGACCGATTGGATCGCCTTGCAGCCCAAAGGATTTTATGCAATTTATGGCGATATATTAAAAAGAACCTTGGAATGACTTTCACAAGAAGGCTGAAGAGAAGCAGCAGAAGACGAGATGGATAAATGAAGTCAGGTTTTAAATAATAGGCTTGGTGGGAGAAGAATGGCGTTGATAATTAAGTGATCCTTCAGGGAATAAAGGATTATCTGTGCACAATTAAACCTGTAGTTAACTCCTGTCTTGAGTTTGGACAAAATAAAGCTCACCTCCCAATACTTGCTGGGTAAGAATTGTGGAAAGACTGGTCATAACTATTGTTATCTTCTCTTTCCTTTCCACTTTAGAAGGCTGTTCTGTTTTATTTTTATGTTCTTTTCGTTTTCTATTCACAACTTCAAAACTTTTTGTTTTCCTCAGATTCTGTTCCCCGTTTCTGCCCAAGTTATGTAATAACAACCAGAAATCTGTGTGGGGAGGGGGGAGCAGACCAATCTGTTAGCCCCGTTTTTATTTTTAGTTTGCCTTTGAATTGCTTGCATCTCAAGTTTTTTTTTTCCCCATGAAAGAAGAAGACTTCTGCAGATATCTATGACTGCTTGCCTGGAAAGTTCTTCGTTTCATCACAGCTGATTATGGAATTGGAGACTGTGCTATCCCCAGTAAAGAGAATTTTACTCTTAGAGTGTGTACAATAAAAGGATAACCTACATTTATTTAGGTGGCTCAGGGGCTAAGACGCTAAGCTTGTCGATCAGAAAGGTCGGCAGTTCGGCGGTTTGAATCCCTAGTGCCGCATAACGGAGTGAGCTCCCGTGACTTGTCCCAGCTTCTGCCAACCTAGCAGTTCGAAAGCACGTAAAAATGCAAGTAGAAAAATAAGAGCCACCTTTGGTGGAAGGGAACAGCATCCCATGCGCCTTTGGCGTTGAGTCATGCCGGCCACATGACCACGGAGACATCTTCGGACAGCGCTGGCTCTTCGGCTTTGAAACGGAGATGAGCACGGCCCCCTAGAGTCGGGAACGACTAGCACAGATGTGCGAGGGGAAACTTTACCTTGAACTAATGAATGAATGAATGCATCCTTTTTCTGCTGCATCAAGCTGAATTCAACTGGTAGTACAAGAGGTTGTATCTAACTCCAGATAGTGGCTCAACCTGAGAAACGTGTCACAAAGAAAGAAAAACAAAAGAACCAGGCTGGCAATACTAGTAGAGTTACACAACCAGAACAAATGGCAGGACTGACAAGCTCAGCAAACAACAATAACACCCAAACCATCATTTAAAAGAAAAAAGCAGTATGAAATTTTTACTCACGTTTGACTCCCTCCCTCCCCGATAAAATAGTGTGTGCTGCAGATACTATGGTACTCTGGTTGCAGCGATGGGCCAAATTCAGAAGGACTCGGATGTGTATTCATTTGTACATTACCAAGTAGCTTTGGATCAATCAATCTTTCTGTCAACCACGATGTAGAAAAGACGTGGAGACTCTGGAAAGAGTGCAGAGAAGAGCAACCAAGATGATTAGGGGACTGGAGGCTAAAACATATGAAGAACGGTTGCAGGAGCTGGGTATGTCTAGTTTGATGAAGAGAAGGACCAGGGGAGACATGATAGCAGTGTTCCGATATCTCAGAGGGTGCCACAAAGAAGAGGGAGTCAAGCTATTCTCCAAGGCACCTGAGGGCAGGACAAGAAGCAATGGGTGGAAACTAATCAAGGAGAGAAGCAACTTAGAACTAAGGAGAAATTTCCTGACAGTTAGAACAATTAACCTCTGGAACAGCTTGCCTCCAGAAGTTGTGAATGCCCCAACCCTGGAAGTCTTTAAGAAGATGTTAGATAGCCATTTGTCTGAAATGGTATAAGGTTCCTGCCCACGCAGGGGGTTGGACTAGAAGACCTACAAGGTCCCTTCCAACTCTGGTATTGTATTGTATTGTATTGTATTGTATTGTATTGTATTGTATTGTATTGTATTGTATTGTATTGTATTGTATTAACCCTGAAGTTGGCCTGACTGAGGCCATTTTAAGACTTCAGCACTGACACACTGGAGAAGAGGGACTGTGGGGGGAGGTAATTGAGATAATTGGGGTGTTGTAGTCAAAACAAAATGCTTTCTCTTGAGAACCAAGGACATTCCTGCAGGCACTCCGAAGGAGGGGACTGAGCCACCTAGCAACTGGACAGTAACCTGATTGGGCCATGTGACGGATTGTTTTGCGAAAGTGAAAAACGTTTACTTTTAATTAGGATGAAAGCCACAGGAATAATCAGAGTTGGTTTTTTCCCAACCTGTGCCAATATGGCATATCCCATAAACCTACTCTTTGGAAAATTGCCTGGCTCAGAGCTTTACAATACAATACAATAGCAGAGTTGGAAGGGACCTTGTAGGTCTTCTAGTCCAACCCCCTGCGTGGGCAGGAACCTTATACCATTTCAGACAAATGGCTATCTAACATCTTCTTAAAGACTTCCAGGGTTGGGGCATTCGCAACTTCTGGAGGCAAGCTGTTCCAGAGGTTAATTGTTCTAACTGTCAGGAAATTTCTCCTTAGTTCTAAGTTGCTTCTCTCCTGGATTAGTTCCCACCCATTGCTTCTTGTCCTGCCCCCAGGTGCCTTGGAGAATAGTTTGACTCCCTCTTCTTTGTGGCACCCTCTGAGATATCGGAACACTGCTATCATGTCTCCCCTGGTCCTTCTCTTCATCAAACTAGACATACCCAGCTCCTGCAACCGTTCTTCATATGTTTTAGCCTCCAGTCCCTTAATCATCTTGGTTGCTCTTCTCTGCACTCTTTCCAGAGTCTCCACGTCTTTTCTACATCGTGGCGACCAAAACTGTATGCAGGATTCCAAGTGTGGCCTTACCAAGGCACTATACAGTGGCATTAACACTTTGTTTGCAATGGTTGTGTTACTTGGAACCCCGACCCTCTTAGCATTGCCTTCCAGCATGGTTGTGGGCATCACACAGCAAGGAAGAATCCTAAGTACGTTTCCTTGAGCAGTGGGAAGAAAAATAGGGCTATAAACCTAACGAATAAATGCAATAGATAACACACAAGTGCCAAATCAAAGTTTTGCAATCTTTAAGTCTGACTTCCATGGGACTCCAGGAGGAAGTGTGGTGAATTCACTCATTCTTTGTTTTCATCAGAAATCCCTTCTTCCTCTTAAAGAAAAATAAATGGGTCACATATCTGTTTTTTTTCCTGTCTAGGAATGTATTTATTTATTTGGAAGATGTATATGGCCTCCTACTTACTCACAGCGACCCAAGGAGGCTTACGGGAAGTCAAAACACAACATAAAAGAAATAAAAAGAATATAAAATAAAGAAATAATAACCCACTTAACAAATGTCTCACTTAGCAACAGACATTTGGGGCTCAATTGTGGTCATAAGTCAAGGATTATCTGTACTGGTAGAGGGAAAATCCAATGGAAGTCTGTTTTGGGTTGACATCTGACCACAGTCCCAAAGGTGCTTCTTCAGGAGGCAACTTGGCTTTCTGTTTTTTTCTTTTGAAGACATTTTGCTTCTCATCCAAGGAGCTTCTTCAGCTCTGACAGGATAGTGGAGGAATAGAGAAGGATTTATATCCTTTTATAAATATAATGGAATGGAAGGAATATAAATCCTTCCTGTCCTGTCCGAGCTGAAGAAGCTTCATGGATGAGAAGCGAAATGTCTTCAAAATAGAAAGTCCAATTGCCTCCTGAAGAAGCACCATGACTTGGATGACTGAGAATCTCTCCAGGCATCTGATCACAGCTCCCACCTAAAATATAGACAACCTAGTTAGATCTTCTGCCTTCAAGGAAAGCTGCCCGAGTGAAATTGTACTGTAGCCAGCACTCTGTGATCTCATGAAGGTTGGTTGCATGAAATCCTTCCGCCAAGGTCAACGGAAAAGTTGGCAACTCTGTCGTGACTCAGATGTGGCCTCTTTCCCACCTTTCATTGTTGTGTTAGAGAAGACACGGTGTCATCTCCGTGACTCAGCAGCCTGGCTTGAGTCAACATCTGGGCCTCCAACTATATCCCTGCCTCGGACATGCCAGAACATGCTTCATTCATCATGCAGGCTGGGACTTCACAGAAGACGTACAGTTAGACAAATGTGTGCGAGGCACAATAATCGAAACTTGAAATGAGGTCGTGGAAGAAAGAGAAGGCAACGGTGTGACTCAGAACACCTGGAGCCCTTTCTAAGATGGCTGCGCTCCGTGGTAATTCGGTGACTTCATCGGGAGCAAAATCTTAATTTGAAAGAGTTGCGGTTCCACAAGAAGAAAACATTTTCTCAATCCTTGTTTTTGTGGGTTATTTTCTCTCTCGTCTTTCTCCAGAAGAATTTCAGCCAGTTCTGTGATTGTTAAGAATTTGGGCAGCAAGTTAAAAATAGAAGGTAACATGTTCCAACAATGACAGGGCCCAATTTTGGAAAAAAACTGAGATGTGTTCAACGAGAAATTTACCCTGTAAAGAAAGGATGGGTGCGGTTATAAGCCTCAAAGTAGCTTCTATATTTGAAAGAGAGAAAAAAATAATAATGTAGTGTTATTCTATATTGTCCCATATTGTTCTCCAGTTAGTTGGGTGGACATTTGCCTGCTTAATTGTTAGATTGTTATCCTGCCTTTTGAGACAAACGGGTTTGTCTGGCATTTGTCACTGTGTTCTTCTGGAATGAATTGTGGGTAGGTGCAATGGATAAATGTAGAGGAAAAACTCATAAAAGTGAGGTGCATTTTCCTGAGAGTAGGGTTGAGTAAACTCACGAGAACTTACTTCCTGTAAATATAGACAGAGAATATTCTTCCAAAATTCCAGTTGTCTTCTTCTCCTTCTCCTTCTTCCTCCTCCTCCTCCTCCTCCTCCTTCTTCCTCCTCCTCCTTCCTCCTCCTTCTCTTCTCAACATTTAGAAGGCATGCATCTAATTAATCATTAATTAGACATACCATCAAATCAAATCTTTATTTGATCATAGACCAGCATGAAAAGGGCAAAATGTAAACAATAATTGAAAACCCTAAAAATACAAATTGTGCAAAAGTTTTAAAAACTTTTAAAAAATATATACTTCAGACTTAAACAATGAAGATTATACTTTATATGAGCCAATGTGGCGCAGTGGTTAGAGTGCGGCACTGCAGGCGACTTCTGCTAACTGCTGACTGCCTGCAATTTGGCAGTTCGAATCTCACCAGGCTCCAGGTTGACTCAGACTTCCATGCTTCCAAGGTGGGTAAAAGGAGGACCCAGATTGTTGGGGGGTCAAGAGGCTGACTCTGGAAACTGGTTAGAGAAGGCTGTAAAAGTGGTATATAAGTCTAAGCGCTGTTGCTATTCCAGTTCTTTCTTTTCAGATAGAGGGAACAGACAGGCCTGTGGTTTGGCATGCATTATTCCTGGTTAGCCCCGCTGGAGTTCCATAATTAGCTGATTTTGCCCCTGATGTGCTGGTCAAAATATGGAACTGTTTTGAGGAAATTCTTGGAAATTATCTTCTTGTCTAAACCGCCTGACTGTGTATTGAACGTGGTTAGTGAGTCAACTATTTTGAGGCTCGTCCAAAATGCTCAGCAATGAATTGACCTTTGGGAGAGAACCACACTTAACACAGGAGCACACAAACACAAACCTAACCATGCAAGTAGGCCTCGACTTACAACCATTCATTTAGTGACTGTACAAAGTTACTGCTGTTAGGATATTCAGCCTTATATTGGGTGGACAATATATATGAGCCTATGTTCTTAAGGAGTTGTGTGGCTTTAAGGACTGTCTTATAATCTGATTGGCTGTACTTATCAGCTCTACCATAAAGCAAGCTCAGAATCACAGCTCATTCCCTTTTCGATTCCCTGTGCTGAGGAGCTGTGACTGAAGAAGAAGGAGGAGGATTTGTTTTGCATCACTGTAAGATAACTCTGTTTGGTGAAGGATTTTTTGGGGGGAAGTTAGTATCACTGGTCGGAAGAAGCATTTTAGTTGCTACAAAGTAAAGACTATTTATTTTCTTACTATCACTGTTTTACAGTTTGTTTGTGATTACAGCAACGTATCTTTTTACTGTTTGGTGCACTACACTATTCCGCATTTATTTTCCTAACACTGGTTAAGGGACCAGAGTTGTGACACTGGTTCTGAAACCAGAGTTGCTAAAAACTGCAGCACTGAAAAAAAGTGACTTTAGGCTGTTTTTCACACTTATGACTGCTTCACTATCTCGATGATCACGTGACCAACATTTGGATGCTTGGTAACTGGCATGGACTCACTCAACGACTGTTTTGCTTAACAATGGAAGTTTTGGGCTCACTTATGGCCATTGGTCAAGGAATACCTGTATGTCAACCACTTAACACAGGGACTAACTAGTTTTTTAAGTGGTAATACATGTTGCACATGGTACAAACCTAACCTCTGTTTATTATAAGGGTAACAAGGTAGCTCAGAGGCTAAGACACTGAACTTGTCGATCAGAAAGGTCGCCAGTTCGGCGGTTTGAATCCCTAGCGCCGCGTAACAGAGTGAGATTCCATGACTTATCCCAGCTTCTACCAACATAGCAGTGCGAAAGCACATAAAAATGCAAGTAGAAAAATAGAAAGCACCTTTCATGGAAAGGTAACAATCTTTTGTGCGCCCTAAGTGGAATATTGCCCTATGGGATTTTCCCATGCATTTTGCCAGGAAATGTACATAAGGCCGACTCGGAAGGCGTGCCCCCTCCTAACCATACCAACGGGCTCCGAGTCCAATGGCGATGTCCGTTTTGCTCTGCGGATTCATGGAGAGCTAACCCTAACCCTAAGTGGAATATTGCCCTATGGGATTTTCCCATGCATTTTGCCAGGAAATGTACATAAGGCCGACTCGGAAGGCGTGCCCCCTCCTAACCATACCGACGGGCTCCGAGTCCAATGGCGATGTCCGTTTTGCTCTGCGGATTCATGGAGAGCTAACCCTAACCCTAAGTGGAATATTGCCCTATGGGATTTTCCCATGCATTTTGCCAGGAAATGTACATTTTGGCATCTAGTCATGCCGGCCACATGACAACGGAGACGTCTTCGGACAGCACTGGCTCTTCGGCTTTGAAACAGAGATGAGCACCTCCCCCTAAAGGCGGGAACGATGACCACATATGTGTGAGGGGAACCTTTACCTTTATTATAAGGGTGCTTTGATGTGTTATCGTGTTTCTCTTGTGTTGGGTTTTGACTTCAGCAATTTATTTTAGACAAGAATATTAATCCCCAGAGCAATCTCAGACCTCAATGACTTACTGATATTGACTCTGAAAGCAGCTACAATCTCCCCCATTGTCAAAGATTGAGAATTGAAGCTAGCAGGTTTGAAACTGGTTGGATGACTTCGGTGGCGCCCAGGAAATTAGGCTGCGAATGGGCATGGGTGGCAGCTGCTTGCTCTGAGCTGGTTTTTCCATGTGCCCTGATCCAGGCTTTCTTCCTTAAAGAAATGTACGTAACCACCATAATTAGAAGACTGATAAGAAGAATTCTGTAAATGTAAATAACTAGCTTGGTTGAGCTGGCACCTTAATTGGAATGTATGACTTCCAATGGCAGCTGAGATCTCTCAGGTATATGGGAATAGGAAACACTTAAGAGGGGTTTTGAGTTGTGGGCCAGATATGTGGCTATAAACTAGAGGTGGGTTGCTCCCGGTTTTACTATGGTTTTACTACCGGCTGTGCATGTGTGCGCAGTTGTAAATTGTTCTTCGTGCATGCGCAGAACAATTTACAGTGAACTGTAAGGTACAGTGAACAATGTACAGTGAACTCTGCGCGCGCACTACTAAACAACATGCCTGCAACAGCAGTGGAGACAAGGGAATCAAATCAGGGGCGTGGCCAGCCTGGGTCGCTGCGGGTTCTGCGACCCAGGCCAAAATGCCACTACCGGTTGGCTGAACTGCGCCAAACTGCGAGCAATCCACTGCTGCTATAAACATAGAAAATACGGAATAATAAGAGTTGGAAGGGATCTTGGAGGTCCTTTAGTCCAACCCTCTGCTCAAGCAGCAGATCTTATACCATGCCAGACAAATGACTGTCCAATCTCTTCTTAAGAACGTCCAATGATGAAGCATCCACAACTTCTGAAGTCAAGTCCATCCACTGATTAATTGTTTGCACTGTCATCAATCAACCTTTATGTGTGTGTGTGTGTGTGTGTGTGTGTGTATATATATATATATTAGAGGTTATTTTTTCACAACATCCTGTTAAGAGGCCCCAATTAAGGGAGGAGACATACTGTTTCCTTTCCTGCCTTTCGGCTCATCACTAGAGACCATCTAGACAGCAAGCCATGAGTTCCGATGTAGAACTCATCGTCGCCACGATGTAGAAAAGACGTGGAGACTCTGGAAAGAGTGCAAAGAAGAGCAACCAAGATGATTAGAGGACTGGAGACTAAGACATATGAAGAACGGCTGCAGGAACTGGGTATGTCTAGTTTGATGAAGAGAAGGACCAGGGGAGACATGATAGCAGTGTTCCGATATCTCAGAGGGTGCCACAAAGAAGAGGGAGTCAAACTTTTCTCCAAGACACCTGGGGGCAGGACAAGGAGCAATGGGTGGAAACTAACCAAGGAGAGAAGCAACTTAGAACTAAGGAGAAATTTCCTAACAGTAAGAACAATTAACCTCTGGAACAGCTTGCCTCCAGCAGTTGTGAATGCCCCAACCCTGGAAGTCTTTAAAAAGATGTTAGACAGCCATTTGTCTGAAATGGTATAAGATTCCTGCCCATGCAGGGGGTTGGACTAGAAGACCTACAAGGTCCCTTCCAACTCTGCTATTGTATTGTATTGTATTGTAAGTTCCGTTGTGTAATTTTTTTAGATATGTGTGTTAGATATGTGTGATCAGCTCATAAAACTCACACACACACACACACACACACATACACACAAAATAAAACTTGTGTACTTGCCCATATATATATAGGCAAGTATGCAAGTTTTATTTTTGCAGCAGGCACCGTTTCTAGATTTTTAAAAAAAATGGAACATTTCAAAGGTGCGACATTCTTAAACTGACATTGAACTGACAGGCGTGTGACTTATTTTGACAGTTTGTGATCCTTTTTTGTTATTGTTTTTCTCTCCTCTTTATTTAACGTGTTTTTGCTTTCTGTGGGGTTTTTTGTAGGTTTTTTTTAAAAAGGGAATTCTTATCATTTTTGGATCATTTAAAAAAAAACACATTTTTGTGAAACGTAACACATTTTTTGGCTCCGTTTCATTGTACTTTTGTGCAAAACCCGCAAAAGTCCCGCAAGGGAGAAGGGCGGTATACAAATTTAATAAACTATAACTATTGTGAGCAGAGGAGTGGAGTCCTTGTCTCGTGAAATACCTCTGGACCCGCTCAATCGTCCTAATGTCCGATGTACAGTGTGGATTCCAGGCAGATGAGCTGTATTCGAGGATTGGTCTGGCAAAGGTTTTGTATGCCCTAGTTAGTGATACAATGTTATCGGAGAAGAAGCTTCGCAAGATTAGCTTAACAACTCTTAATGCCTTTTTGGCAATTGCTTCTCTTAATAACCAAGTTGCCGGGTTTGAGTGCGGTTGCTAAATGGGGACTAGCTGTAATGCATCAGGCTATAAATTGGATTGAAATCACAAGGCAGATCAGGTTTGCTGTGATTCACATTGAACAACTGAAATTCTGCTTGCTCAGCCACTCTTTCTGATATAGCAAGATTCTCATGATTTTTGCACACCTGTTAATAATCCCAAACCGGGGCCTGTTGGTTGGGCTCAGCTTGTTATACCGGCCCGGAAAGGAATAATATATTTCATGCTAACTTTAAAAAAAAATTAAAATCCTGGTGGCCTTCCCTGCCTCTTGCCTGGATCACCTGTTTTTATTGTTTCCTGTCCCAGATTAACTCCAATAGTCCAGGAAATTGTGCAACATGCATTGTGAGTCGCAGAAGCTTGTAAAAGAAATTTTGGATGGTTTGAGTCACGTCAAACCTGAGCCCATGCCAGCACGGCAGAAGGGTATGGTGGTTTTAAAATGCTAGGTGGCAAGTCGGTTCACAGCTCGGTAAAAACAACATCATTTTTGTTTTTCTGGTGAATATATTACAGGTAGGAAGTCCTGACCAAGGTAGGTGTGAAACACTCATCTTTAATTATGTCCATTTGCACATTCCCACACCAGGTACAAGGTGACTTCATGGGATCTTATGCAATAGCACAGAGATCCAAGAATGGAGGGAGAGAGGGAGAGAAAGAGAGAGGGAGGGAGAAAGAGGGAGGGAGAGAAAGAGAGAGGGAGGGAGAGAGAATGAGAGAAGGGGAAGGAGGGAGGGAGAAAATGAGAGAGGGCAGGAACAAGAGGGTAAGAGACACAAAGAGACAGAGAGAGAGACAGAGAAAGAGAGAGAAAGAAAGAAAGAGGGAGGGAGAACGAGAGGGGGGAGTGAGAGGGTGAGAGACAGAGAGAGAGAGAGAGAGAGAAAAAGAGAGAGAGAAAGAGAGAGAGAAAGAGAGAGGGGGAGAGAGGATGATAGAGAGGGAAGGAGGGCGGGAGGGAGGGAGAAAATGAGAGAGGGCAGGAGCGAGAGGGTGAGAGACACAAAGAGACAGAGAGAGACAGAGAAAGAGAGAGACAGAGAAAGAGAGAGGGAGGGAGAGAGAATGAGAGTGGAAAATGAGAGGGTGAGAGACACAGAGAGAGAGAGAGAGAGAAAGAGAGAGAAAGAGAGAGAGAAAGATGGAGGGAGGGAGAGAGAATGATAGAGAGGGAAGGAGGGAGGGAGGGAGCGAGAAAATGAGAGAGGGAGGGAGCGAGAGGGTGAGAGACACAAAGATACAGAGAGAGAGAGAGAGAGAAAGAGAGAGAGAGAAAGAGAGAAAGAGAGAGGGAGGGAGAGAGAATGAGAGGGGGGAGGGAGAGGGTGAAAGACACAGAGAGAGAGAAAGAGAGAGAGAGAGAAAGAGAAAGAGAGAGGGAGAGGGAGAGAGAATGATAGAGAGGGAAGGAGGGAGGGAGGGAGAGAGAAAATGAGAGAGGGAGGGAGTAAGAGGGTGAGAGACACAGAGAGAAAGGGAGAGAGAGTTATTCAGTCAAGCACAGAGTACAGCAAGAACTCACAAGGTTAAAAAAAATAAAATGCACAATATAAAAGAAACAATGCTGACTCAGAGTCATTTGCTGCCAGGCCAAATCCCAAATACGAGAATAAAAACCACACGGATGACATAAAATCCATGTGTTCTCTAAGCACCTGAAGGCAAGACCGGAAGCAATAGATGGAAGACCAGAAGCAGTGGATGGGAACAAATCACGGAGAGAACCAAACTAGAAATTAAGAGAAATTCCTGACAGTGAGAACAATTAATCCCTGGAATAGTTTGCCTTCAGAAGTTGTGGGGGCTGCATCGCTGATAGAATAGATAGAATAACAGTTTGAAGGGACCTTGGAGGTCTTCTAGTCCAACCCCCTGCTTAGGCAGGAAACCCTACAGCACTTCAGACAAAGGGTTGTCCAACATCTTCCAGTGTTGGAGCATTCACAACTTCTGAGAGGCAAATTGTTCCACTGATTAAGGTTTTGAAGGAAATATTAGACAGTCATTTGCCCCTCCGTTAAGAGGGGGGAAACACAAGTCATTCCGGTGGAGGGCTTCCCCATCCAGAGGGTCGTGGGGAGGGGCAGGGCCGAGGGGAGACAAGTTCCTTCCTCCCGGTTGGAGGCACGTAGCCGTTGGTTACAAACGGTTGGGTGCCACAACCCCCGCAGGCTAGGTGGCCAGGGAATACAGAGCCAGGGCCTGCGGCTGATGTTTTGCAACGCCAGGTCCGTTGTCAACAAAGCCCCCCTCATTAGTGACCTTGTGTCAGAGGGGGAGCCGGACCTGGTAGGAATTGCGGAGACCTGGTTGGGCCACGAGGGAGGACATCCCCTCGTTGAAATGTGCCCACCAGGCTACCGCGCATTTCATCAGCCGCGGGCCCTAGGCAGGGGTGGTGGGGTAGCGGTCATTATTAAGGAAGGCCTTGAGCCGAGAGAGACCATTGTGCCTCAGACTTCCGGCTGTGAGTCCCTCTGCGTGAAGTGGGGCCTAGGGAGGCAGTTGGGCTTGCTGGTTGTATACCTGGCTCCCCGCTATGTAGCAGCAGCCCTGCCCGAGCTCCTGGAGGTGATCGCTACGGTGGCAGTGGAGACCCCCAGACTTATAGTCATGGGGGACTTTAACCTGCCATCGTTGGGCGAATCATCCGTGGTAGCTCGGGAGTTCATGGCTTCCATGACGGCCATGGACCTGACCCAAGTAATTCAGGGCCCCACCCATGAGGGTGGACATACGCCGGACCTCATCTTCGTCTCGGGCCAATGGAAAAGTGATCTGGGTACAGGGGATATAGTCATCACACCCTTGTCATGGTCAGACCACTCACTTCTCCGGCTCGACTTTCCGACCGCTGCTCCCCTCCGCGGGGAGGCGGAACCAGAGTCACCAATCTGGTACCGCCCCAGGCGCTTGATGGACCTGGATGGGTTCCAGACAGCGCTTGGGCCATTTCCTGTATCCCTGACCCGCGCCCCGATGGAGGACCTCACGGCCGCATGGAATAGTGCGGCCGTGGGAGCCTTAGATCGGGTCGCGCCCTTGCGGCCTCTCTCGCGGCGGCGAACCACCCTGGCTCCTTGGTTCACTGAGGAGCTGCGGGTGATGAAACGCCGCAAGAGATGCCTAGAGAGAAGATGGAGGGCTAGCCGCTCTGAATCTGACCGGACACAGGTAAGAGCCCATTTACGGACTTACATTGTGGCGCTGAGGGTGGCCAAACGTCATCATTGTGCCACTCTCATAGCATCCGCAGAAAACCGCCCTGCCGCCCTGTTTAGGGTGACCCGCTCCCTCCTTCAACAGAGGGAACGGGAAGCCCCGCTACAGGGTAGAGCAGAGGAATTTGTGATTTTTCTGCAGGAGAAAACCGCCCAGATACAGAGTGAGCTAACCCCCATTCATGGCCCAGTGGGATGCCACGAGAGAGATCTTGTTTGGGAGGAGTTTGACTCCGTTACTTCCGAGGATATGGACAGGCTACGTGGGCGACTGCGAGCCACCACATGTTTATTGGACCCGTGCCCCTCCTGGCTTGTACTGGCATCCTGGGAGGTGACACGAGGCTGGCTCCAAGAGGTTGTCAACGCATCCTTGAGTGAGGGTTCCTTGCCTGCCTCCCTAAAAGAGGCCATGGTGAGGCCCCTCCTCAAGAAGCCCTCTTTGGACCCAGCTCTTTTGAACAACTACCGTCCAGTCTCCAACCTTCCCTTCTTGGCGAAGGTTGTTGAGAGTGTGGTGGCACAACAGTTTCCCCGTCACCTGGAGGAAGTTGACTATCTAGATCCGCGCCAGTCCGGCTTTCGGCCCGGGCATAGCACCGAGACGGCATTGGTCGCGTTGGTAGATGATCTCTGGAGGGCCAGAGATGGGGGATGTTCCTCCATCCTGGTCCTATTAGACCTCTCGGCGGCTTTTGATACCATCGACCATGGTATCCTATTGCATCGGCTGGGGGGGTTGGGGGTGGGAGGCACCGTTTTACGGTGGTTCTCCTCCTACCTCTCTGGCCGATCGCAATTTGTGCGGGCAGGAGAGCAGAGGTCGACCCCGAGACCCCTCACATGCGGGGTGCCTCAGGGGTCGGTCCTCTCGCCTCTCCTGTTTAACGCATACATGAAGCCGCTGGGCGAGATCATCCGTGGTTTTGGGGTAGAGTACCACCTGTACGCTGATGACACCCAGCTGTACATATCTACCCCAAACCACCCCAACGATGCCGTAGCGGTGATGTGCCAGTGCCTGGAAGCCGTGCGGATCTGGATGGGAAGTAACGGACTTAGGCTCAACCCGACCAAGACCGAGTGGCTGTGGTTTCCGGCTGCCCGATTCAACCAGCTCTCTCCAACGCTGGCCATAGGGGGCGAACATCTTGCCCCTGTGGATGGGGCGCGCAACTTGGGTGTCCTCCTGGATACCCGGCTGTCCATGGAAGATCAAGTGACAGCCGTGGCCAGGAGGGCGTTTTACCAGGTTCGCCTGGTACGCCAGTTGCGCCCCCTATTGGATCGGGACGCCCTTCGCACAGTCACTCATGCTCTCGTGACATCCCGACTGGATTATTGCAACTCTCTCTACATGGGGCTCCCCTTGAGGTGTACCCGGAGGCTTCAGTTGGTCCAGAATGCAGCCGCGCGAGCAATTATGGGCACCTCTAGGTTTGCCCATGTAACACCGCTGTTGCGCGAGCTGCACTGGCTACCTGTCGTCTTCCGGGTGCGCTTCAAGGTGTTAATTACCATCTTCAAAGCGCTCCATGGCTCGGGACCTAGCTACCTGCGGGATCGGATCCTGCCCCATACATCCTCACGGCCGATTCGCTCCCACAGAGAGGGACTTCTCCGGGTGCCGTCCACTAGACTTTGTCAGCGGGCGACGCCCAGGGGAAGGGCCTTCTCTGTGGCGGGCCCAGCCCTCTGGAATGACCTTCCCCCCGATATCAGGACAACCACGGACCTCCGCTCCTTCCGCTTAAAATTAAAGACGCACTTTTTCCGTCTGGCCGGCCTTGGGTAGTCTCTTTTTAGGTTAGGGTTTTTTAGGGGTAATTTTTAGTTTAGTTTATGGGTTTTAGCACAGGATCTATTTAATCTATTTTTAACTCTGTATTTTGTATTTGTTTGTGGTTTATTTGTATTTTTAATTGCCTGTGCCCCGCCTCGAGTCCCCTTGGGGAGAGAGAGCGGGATATAAATTAAAATTATTATTATTATTATTATTATTATTATTATTATTATTATTATTATAAATGGAAACGGTATAAGGTCTGCTGCTTGAGCAGGGGGTTGGACTAGAAGACCTCCAAGGTCCCTTCCAACTCTGGTATATTTCTGTATTTGGCTGTATTTGGGGTAGTTTTTGCTCCCTGGGGAGGGCAAAGGCAGGGGAGGGGTCTCAGGCAAAGCCTTCTCTCACATTCCTAACCCTAACATCCCCCCCCCAATAAAGCCCATCCCAGATAGGAGATGCTGAGACCCTTCTCTTTCAGGGGTCTGCAAAGTTGGCTCTTTTAAGACTGGTGGACTTCAACTCCCAGAATTCCCCAGCCAGCATGAGTTAGGGTTAGAATGGCTGGCTGGGGAACTCTGGGAGTTGAAGTCCACCAGTCTTAAAAGAGCCAACTTTGCAGACCCCTGTCTTAGATGGCTTAATTTCCAGGAAGCTACCTACATTAGGGATGTCCTTGCTAAAATAGCAGATCAAAAGAGAAATGAGATCTACAACGTGTTACCGAAAACATGAAGTCAGATAAGGAAAACCCATCTCTGGAAATTCTTTTAGAACGGATATTATGCAAACAGCCTCCAATTCATTCTTTCACTTTCAGAGCACGGAGTTCTACAGATGAAGCCGGGAATCCAAAGTTAAAAATAATAATAACGTGGCCCAGGGCATTTTTAGTTCCTTTTTTTGTTTGTTTTTTTGGCCTCTGGAATCTTGAGTTTCCTACCCACGAAGGTCCAAAGCAGATTTCTACCTTTCTAATTTTCCCAAATCCTAGTAGGCTAATTAAGTGGGGGTTTTGCTTTTTTAAATCTTTATGGATCAACGGGTTTTAAAACCATCCCAGAGGTGTTCATGCTACTGGGGCCATTCAACACGCTTTAATATGATTAAAGATTAACAATGAATAAACCCTGGGGTGGGAGAGACGCGTTTCATGGGATTTGGTAATTCATGCTGTGCTGAGCTGCAATTAAAGCTGGAGTAGAAGATGTTGGAAGAAATGTCCTTCTGGGTTCAGTTCCAAGCCGGGGGGGGGGGGGGAGAGACACTGGAAACATGGAGGCTGCTTGGAAAGATGGTTTAATGGTGGACAGGACCACATGACTTGAGCTCCTGAACAGAAAAGGGCGACCAGATGCTTCCAGATGTTGGGTGAAGAAGAAAAAGAGACCAAGATTTTATTTATTTATTTATTAATCGATATATATATATACCGCTCCTATCTCCTATCTCCATCAAGATGGACTCAAGATGCAGAAAGTCCTTGGTTTTATGCCCTCTCTGGCCTTTGATCTTGATCTTGTATGCTGATTGGTTGTCAGACTCCCATGGGGCCACGTAGGAGCAACTCTCTAAGGCTGTGTTTTGAGTCCAAGTTTGGTTGAGCATCACTTCTTCCCAGGTGCCCCGTGCTGAGATGGGTAAAGGGCTAATGCTATCATGCCTTAATCTCATCATCCTGCAGCTGAAGGGGTGGGGGAAGATCTTTGTTGTGTAGAATAGACTGCCCCAGACATGTTTCTCCATTTCTGATCCAGGGAAATGTAATGTTCTGCCTTTTTCAATATGTCCCAGTATATTTCATTTTTCTAGGAGTGGCGTGGGTGCTAACTTCCTACAAAGAGATGCAAGATCTTTGGGGAAGGGGAAAAAAAGGCTTTAAAGCTTTAACATAACACTCAGAAAACAGTGCAAGTTGAGCAACATGAAGAACAAATGGTTTGTTTAAACCTCTTTAGCACGGCTGTCGTATTTATATGGAACCTTTTCTCTGATGATCTCAGGAAGGCAGGCAGGCCACCATAGCCTTCAACTCTTCAAGCATTTCATTCTCAGAGCATTGCAAAGCCTACCTTGGTCTGGTAGGTTAGGGTCAGATGGATTAAGAAAGCCCACCCTTACATACATCATCTGGGCGGCCAAACGCCAGGTAACCACTAAGTGGCGGTTCCAAAGGTGCTTTTTCAGGAGGCAACTGGACTTTCTTGTTTTTTCTTTGGAAGACATTTCGCTTCTCATCCAATGAAGCTTCTTCGTGTCTGGAAGGAGAGTGGGGAATAGGAAGGATTTATATTCCTTGCAGACAGCGGGTCATTTACATCCTTCTAGCGCAAGGGTGTCAAAGTCAAGGCCCAGGGGCCAAAGATCTGGTCCGCGGGGTGCTTAGATCTGGTGCAGTGAAGGACTGGCTCTGCCAGTGAAGGTGCCTCTGCCAGGGAAATGGACTTCGGGAGGGCCACGCATTGCCCACCTGGGCTCCGTTTTCGGCCGCGACAGCCTCCTGCAGCCTTCTGCCAACAAAAGAGGAGCTTGGGAAGGCCACATGCGATGCGCCTGGGCTCCATTGTCAGCCATGACAGTCTCCTGCAGATCTCCGCCAGTGAAAATGGAGTCCAGGGGAGCCATGCACAGCCTCCCTGAGTTCTATTTTCACCAGCAGAGGGCTGCAGGAGGCTATCATAGCTGAAAATGGAGCCTTGATGGGTGACATTCAGCTGGCTGCGCCCACTCCAGCCACACATGGCTCCCTCACCCCCAGGTCAAACACAACCCTGATACAGCTCTCAATGAAATCGAGTTTGACACCCCGGCTTTAGAGGATCGTTGAACCACTGGGTGGCAGCAAACAACCCTCATCTAGGCCACCTATAGGAGCTCTTTTGCAACACAGTCATCCTCTAAACCAGTGGTTCTCAGTTATTTTCTGTCAGGCCCCCCCTAGGAAGAAGAAAACATTTCGCGCCCCCCCAGCCCCGGAAAGCGCCCCCCCCAGCCCCGGAAAGCGCCCCCCCCAGCCCCGGGGCTGCCCCCTCCCTTCTTTCCCTCACCTCCTTCTGAGCCAAGGATATTTATTCTCCTTGGTGCCGCCGTTGCCTTCTCTGCATGGCCCGAGCGCCTGTTCCTTACTGCGATGGTCTCAGCAGCTCCCAGCGCTCCCAACGCAGCCAGTCGAAAGCTGGGAGGGAGGCCGCTTTTCCACGCCATGGAAGGGGGTCGCCTCCCTCCCGGCTTTTGACTGGCCGCGTCCAGGCGGGCAGCGGGCAAGAGCCGTGAGCGGGCAAGTCGGGCGGCGCGCTGGGAGCTGCTGAGCCGGGCTGCGTGCTGGGAGCTGCTAAGCCGGGTGGCGCGCTGGGAGCTGCTAAGGAACAGGCGCTCGGGCCATGCGGAGAATGCAACGGTGGTATCGGTCTTTCCGGGTGTGCGGCTCCGCGCCCCCCCTTACAGAGCCTCGCGCCCCCCTAGGGGGGCCCGCCCCACTATTTGAGAAACGCTGCTCTAAACCAATAGAAGAGGACCTCTCTACTTCAGGCTTGAACGGTGGAGTCCTCGCTTGCCTGCAGACCTTTCATTACCTGGCTAGGTAACGTCATCCGTGTTAATGAGTGTGGGGTTTGCACCTTGTGTTTATATACAGTAGCTTGCCCTGCCAACGTTGGTGGAGGTGTAGTTTTTTTCTTCCTGGGTAGTTCTGTAATTAGGGCATTGTTTGCCCAGGGTTAATCCCTGTTACTTATTTTTAGGTGTTGGCTGCTGGAGAGAATGTGGTCCTTTTGTTCTTGTCTTTTGTGTTTCCTTCCTAGCTTTGCGATTGTCTTGTTTCAAATAGGGCAGGGGTCTGCAAAGTCGGCTCTTTTAAGACTGGCGGACTTCAACTCCCAGAATTCAACTCCCAATATATATTAACATTTCATCTAGAAATGTTAATAAAACACAATCAAATAGAAAGGTTAAGAAGATCTGTTGTTCAAATACCAACTTAAATATATTAATGGAACAAATAACCACGAGACGTTCGCCCTCTCGTGGCATAAGGGCAGCATTGCACTCATTTTAAGTTTCCCAAATAAGTGCAGGCGGTCCTTGACTTACGACCACAATTGAGCCCAAAAATCGCAAGATATTGATACCGATGTTATAAGTGTACATTTGTGTTTTGTGTTCTGTCTTTTAAACGTTGGAAACTTCAATAAATAGGATTTTTTTAAAAAATGTCTGCAAGAATACAACCAACTCAGACAGCATCAAGGACCCTTCATTTCAACCCTAATCTACAAATATTCTCCTTTATTGGTCCTTTGGTATCTACATCTCTTTCCTATCTTCCAACTAGAACAGTGATGGCGCATGCGCTCATCTGGGACGTAACCTGGAAGAAGAGCTGCCCAGGGGGCATGTGCACCAGTGGTGGACTTCAAATTTTTTTAGAACCGACTCTGTAGGTGTGGCCTATTTTGTGGGCGTGGCTTGGCAGTCATGTGACAGGGAGGGAGTGGCCACCTTTTAAAATGTGGTGAAACTCATTTAACAACGCTCTTGCTTAGCAACCAAAATTTTGGGCTCAATTGTGATGATAAATTCTTTCTTTCTTTCTTTCTTTCTTTCTTTCTTTCTTTCTTTCTTTCTTTCTTTCTTTCTTTCTTTCTTTCTTTCTTTCTTTCTTTCTTTCTTTCTCTTTCTTTCTTCCTTCCTTCCTTCCTTCCTTCCTTCCTTCCTTCCTTCCTTCCTTCCTTTCCTTTCCTTCCTGTTGGGTCACTGGCAGCGGCGGGCCAGATTTACTTCCAGGTACGCTGGTGGAACCCCCTCTCACCGGTTCTCTAAAATTTCACCAACTGGCTCTCGCGAGTAGGTGCGAGCCTGCATAAACCCATCACTGATGTGCACGCTAAAAAATAAATTTCCAGTTTCCGGTGTCCACCAGCTAGTCTTTTAGTTACTGGCATGCATGTGCAGGCTATGATCAGCTGATGGTGCGCATGCTCACACCGGAAAACAGACGACCAGCTCTGCCAGTTTCTGGCATTGCCGCACACACAAAGGTCAGCTGATTGTTGCACGTGCATGCATGCCAGAATGCTGGAAGAGGAATGGGCGACGCCGCGCATGCCAGGCGATATGACTCCCCGTGCCACTTCAGGCATGCGTGCCCGTAGATTTGCCATCAAGGATCTAGAAGGAACACCCATCTGCCGTGTTCATGGGATTAAAATACAGTAAACCCACACGCATACATGTTGAACGTTAGAAAAATATTTTATTGACATAAATAGATATATAATATAATAAAATAACAGGAAGAAACCATCCCACGTGGCTAACAAACTTCTAAAAGAGGAGAATAGCTGCTCCTTGTGTAAGCTCCTCGTGTCAATAATGAGTCAAGCTTTGTAGGTAAGGCCCCATCTTGAGTGCCCCATCCAGATTGTAAAAGACCACAAGGCTCAATTTCCCTGAGCTAAAGCAGCTAAAAAGAGTCCATCACAGCATCAAGAAGGTATAAATAAAAGGAGTGGGAAATTTGATGGTGTCCTATTCAGCAGGCTATGAAAAATGAGGATTTCCCCCCACAAGATGTGGGTCCAGCACCTTTGCTATAATTCAACAGTCTTGACTTACATTCATCGATCCAACACTGGAAGTTTTTAAGAAGAGGTTGGACAGCCGCTTGTCTGAAGTGGTGCAGGGTTTCCTGCCTTAAGCAGGGGGTTGGACTAGAAGACCTCCAAGGTCCCTTCCAACTCTGTTATTCTATTCTATCCTGTTGAGCAGAAACCCAAGGTGTCACGAAGCGTGAGCCACTAGCCTTCTTTTACAACACGTAACTTAATTCTCACCAAGCTATCCATACTGATCTGACTGCCTGCCATCTTACAGGTAGCCCTTGATATTACAACAGTTCATTTAAGTGAAGTTACACCAGCACTGAAAAAAGTGACTTATGACCGTTTATCATTCCGAAGTGCGTAAAATGAGGACCCAGATTGTTGGGGGCAAGATGCAAACTCTGTAAACCGCTTAGAGAGGGCTGTAAAGCACTGTGAAGCAGTATAGAAGTCTAAGGGGTCTTGCTAAGGGCTATTGCTGTTTTGTTTTCATATTTACGACTGAGGTAGCATCCTTGTGGTCATATGATTGAATTCGGAACACTTGGCAACCTTCCGACAAGCAAAATCAGTGGGGAAGCCAGGTGGACCTGAGGTTAGTGTTACTAACTCAAGAACGGCAGCGATCGACTTCACAACTGCGGCAAGAAAAGTCGTAGAACGGGGCAAGGTTCGCTTAACCAATGTTTCGCTTAGCACCAGAAACGTTGGCCTCAATTGTGGTCGTAAGTTAAGGACTAGCTGTGTACGGCCAAGAAAAATAAATATTCTCAAGGAAGCATGGGTAGGTTGGCTCATGACCGTTTTGAAAAAGGGAGGGGAGAAAATTCAGAGGCTCACGAGCGCTTGGAATTCGTACGTACTCTTTGGTCTCCAAGAATGGTCTCTTCACCAGGGGTGGGATTCAGCCAGTTTGGATCAGTTTAAGCAAACTGCATGTCAATTTTAATCTGGTTTGCTGAACTGGTAATTCCAAGGACTGGCTGGCCATGCCCACCCCACTCCGCCCTTCCCAGGAGTCTCCACATGGCCTGTTTTGGATGCCAGATAAGTGCAGGGCCCGCATGGAGGCTCTAGGAGGGCGAAAAATGGGCGTACCGTAAGTATAGAAAGTACGAAAATGGGTCCATTTCCAGCCTCCAGAGCCCAGGGGAGGACATTTTTGCCATCCCGGAGGCTCAAGGACAGCCTCCAGAGCCAGGGGAAGGCAAACATGCCTCCCCCTCCACCGTGGTGTAGGAAGCCGACTAGGCCACACCCCCATGGCCATGCCCACCCAGCAACCGGGCATAGAACCGGTTGCTCAAATTTTTCAATCCCATCCCTGCTGTTCACCCCTGGTTTTGTAGGGATGGTGGTCTCTTTAATGGTGTGAGGTATATACATCCTGCATAAGGAGGGGCTCTCAGCTCTCAGAACCCCCTGTTGATTCCCAGCTGCATTAAATATTGGGGAGAGTAGAAAAGGTCCTAGTTCTAAGTCCTACTTGGTCCAGATCTGGAGTAAAAGCGTCGGTCTTCCTCTCGGAGATGAGGAGCTTCCTCAAGAAAGGAGGGAAACTATAAAAAGCAGGAGACTCGTTGACGTGATAGTGTGATGGGCCAAGGTGAGGTGGCTGCCTTGGCTCCTTGGAGATGGTTTTAGTTGTCCATTGATGATCAAGCGGTTGCACAGATCGCCAGAACAGCAGTGGGTTTCTACGTTGCCCAGGTTCTTGTAGATGGAGGTGTAAGGACTATTGCACCAGGATGGGGATGCACAACCTTTGATGGCTGAATAGTTCCCAGAGACGCCTGAACGAGGGAGAAAACGAGAGAGAAACTGAGTCTTCCTTTCCCACTTGGGCCCTACGATGGAAGGATGCTGTCTTACTTACAACGTAATGAAGGAAGCAGAAGGTATCTGAATGGCACACAGAGTTCATTTCCCCCTAAGCTCTCGAGAGGGGAGATAGATGTTACATTATGTCGTGCCCCCAGACCTGCTGACCAGAAGGAGGCAGAGGCTACACAACCAGTTTCATCCAGTATGGGACTGGTTGGATATAGTTATCCAGAAGTTATTCTAGGGTAGTGTTTCTCAACCATGGCAACTTTAAGATGAATGGACTTCAACTCCCAGAATTCTGCAGCCAGCTAACTTTAAGATGAATGGACTTCAACTCCCAGAATTCTGCAGCCAGCATGTTGAAGTCTACCCAAGTTGCCATGGCTGAGAAATGCTGTTTTGGGGCTTCTAAACTCTTGAACGGAACTCATGAATTTTTGCTCTTCAGATGACTATCTGTAACTCATCCAATGGTTACAGGAACAGATATATGGAATCTGTCAGAATTGTATATGACTGACAATTATATTTCTCTGCTCTGAGAACTTATGGGAAGGTGGACTTCATACACCAGGGTGTCTTCACCGTGGCAAGTTGAAGATGGGTGGACTTCAACTCCCAGAATCCCACATATCTTTAAGTTGCCACAGTTACGAAACACTGGCAAATATCCTTCTGATAAATTGGCCGATTCAGAAAATTCTCTTCATCTACCAGAGATGGTCCAGAGCAGTGGTGAAATTCAATTTTTTTTACTACCGGTTCTGTGGGCGTGGCGTGGCTTGGTGGGCATGGCTTGGTGGGTGTGGCAGGGGAAGGATACTGCAAAATCTCCATTCCCACCCTGCTCTGGGGCCAGCCAGAGGTAGCATTTGCCAGTTCTCCGAACTACTCAAAATTTCCGCTACCGGTTCTCCAGAACCTGTCAGAACCTGCTGGATTTCACCCCTGGTCCAGAAGGTTCTGGACTCTGGATCAATGAGAAAGAGTTTTCACCCAACTCTGAAGCTAGTGTGAAACTCTTAGTCGATTTGAAGCAGCCTCACGATTTCTGTAGATTTATTTCCCCAACTTTCTCCTCATTCTCACTCTGCAGATTAACGCTCAGCCACGATAGAGAGAGAAAGCAAGAGGAATTTGCCACAAGTGACTCACCGTGGATTCCTGAGGCATCTAGGCACTTAGTCATGTGTCCTCGGCATTGCACCGTGGTGATATTATCCGGGGCACAACCGTGAGTAGCGTTTCCTTCGCAGCTGTGGCACGTAATCCCGTTCAAGGGCATGGGAGTCTGCTTGTAATCTGTCAAGAGAAGCAACCTCTGTGAATTGCCTCCTTTACTTCATTAAGGGACTGAAGTAATAGAATGCTCCCAATAGAATTCCTTGGCTTGAAAGTTTGGGCTGGGACAGCCTTGAATTACGTCGCCTACGGTCTGACCTACGCGTAATACACAAAACTGTCTGCTACAACGTCCTACTTGCCAATGACTACTTTCATCTTCAATCACAATAATACAGGGGCAAACAACCGATACAAACTCAAGGTAAATCGCTCCAAGCTCAATTGCAGAAAATACGACTTCAGCAACAGTGGTCAATGCCTGGAATGCACTTCCTGATTCTGTTGTTACGTCCTCAAACCCCCATAACTTTAACCTTAAATTGTCTAGGGCAGGGGTGTGCAAAGTTGGCTCTTTTAAGAGTGGTGGACTTCAACTCCCAGAATTCCCCAGCCAGCCTGACGTCCACCACTCTTAAAAGAGTCAACTTTGCAGACCCCTGGTCTAGGGGTCCATGATGGCGAACCTATGGCACGGGTGCCACAGGTGGCACGCAGAGCCATTTGTTAGGGCACGCGACATGTTGCCCTGTCAGCTCCAGCACGTATGTCCAGCTGACTTCGGCCTTCTTTTGAGACCGTTTTTCACCCTCCGGAAGCTTCCCTGAAGGCTCCAGAGGGCAAAAAATGACCCTACGAGTAAACCAGAGGTGGAAAGTGCACGCATGTGTGACATGCTCATGCACGCCCCCCCTGCGTTCCCTCCACTTTTGGCACATGAGCCAAAAAAGGTTCGCCATCACTGGTCTAGGCCCTAGACTCTAGGGTAGGGGTCCCCAACCCCCGGGCCGCGGACCGGTGCCGGTCCGTGACTTGATAGTCACCGGGCCGCAGGGCCGGAGAAGAGGAGGAGGGAGGAGGGGGAAGCCCCCTGGGCAGAGCGCGCGCCGGGGGCGGGAGAGCGCAGGTGCGGCCCCTCGTGCCGTTGGGGGCCGAGAGGGGCGAGTGAGCCAACTCACACACACCCCGCGTGCGCATGCGCAACCTGTTCCCCCTCCCTCCCCGCTCCCCCTCTACACCGGCCGAGCCATGCCCAACGGTCCGCGGAATTTTCTTTAAAATGAAACCGGTCCCTGGTGCCCAAAAGGTTGGGGACCCCTGCTCTAGGGTGTTTCCTAAGAGGTCTGTAAGGGGAGGGGGCGTGCATAAGCGCACCAGCGTGCCCACCATCCCTGTCCTATTGTCCCCATTTGTTTGTCCCCATTTCCTTTTTCATATCCATGTTTATACTTCTACCGGCTATCTCGTACATGTTTGACAAACTAAAGAAATAAAATAAACCAATACAACATTTTGAAAAGCATGGATCGCCAAGCATGAATATTCACATGTATTTGTATGCACATATTTGACCTCAAATCAGTGGTGGGTTCCTACCGGTTCGGACCGGTTCGGCTGAAGTAGTAGTAGCATGGCGGCCTGGGTCGTTGGAACCGTCAGTGACCCAGGCCTGCCACGCCCCCGAACGGGTTCTTCCGGTGACACCGTAGGCGCCACCATATTGTTTTTTGGCTTCTGCGCATGCGCAGAGCAATTGTAGTTGTATTTTATTTACTTATTTGTTTCGAATTTATAACCCGCACCTTCTCCTAAAAAAGGACCCAGGGCGGCGCACAGGAAAATTTAAAAACAATACAAATATACAAAATACCATTATTAAAAACCTATTCAACCCATACCCTGTGCTAAAACAATGTAAAATCCCCCTAATTAAAATTTATAGCTAATGACAATCAGGAACGGGCGGTTATGCTAGGCCGGCTTGTTGAAATAGGTGCTGGCGGAAAAGGCGGAGGTCTGAGATGGTGCGTAGTTCGGGGGGCAGGTCGTAGTTCGGGGGGCAGGTCGTAGTTCAGGGGGCAGGTCGTAGTTCGGGGGGAAGGTCGTAGTTCGGGGGGAAGGTCGTAGTTCAGGGGGCAGGTCGTCCCAGAGGGTAGGGCCCGCCATAGAGAAGGCCCTTCCCCTGGGTGCCGCCAACCGGCATTGCACATGCGTGCCCCTGAGCGAATCGGCAGCAGTCTCTGCCGGAACCCAGCCCTGCCTCAGATGTATCATTGCGTCACCCTGCAAAGGATGTCATGATGAGTGTCTTCAACATAGCTTTCATGCCAAATGGGGGTTAAGCCCAGCCCACAGGAGAATGACTGAGAACTGAGCAGGATCGACACTCATCAAACTAACATCTGGGGAAGCCTATTATACATGCTACTCTTTCCTTTCCTTGCAGGCCTCTTTTTACCTCTCTAAGACAATGTTGCGATTGACCTACCTTGCATATCGTTGTTACACCCGCTGGAGTTACAACACTTAACCATGTAGAAATTCTTGTGGTTGTGGAAGCCCAGAGCATCCTGGCAGTGGGAAAGCTGCCCGCAGCCTTTGATACGTTCTTGATCCTTGGGTAATTCTACCAATGGGGTGGAAAAAAACAATGGTGTAAATGTGTTTTTGGCCTCCAGGGGGCACACTGTTCCATGAGTGGAGACTCCCTAACAGAATAACAGAGTTGGGAGGGACCTTGGTGGTCTTCTAGACCAGGGGTCTCCAACCTTTGCAACTTTAAGTCTGAAGGACTTCAGCTCCCAGACTTCTCCAGCCAGCTTTGCTGGCTGGAGAATTCTGGGAGCTGTAGTCCTTCAGACTTAAAGTTGCAAAGGTTGGAGACCCCTGTTCTAGACCAACCCCACTGCTCAAGCAGGAAACCTTAGCCTCGGTCAGAACAAATGGCGCCTGGGGAAATCTGGGAATTGAACTCCCAGAATTAAAACTTAAAACGGTGGAAGTTGAGAAACACTGCTTTAAACCAACACATTTGAAATGTGACATTTTTATGCCCCTTCCCCCAAAAATGACTGTATTCTTTTGCATAGTAGATCTGGGAGAGTTGGTTTACCTTCTTGTTAGAACCCATCCAGCCCAAACAAAACGCCACAGTTTTGAGAACGGGGGAGTGAAAATGCTAATTTTTAATCCCCACATACAGAGGGCAAAAAAATGACTTTATTATTCGGCACAACAGTGCTGGCTGTGAGCTATTTCGTCGTCTTAGTAGACATCACACAGTTCTAAGAATGGGGGAGTTAAATGCTAATTGTATACAGTATATTTATTTGGTGGGGTGAGTGGGTAGGAGGGGGGTGAATGCTGCACTATTTGCCATCTTTTAAACTACTGGAAAATTGAAACTTCTACCCAGGTTTTGTGGTTCCTGATATTTTCTATGGGAAATGGATGTATGTCTCTCTCTGTGTCTCTCTCTCTCTCTGTGTCTCTCTCTCTGTCTCTGTCTCTGTCTCTGTCTCTCTCTCTCTTTCTTCAGGCTAGGCGGGGAGTGACTGGAAGGGGAGAGCAAGGGGCAGGGCCAGCCAGTGGTGGGTTCAGCTGACAGAGAGCCACAGCAGGGGGATGAAAGAGCCACATGTGGCTCTGGAGCCGCATGCAGCTCCGAAGCTGCAGGTTGCTGACACTCAGTCTATGGGGAAGCCAGATTCACTGAACAACCATCTTGCTCGCTTAATAACTGCAGTCAATCACTTAACCAGAAAGGTTGTAAAATCGCTTAATAACTGCAGTCAATCACTTAACCAGAAAGGTTGTAAAATCACTTAACCGCTCTTTTGCTTAGCAGCCAAATATTTGGGCTTTATGGTGGTCATAACCCAACCTGTGCATTTTGTTTATTTGTTATATCTACATAGATAGGATTTGTTTAAAAATGCTCCCTTCGGTTCACTCTTTTAGACCGAGGGATTTCGTTAAATCTCTAGGCACGTTTCATATGCAAACCACGCGATGCTTGAATGACGGTAAGCTCTGACAGTAAGATTTGAAATGAAAGTTAAATGCATTATTTCCTGTCTGGAAAAGGAGACATCGGAGGAAGAAGCGGCCAAGAAATTGTACGTCGGAAGAAGGACAGGACTCACCTTCTGCCTCTGTCAAGGAGATGATATCTATGCACTTGTCCTGGGGCCAGAAACAACGCATGGGAGCGAGCCTGGAGTTCTTACAAGTGTTATCAGCAGCTGTACAAGAGTAGCAACTCAGGAAGTTTTCATTATGGCCTCGGATGTTGATCATATCCCTCACTGTCGAGGAGAAAAAGAGCAAACCATGGAAACAGTGAATGAATCTTTGTATATATCCTTGCATACATTAAATCAACATTATTACAGATACTTTAATTGACATTGGTGGTGGCCCACCCATGGCCAACGGAGCTGGCGGCAGACTCAGACAGGGAGGAGGTTGGGGAGGAACACGGGCCAGTCCTGGAGTCTGGGGGAGGCTCTGACGAGGGCTCTGCGTCAGAGGCAGAGATGGGACCAGGGCTGTCCGTCAGTTATCAGCTGCCTTTGGAGTTGGATATCAATGAGGCAGAAGAACAGCTGGAGCCTGTTCCCAGTGTACGCATGTGCAGAGTTGCCAGACAAAGGGAACAGCTAAGGAACAAGGGTCGACTTGGGAGTAAGGCCACAGAGGATGGTGAATGGCCCCTCTCAGAGGAAATAAAAGAGGAGCGAAAGGGGAGTGGAGTTTGCAGGAGATACTTAGTTCATTCCTGCATTCTTGCCAAGTATTGCAGCGTCTGAAAGATATCAGCCTGGCCACTCTCCAAACCTGATCAAGGTCGATAATTGCGAACTACCTTGAAAGACTGTGGGAGAGGAAAGACTTTGCTGGAGAGGAATTCACTGTAAATTAAAGAAAAGGAACTTATTGGGACGAGGATCCAGCTCCATGCTGCTGGGGAAGCCTAGGTCAGAGCAGAAGCCATGTAGGTACCAGCCCCTGAATAAAAAAAACTCCTACATGCTCAAATATGTACCTCTGGGGACTTCCTTGGGTATCCCACTGTTGCACAGGTCAGTTTCACAATGTTCCTCTGCCAAAAACGCCAGCCGATGGCCCAGAAAGTGGGAGATGGAATTATTAGCCTTTCCACTGACATCACAGCCCTTGAGGAGGTGGGTGGAGATCGTGGATCCTGCAGGACAATGGAGGAAGACAAAGGCAGAGACACAACGGTAGTCAGGGTGCGATCCTGAGCTCGTACGTACAAGTCAGTCCTGCGTTTTTAATGTGGATTCTTCCCATCCTTCACTTGACAGCGTGAAATTGGCAATCGTCTAAAAGATTGCGGTAAGATTGTCTTGAGTCAGCTGCTACTGGGGATGAAATGTGTCGTTTGACCTCCCACTCATTAGCCAACAGGGTCCACATACTGGAGACCCTCCGTTTGGAAGGGTTGGAGATGAGTTGCGTTTGGAAAACGGCAGCTTTGAATCCAAGCTGGGAAACATGGCGCAGATGCATTTGCAATGGACTGAAAATGGCAGGAAAGCAACTCAATGTTTTCCTACGAGTAAGGTGATGCTGAGTGGCTGTGTTGATCACAGATTACCAGGGACCTTGTAGGTCATCTAGTCCAACCCCCCCAACCCCACCCAAGCAGGAGACCCTACACCATTTCTGACAGATGGCAGTCCTGTCTCTTCTTGAAAGCTTCCAGGGATGAAGCTCCCACAACTTCTGAAGGCAACTTCTGAAGGCAACTTCTGAAGGCAACTTCTGAAGGCAAAATTTCCCCTTATTTCCAGGTTGAATCTCTCCTTGTTCAGTTTCCTTCCATTATTCCTTGTCTGGCCTTCGGGGGCTTTGGAAAATAGCTTGACCCTCTTCCGCTCTGTGGCAGTCCCTCAAATATTGGAGACTGCTGTCGTGTCTCCCCTGGTCCTTCTATTCATTAGACTAGCCATGCCCAGCTCCTGCAACCATTCTTCGTATGTTTTAGCCTCCAGTCCCCTAATCATCTTGATTGCTCTTCTCTGCAGTCTGTCTAGAGTCTCAACATCTTTTTTATAGTGTGATGAGCAAAACTGGATGTGGTACTCTAGGTGTGGTCTTACTAAGGCTTTATAGAGGGGTATTATTGCTCTTGATTGCATCCCTCTGTTAATGCAATTGTGTTGACTTTCCTACGTTGCATTAACAGAGGGATGCAATCAAAATCAAAATGAAAGATGCCTGGATTCGCATCAGACAGGAAAGATCTGCCCCTAGAGCTAGATTCTCGGTCTGCGCTTCAAGAAGAGATTGGACAACCATTTGCCTGAAATGGTATAGAGTAGGGGCGTCAAACTCGATTTCATTGAGGGCTGCATCAGGATTGTGTGTGATCTCTGGGGAGGTGGGTGGCCAGCTTGATGTCACTCATGTCAGGGGAGCCTGTGGTGGCCTGAACACTCTGCCAGCGAAAATGGGCTCTCAAGGTCTGTTTTCAGCTTCAACGTCCTCCTGCAACCCCCTACCAGTAAAAACGGAGCTGGGGAGGGCTGTCTGTGCCCCCCCCCCAGCTCCATTTTTTGCTGGCAGAGGCACCATGGACCGTTTCTTTGCTGTTTCCAGGTTGTGCGTGCAGGCCAGATCTAAGCACCCCGTGGGCTGAATCCGGCCCCTGGGCCTTGAGTTCGACACCCACAGTATAGAGCTTCCAGCCTGAGCAGGGGGTTGGACTAGAAGACCTCTAAGGTCCTTTCCTTTATTCTGTTAATCTATACAGCCTGGATCAGCCATGGGCCATTCACTCTTTCTCTCCCACCCTCTTTCCCTATCATGCACGTCCTCCCTCCCTCCCTCCCTCCCTCCCCAAAACTTACGACTTATTATGGTCATGATGGTGGTTTTACACATCCCCTGGTGCTCTTTACATATTTCCGTATCCTGGCAGTCGCTGTTCCCATTACAGGAGTAGCATTGAAGGGCAGCAACTATTGGAAGAAGTAGAAAGGGAAGTCACTAGTAAAGCAGGGTGCAGCAGGGAGGCCTCGGCTTACGGCTGCGATTGGGACCGCTGCAGTTGTTAAGCGAAACATAGGGCCGTTAAGAGAATCCTGCTTGCCCTGTTGGTTTTATGTTGGTGACTGGAATGGGAAAGTAACAAATGATGATCGTTTGATGCAGCCCTGAAGCTGCAAACCTTATAAATACATGTTGTTTGCCAAACGATCACATTTTGGTCACGGGACCAGGAGATGTTGCAATGGTCATAAGTGTGAGGACCGATTGTAAGCCATTTTTTTCCACCAGTGGCATTGTAACTTCAAATTGCTGCTAACCAATTTTTGGAAGTCAATGTCTAGCTGTAGAAGGCCTCTGTAAAACAGAGAAATTGGGAACCGCCTTCTCTACGGGAACTATTTCCTTCCTTCCTTCCTTCCTTCCTTCCTTCCTTCCTTCCTTCCTTCCTTCCTTTCCATTTTCTTCCTTCCTTTTCCCTTTTCTCTTTTCCTTCCTCCTTCCTCCCTTCTTTTCTCTTCTTCTTTTGGTGGGCCGCAGAAAAATTATTTGCCTTTTTTTCTATCGCACTAAATACTGTTTCTCTTTTTTAAAAATTCATATGAGTGGTCCGCGGGATTTAAAATTATGAATTTAGTGGTTCCTGAGGTCCGAAAGGTTGGTGACCCCTGGTCTAGATCTCAAGATTAGAACACAAAACCTTTCTTTCACCTGCCATAACCTCAACAGCAGCTAGGGGGCAGCCGCAAGACTCCAACATGCCAGTTCTAGGCTGCCCTCTGGCAGGCCTCTGCATTTCTGCAGCCCAAACTCTAACAGTAACCATTAGGCACTATTTTCCTATTGAAAATTAAAAAAAGACGAGGAGAGGGAAAACTACAATTCTGCTTCTTTCTCTCCTGCCTCCCAAATGCTCTGAAATCAGCCGGATCGATCCTCCCCACCCCCACTTTCCCATCATAAAAGCAAACTTTGAAAACTCCGAAAAGCGACTTTCAATCTACAACCTTTTACACAAAAGACAACACACAAAATCAATTGTGTCCCACCGCTACCCATTCTGCTTTTTAATTTCCTTTCATTTTGTTTCGTTTTCCTTTCCTTTCTCTTTCTTTCTTTCTTTCTTTCTTTCTTTCTTTCTTTCTTTCTTTCTTTCTTTCTTTCTTTCTTTCTTTCTTCTTTCTTTCCTTCTTTCTGTCTGCCTTCCTGCCTGCCTGCCTGCCTGCCTGCCTTCCTCCTATCTCTGTTTCCTCCCTTCCTCCCTTCCTCTTTCTTCCTCTCTCCTTTCTTTCTCTCCATCTCCTTCCTCCTTCCTCTTTCTATCTCTCTCCCTCCTTTCCCTCTTTCCCTCTTTCTTTCCTTCTTTCCTCTTTTCTATCTGTCTTCCTGCCTGCCTTCCTCCTCTCTCTCTCTCTGTTTCCTCCCTTCCTCCCTTCCTCTTTCTTTCTCTCTCCTTTCTTTCTCTCCATCTCCTTCCTCCTTCCTCTTTCTATCTCTCTCCCTCCTTTCCCTCTTTCCCTCTTTCTTTCTTTCTTTCCTCTTTTCTATCTGTCTTCCTGCCTGCCTTCCTCCTCTCTCTCTCTCTTTCCTCCCTTCCTCCCTTCCTCTTTCTTTCTCTCTCCTTTCTTTCTCTCGATTTCTTTCTTTCTTTCTTTCTTTCTTTCTTTCTTTCTTTCTTTCTTTCTTTCTTTCTTTCTTTCTTCTTCCTCTTTCTTTCTGTTTCCTCCCTTCCTCTTCCTCTCTCTCTCTCTCTTTCCTTCTCTCCCCCTCCCCTCGGCTTTTTACCATCTGTCACCACCAAGGAGAACAAAACGCCGGCCCAGAAGCACTTCATGGATTCAGGATGCTGCAACAGGACCCGGGGCGGCGGCGGCGGCGGCGGCGGCGTAGGAGAGAGCTGGCAATCCGCAAAGCGAGTGGATCCTGGAGCAATTCTTGCAGCCCTAGGGGGAGGAAAGAAAAAAGAGACTCTGAGGTTCCTTCCTCCTGGCGCCCTGCTTATGTTTGAAATCCACCCCTTCCTCCAAGTGGCCTGGCTCCACCCCGGGCATCCCTTGGAGAGAGAAAAACGTCCCCCTTTTTAGAGAAGTTTCGGAGAGTGACGCAGCGGCGGCGGAATGAAGGAGTCAGGAAGGACGGGGAAGTGATGAAAACTTCGCTCCGCGGCCCCATCAGCTTTCCTTGCGCACACACAGGCTGGAGACGTCCTTGCTTGCAGAAGCGGCTAGTCCTCAGCGCGGTGTTTCCCAACTTCTAAAGGCAGGTGCCAAATATTTTCGCCCTCGGTTTGTTTAACGCGTCTTGCACTGCGGGCGTTAAGAATACAGGACTGCCGGCAACAAACTGGGATTTCTTCACCGTGTTGATGATGCCGGCATCGCTTTGTTTATTGATTCCCTTTATTATTATTATTTTTAGAAATAACTCAAGGTGGCAAACACAATTGAGGCTCATTCTTCCTTCTATTATTTGCCCCACAACAGTGACAACCCTGTGAGATGGGCTGGGCTGGGCTGAGAGAGGGAGTAACTGACCCAAAGGGATGGAAACTGAACAAGGAGAGATTCAAACCTAGAAATAAGGAGACATTTTCTGACCGCGAAAGCAGTCAACCCATGGAAGAGAAGTTGCCTTCGGCAGTTGTGGGAGCTTCATCCCTGGAAGTTATCAAGAAGAGACCGGACTGTCATCTGTCAGAAATGGTGTAGGGTCTCCAGCTTCGACAGGGAGGGTTGGACTAGATGACCTTCAAGATCCCTTCCAACTCTGCATAATCTGTATAAAGCCACCCACCCAGCAGGCTTTCATGCCTAACGGGATCAGTCCTCACAGTCTCCGGGTTTCTAGCCTACTGCCTCAACCACAAGACGGAGGAGTCTCCAAACTTGGCAACTTTTAAGACTTGGGGACTTCAGCTCCTGGCTGGGGAATTTTGGGAGTTGAAGTCCACAAATCTGAAAAGTTTGCCAAGTTTGAAAATCCGTGCATTAGAGACCAAGCTGGCTGTCATAATAGCACAATGCAAATTTCACTCCTTAAATACTTGCATCAGACATCATAGAACAGAACAGAACAGAACAGAACAGAACAGAATAGAATAGAATAGAATAACAGAGTTAGAAGGGACCTTGGAGATCTTCTAGTCCAACACCCTGCCTAGGCAGGAAAGCCTATACCATTTCAGACAAATGGCTATCCAACATCTGACTTCCAGTGTTGGGGCATTCACAACTTCTGGAGGCAAGTCGTTCCACTGATTAATTGTTCTCAACTGTCAGGAAATTTCTCCTTGGTTCTAAATTGTTTCTCTCCTTGATTAGTTTCCATCCGTTGCTTCTTGTCCTGCCCTCAGGTGCTTTGGAGAATAGTTTGACTCCCTCTTCTTTGGGGCGGTCCCTGAGATATTGGAACACTGCTATCAAGTCTCCCCTAGTCCTTCTTTTCATTGAACTAGACATACCCAGTTCCTACAACCGTTCACGAATGGGGGAATCAAAAGAACTGATTGTGGTCTAAAGCAGGGATCTCCAACCTTGGCCACTTTAAGCCTGGTGGACTTCAACTGGCTGGGGAATTCTGGGAGCTGAAGTCCACCAGGCTTAAAGTTGCCAAGGTTGGAGACCCCTGGTCTAAAGTATTACCTGTATATCTCAGGTCAGTTTGAAGATCTCCCAGAATTCCCCAGCCAGGCATTGAAATGCACAAGACTTAAAACTGCCAAGTTTGGAGACTTCTGGTCTAGTGGTTTGAAAGCTCTGAAGCAAAACTCATTCAGGAGATCACAATGGCCTTTAAAAAAAAAAGGATATTAAAGGACAGCTTAAAGGAACAATTATCGTTGGGCACTGGGCAGGATTTTCTATGGCCCTCGATATTGCCGTACACTTCAAAGAGATTGTGGAAGAGCGGTTGTCAAAGTTCACCCTTGTGATCTTGTCTGAGGCTGCACTCACATGACGGGTTTGAACTACAAACTCATCAAATGCTCTTTTGCAGAGGGTGCAAAACTCAACTGGCCGGCCCATGTTGCTAATTTTATGGTAGAGCCATAAGTTGAGGGGCTACAAATTGTGTGTGTGTGTGTGTGTGTGTGTGTGTGTGAATTACTTCCCTAAGGTTCTGGAGGTGCTGGGAGGGGAATTCTGGGAGTTGAAGTTCCCCTATCCCAAAACCTGTATACAACAACCTGGGTGGGGGATTCTGGGAGTTGAAGTTCACCTATCCTGAGAAACAAGGCTGTCGTACGCCAAAATCTGGGATACCACAACCATGGCCAGCAGGTACGTTTTATATAGAATATGTACAGTTTTATAGAATATGTACAGAAATGCAGGATCTCCCTCCTTACCTGAAATGGAGGATCTTACCTGCCCCACATATTTTTGGCTTTAGTGCTAAGCAGTTTCCTTTTTTTTTGTTTTTTTGTTTTTACTTTGTTTTTTGTTTTTTATTTTATGTTATTTTTATTTGGTTTTTTTTAAAAAAAAAATCCAATGCTGTTGTACGCCATCCGGAGCCACATAGTTTGAGTTCTAAATAAATAAATGTTTTATACTAATAACAGCATCCTTCTGGAGAAAAGGTGAGCTGGCCCAGATACTAAATCAGGCGTGACAAAAGAACCTCTGACTCAGCCTCTTGACATGCCCAGAGGCCAGGAATTTATACCCGAAGGCAGAGATGGGACCCAGGAAAGAGGAGAGCTCCATTTTCTTTCTTTCTTTTTCTATTTTATCACACTTTTTGCATTTTCAATTAACTTTTTGCTTTCTTTCTTTTTTCTTTTTTTCCGCCCATACCTTTTATTAGCGTGAATTCGTTTTTATCTTTCTCTCAAAGAGTTTATATACTTTTATAAACTTTTTATTAAAATAATATTTTATTAAAATATATATAAAATTGTGTGTGTGTGTAATAACTGCAGTGAAGATTATCAGAATCTCTTTTGATTCTTTGGCTCTGAGCAGTGTGGTGGCCCAGTGGTGAAGACTCTTGCCTCCCACTCAGAAGGTTGAGAGTTCAATCCTGGGTAGTGGTTAGATGTTTCTCTCTCTCCTAGCACACAAAGACATCGGCCGGTAAATGATCAACTAGTAAATCTAGTCATCCTGACTCTACCTGAAGGGATTACAGGGTGGTAAAAATAGGAATTTTGAGTCTTTGAATCTCTTTTCTATTTTTGTTTTTCTTATTTCTGGATGGAGGGTGGTTTTTTTTTGTACTTTTAGCTTTTTCTTTGTCTTCTTTTCTTTCTTTTCTCTCCCTTATTCTCTCTCCCTCTCCTCTCCTCTCCTCTTGGTAAGATGATCTATCATTTGCACATCGAAGTCCAGAAACCTGTGTGTACTTTCGGTATTTTCTCATGCCAGATGATTAATGTACTTACAGAGGGATGTGACACTCTGCGTAGCTTCACTCCCAGAGCCCTACAGAGATAGTTTAGCACTTAGACCAGAGGCAAGTCTTTCTCTGCCCCTTATAATGCACAAAAGTTATCAAAGACACAGACACACACACACACACACACACACACACAGAGAGAGAGAGAGAGAGAGAGAGAGAGAGAGAGAGAGAGAGAGAGAGAGAGAGAGAGAGAGAGGGGCCACTCTTATTTATGGCTCTACCATAAAATAGCAACATAGGCTGGTTAGTTGAACGCCCTCTGCAAAACAGCAATTGGTGAGTTTGGGGTTCAACCCATCATGTGAACAAGCCCATAAGTGTCATCTTTGACAATTCCTCTTCCATAATTTTATTGAACAGGACAAAAATATTTTGAGCCACAGAGAATCCTGCCCAGATCAAAGGATTGGTTGTAAGTCACTATTCCCCCCCACCCACCCAAACAATCCTAAACTGGAATAATTGTTAAATGGATGATTGTTAAACTGAGGATTACCTGTCACCCCCAACTATCATTCAGGAGGGGTTCAAAAATGTGCTTATTTATCCGGCGTTTTGCAAAAGCTGTTGTTGGAAGGAGTAGGGGAGGGTTATGCAGTGTGTCCTCCTCGCCCCACCCCCCATGAAGTCCATAAAGAACATTTGGTTTACATCTTAGCACCTGCGGTTAGATTTTAGAATTAGCTAAAAGGAAGCCCTTAGTCAGCCGTGATTCAAAATCCGTTGGCTTGGAAAATGGGGGAAGTGATCTAAGCATTTTTCATGTATTGCTGTATTTGCAATACACAGAGAGAGAGAGAGAGAGAACTATCCATTATCTTTAACAGAGTAAGAGAGTTGGAAGGGACCTTGCAGATCAACCCCCTGCCCAAGCAGGAGACCCTACATCTGCCTCTACCTAGGATCGAACTCACAACCTCCGGCCTGTGAGGCAAGAGCGCCACCTCTTCCATAATGCAAGACTGGATAACGGAACAGAGAGGAACATTTTGTTTCATTTCTTCTACGTCAATATTTCATAAGACATATTTATTTGTTTATAGCACGCAATGCTTTGTTTTTAAAAGATATATTTTTGTTCCAGTGGTTTTCCTCATGAGATTTATGGCGTCTCTTATTATTACAAATAACCCTGGGATGGAAGGGGGGAGGAGAACCCCCACTAGGCTAGAGGTTGCATGAAAAAAACAGTCAAACCACTGAACATTAGGCAGGGCTGGAGTCTGCCATGGGATTCTCGTCGTCGTAGAATTAAAGGGCCCTCCAAGGAAAATGTTTGTGCGGGGAGCCAAATGGGGAAAAAAATAACTTTCGCAAGAAAGATTTTCTTTCTAGGCCCAAAGATCTCTTTTTATTTTTATTGTTTATTTATTGTTTCAATTTATAATCCGTACCCTCTCCCCGAAGGGACTCGGGGCGGTGCACAGGAAGTTAAAAAACATATATACATAACAAATATAAATATTTAAAACCCAAATTAAATAGTTCTCACCCTGTGCTAAAATCTTAAAAACTTAAAACTATATCCCTTAAAATCCCGATTTAAAACAATTTAGACCTCTGCAGTTCAGAGATTCCCGTTTGTGGCCAGGACCAGAAGGTTAGAGTGGAAATGTGTGAAGACAGCAGTTTGATGGGGTCCAGATGCTCACCAACCCAGACCGGAAGATCTAGTGTAAAAGAATGATGTGGATTGCACTCCTAAGTGTAAGGATGTCCCTGGATTTCCTGTCTCTCTTGTAAACTTCAAGGATGAACTTTTAAGGTTCTTGGCATTAAGCAGCACTTTTAAATGATAATAAGAGGAAGAGGGGGAGACAGAGAGACAGAGAGTAACGGAGGGAGGGAGAGAGAGAGAGAGAGAGAGACTGTGTGTGTGTGTGTGTGTGTGTGTGTGTGTGTGACAGACATGGAGGGAGGGAGGGAGGAAGAGGGAGAGATAAAGAGTGTCTCTCTGTGTGTGAGAGAGACAGAGAGAAACAGGGACGGAGGAAATGTGTGTGTGAGAAAGAGACAGACAGACAGAGACAGGGAAAGAAGAGAGGGAGGGAGAATATAGGAAAGAAGGAAGGAAGGAGGGAAGGAGGAAGGAAGGAAGGAAGGAATAATTTAGGGAGGGAGGAAGAATATAGGATTTAGGGAGGGAGGAAGAATATAGGAAGGAAGGAAAAAGAAAGAAAGGAAAGAAAGAAAGAAAGAAAGAAAGAAAGAAAGAAAGAAAGAAAGAGGGAGGAAAGAAGGAAGGGAGAATATAGGAAGGAAGGAGGAAGGAAGGAAGAAAGAAAGAGGGAGGGAGAATATAGGAAGAAAGGAAGGAGGAGGGAAGGAAGAAGAAAGGAAGGAAGGAAAGAAAGAAAAGAAAGAAAGAAAGAAAGAAAGAAAGAAAGGAAGGAAGAAAGAAAGAAAGAAAGAGGGAGGAAAGAAGGAAGGGAGAATATAGGGAGGGAGGAAGGAAGGAAGAAAGAAAGAAAGAAAGAGGGAGGGAGGGAGGGAGAATATAGGAAGAAAGGAAGGAGGAGGGAAGGAAGAAGAAAGGAAGGAAAGAAAGAAAGAAAGAAAGAAAGAAAGAGGGAGGAAAGAAGGAAGGGAGAATATAGGGAGGAAGGAAGAAAGAAAGAAAGAAAGAAAGAGGGAGGGAGGGAGAATATAGGAAGAAAGGAAGGAGGAGGGAAGGAAGAAGAAAGGAAGGAAAGAAAGAAAAGAAAGGAAGGAAGGAAGGAAGAAAGAAAGAAAGAAAGAAAGAAAGAGGGAGGGAGGGTGGGTGGAAGAATATAAGAAGGAAGGAAGAAAGAAAGGAAAGAAAGAAATAGGAAGGAAGGAAGGGAGAATATAGGAAGGAAGGAGGAATAAAGAAAGAAAGAGGGAGGGAGAATATAGGAAGAAAGGAAGGAGGAAGGAAGGAAGAAGAGAGAGAGAGATGCCCTCTAGATTTACAGAACTACAACACCCATCTGCAACCATTATATAACCAATTTCGTTGTAAACAAGTACAATGACAGTAAAGATTATACTTATTATAGCCAAAGGTGGTGAAGAATGCTGGGAACTGTAATTTAGCAACTTCTGGAAAGCCATTAATTCCCTGAAATCCATACACATTAATAAAACAATCAAATATACAGGATAGGTTGGAGTCCACCCAGCATGACCTGTTTCCGTCTCTCCTTCCTTCCAGCTCATTTTAATGCTTCCTCTTACCAAAGTTAGCTTAAATCCCTGCAGGAGAAGAATAAATGGAAGCTCTCGCTTGGTTTGCTTTGCCAGACAAGAAGAGGAAACGGTAGAAAGTTCTTTCATCTCCAATTTGTTAGGACTCCCCTCCTCCCCTCTTTCTTTTCAGGATTTCAGTCATGCTGAGTCAGTCTGGCCAGGATGGACCTCACCAAGGATGGGGGCTGCAGAGTCTCCTTGCCACAGGCCAGATATCTGGCAGAAGAGCTTGGTAGCATTGTAGCAGGAAAACAATGGGAAGGAAGGAAGGAAGGAAGGAAGGAAGGAAGGAAGGAAGGAAGGAAGGAAGGAAGGAAGGAAAGGATGGAGGGGAAGGAAGGAAAGAGGGAAGGAGGAATAGAAGAAGGCTGAAAGGAAAGGAAAGAAGGAAGGAAATTAGGAAGGAAGGAAAAGAAGAAAGAAGGAAGAGAGGGAAGGAAGGAAAAGAGGGAAGGAGGAAAAGGATGGTGGGGATGGAAGGATGGAAGAGGGAAGTAGGAAAATAAGAAGGTTGAAAGAGAAAGAAAAGGAAGTTAGGAAGGAAGGAATGAAGGAAGGACAGAAGGAATGGAGGGAGGAAAAGAGGGAGGGAGGGTGAGAGAGAGGAAGGAGGAAAGCAATCCAGCCCTACAAAGGATGCCCATACCTTTATTTACCGATGGCCGATTCTTCCCCTCATCTTTTCCTTCTTTCTCCCCTTTTGTTTTTAGAAACATCTTTGCTTTGGGGAGGGTGGGGGGGAAACCCTGGTCTGCCTCTGATGTTTCAGAGCTACAAATTGCAGCCGACAGTGTCACCACTCAGCCCTGGTGGGGGTCTCATTTAATGACATCTGGCCGACCGCCCATCCACATCTGGAGCCCCTGGAGCCCCAGCCAGCCAAATAAATAAATATCTCAGGGTTGCTCATTCCCAGCGTGGTGAGAACAGGAAATGTGCAGGGAGGGGTGAAGGAGTCACCCAGGCCACCCTGGTGCTCCTTAGCCGGAAAACATTCGGTAATGTAATGAACTTAAATTTGATTTGTACTTCCCCTGCCTCTATTTTGTACACACATTTAGTGTGGCTGTGTTGGGTAGCTACGAATCAAGAGGAGATCAATGGCTCTAGAAACTGAATAAAATAGATAGATAGATAGATAGATAGATAGATAGATAGATAGATAGATAGATAGATAGATAGATAGATAGATAGATAGATAGATAGATAGATAGATAGATAGATAGATGAAAGAAGATTGATCATAAATATATACATAGATAGATGACAGATACATAGAAGATAGAAAGAGATAGATAGATAGATAGATAGATAGATAGATAGATAGATAGATAGATAGATAGATAGATAGATGAGAGATAGATTGATAGAAGATAGGTAGGTAAGTAGGTAGGTAGGTAGGTAGGTAGGTAGGTAGGTAGGTAGATAGATAGATAGATAGATAGATAGATAGATAGATAGATAGATAGATAGATAGATAGATAGATAGATAGATTAGAGAGAGACAGAGAGAGATGATCGAGAGAGATACTAGAGAAAGAGAGATGAGAGAGAGATTGATAGATGAGAGATAGATAGATGGATGGATGGATGGATGGATAGATGGATGGATGGATAGAGTTGATAGACAGACATATTGCACTGGTTTAGCATTATTTGTGAAGACTATTTAAATACTTTGATTAAAGCCATGGTTTGAGATATTGCACAACCCCACTGAGTGCCAGGAAATCAATGGGGTATTGGTTATGACTATTTTCTCCCAAAAAAAACCCACTTTGTAAACATTAAAGATTTGGATAGGTTTGTTACTGGTTAGATGAGAGGTCGGGGAACCTATCAAATTTGTAGGTGAAGTTATGTGAGTTAGCTAATGTGCGTTAGAAGACAGAAATAAAATTCAGATGACTTTCTCTGGTTGAAAATAAACCGAAATTGAACAGAGAGGAAGTTTGGCATTAGGAAAGAGATCAAACACAGAAAACAGAACAAAGAATACAGCTTAGTAACAGGAGTGAAAAGATCCTGCAGCTGTAATTGATTACACACAGGATATGAGACAGGAATGTGTGGTAGTTCAAATAAAATAACCGTCAAATTTAATGTTAGGCTCCATCAATAGAAATAGTTTCCAAATCGGGCATTGGGCAATCTTGAATATTATGTTAGGTTCTGGGCATCACACTTGAAGACGGACTGTGGTATCCTCAAACAGTGAGAATGGTTAGGTTAGAGCAGGGGTGTCAAACACAAGGCCTGGAGGTCGGATCCGGCCCATGGGGTGTTTAGATGTGGCCCGGGGGCCACCCTGGAAACAGTGAAGGACTGGTCCGCGGTGCCTCTGCAGGTGAAAATGGCTGCGTGGGGCGCTCCCGAGCTCAGTTTTGGCTGGCAGAGGGCTGCAGGAGGCCGTCACAGCCTAAAACGGAGTAGCCTGTTTTCTCTGACAGAACTCTCAGGCCGCTTCAGGTGCCTCCGACGCGAGTGATGCTGAGCTGGCCGCACCCCCTCTGCCCCCTCTCCTCTATGTCAAACACAACCTTGATGTGGCCCTCAATGAAATCAAATTTGACAACTCTGGGTTAGAGTCTCATGAGGCTCTTTGAGAATCATCACAGACCCCAGTCATCATAGAAGTGTCTTCGTGATTACGGCATTAACACAATGGGGGCCGGATCCTGCTAGATTTGCAATGTTTTCCAACCTCGGCAACTATAAGGTGTGTGGATGTCGACTTCCAGAGCCGCAGAATGGCTGAACGGTTGTGGAAGTTGAAGTCCACACACACCTTAAAGTTGCCAAGATTGAGACTCATTCTGCTAGCACAGGGGTCTCCAACCTTGGCAACTTTAAGACTTGTGGACTTCCACTCCCAGAGTTCTTCAGCCAGCTTTGGAAGTCCACAAGTGGAAGACTTGTGGACTTCCACTTGTGGACTTCCAAAGCTGGCTGAGGAACTCTGGGAGTGGAAGTCCATAAGTCTTAAAGTTGCCAAGGTTGGAGACCCCTGTGCTAGCAGAATGAGTAGATAGCGGTGCTTAAACTTTTCTGAGCCCTTTGAAACTGTCAGTATTTCTGCATCTGTATACCTGGCTAGAAATTCCTTGGAGATGGCTGGATCAGAATTCCCGCAAGCCGCAGGACTTTGGAGTCAACAGCCTGCAATAATTCCTTTCAAATGTGTGATTCCATAATTTGGTGATTCTCTGAATCAGCACTTGAGTTTGCAAGTCACATTCCAAGTCTTCACGTCACCGGGATGGGCTGTGAATGGTGAGCTGGATTATCTCAGGTATGTGACCTGGAATCAGGCCATCATACAGGTGTGTTTGTGTGTGCAGAAATGTTTCATCCCCTCTCCACTAAGTTAGGAATCGAAAGAACTGCCATGGGTACTAGTTAATTTTAAAAAAATCACGTTCTCCCTCCTGATTGCAAGAAGGAGTTAAGCTGGATAAAATTATCCAATTTACTTGAAACTCTTTGAAACATCCCAGAACTAATTATGGAGAGAAGCAATCTGGAATTAAGGAGAAACATCCTAAGAGTGAGAATGAATAACTTGGGGAACAGCTTGCCTCCAGAAATCATGGTTGCTTCACAGTGGTGGGTTTCAACATTTTTTAGAACCTCTTCTGTAGGTGTGGCCTACTTTGTGGGAGTGGCTTGCCAGCCATGTGACCGGGTGGGAGTGGTTTGCCAGCCATGTGACCGAGTGGGAGTGGCTTGGCAGTCATGTGACTGGGTGGGTGTGACCAACTTGTAAAATGTGGTGAAGCAACGCTCTTGCTTAGCAACCAAAATGTTGGCCCAGAAACTGGCATTTGAAGCACGCAAGTCTTAAAGCTGTCAAGTTACAAGACCCTTGCACCCCTCACCCTTTGGGGAAAAAACCCCCAGGGGTGTTCAAACTTGACAGCTTGAAGACTTGTGGACTTCAACTCCCAGAATGCCTCCTCTCGCTCTTCCTCTTGACGATGGGCGGATGGGCGGAGGGAGGGAGCCGGAACCGGTTCTAAACGGCCCTTTAGATTTGTGGAATCTATAGAAGAGCTTAGAACTGGCAGGAACCCACACCTGGTGCTTCATCACTGGAGGTTTTTAAGAAGAGACTGGGCAGCTACTTGTCTGAAATGGTGCAGGGTCTCCTGCTGGAGCCAGGGGTTGGACTAGAAGACCTCCAAGGTCCCTTCCAACTCTATTCTGAATTGGAAACAAAAAGCTTAGAAACTGTTGCTCTACCTGTTTCAGCTGAGTTTGGACAGCATGTGGTTCCTCACACGTTTCTGCTTGTTTTTAAAATAGAGAGAATGGTGTTATAAACATTTCCCTATATAAAAAACAAAGAGAAACCACAAACAACCACAGGCAATAAATCTTACTTTAAGATCAGAGGTTTATTGTTTCATGAACAATTCTGAACATGAATAGCAAACATAGCATTATTTAGATTAGATCCTTATTGCAATAAGGTCCACTGTCATAGCTGAGTCCAGCAAGGATTGGCTACCGCCAGTGGTATTCTTCCCAAGATATTCTTTTTATACTTTTCTATACACATTTTACAACTTACTTCCTTGCTCTGTCTCACTGTCGCTGACCGTCACTCTGCAAACACCTGTGTACATTTGAAGTTCCCAGACACTTGTTACTTTCAGTTTCTCTCATACTTCCTGTTGTAAATATATCCACACCAAGTACAGACTTTGCACAGGTCGGCACATTTGAAAATATTAGCCTGGTACATTTTGCCATTAGTTTAAAACTTTGATTCAGTGAGGCCTGCAAGCTCACTCCTAGGTCTATTATCTGCAACTTTCCAATGGATCTTTTCTCCCCTCACAATAGTAAATACGGAAAAAGAGACATTCCCTCTGCATTAAGAGGGGATAGAATCACATGAAGTGTTAATACCACTTTATAATGCCTTGGCAAGGCCACACTTGGAATATTGCATCCAGTTCTGGTCACCACGATATTAAAAAAAAATGCTGATGCTCTAGAAAGAGTGCAGAGAAGAGCAACCAAGAGGATTAGGGGACTGGAGGCTAAAACATATAAAGAAAAATATGAAAGGATTGGGTATGTCTAGTTTAATGCTGGGAACTGTAAGGGGTGAGGTGATAGTAGTATTCCAATATCTAAGATCTGCCACAAAGAAGAGGGAGTCAAGCTATTCTCCAAAGCACCTGAGGGCAGGACAAGAAGCAATGGGTGGAAACTAATCAAGGAGAGAAGCAACTTAGAACTGAGGAGAAATTTCCTGACAGTGAGAACCATTAATCAGTGGAACAGAAGTTGCCTCCAGAAGTTGTGGATGCTCCAACACTGGAGGTTTTGAAGAAGAAATTGGACAAGCATTTGTCTGAAATAATACAGGGTTACTTGCTTGAGCCTGGAGTTGAAGTAAAAGACCTCCAAGGTCCCACCCAACTCTGTTATTCTGTTAAAAGTACATAGGCAGGGAGGTCTGGACTCTGCAGAGATGGGTCCCAGGAAATCAAGGCTGCAATGAAAGGTTCAAATCCCATGATTGTATTTACTCTCTTGACTTTTTGGACTCTATTCCTGTGGGAAACCCTTGTATGTCGGAGTGGTGAATGCATGGAAACAATCTTCCATTCCATGACAATCCATAGCACAAGACCACATTCCAACAGAAAAGCTTTTTAAAATATACGGAACCATGAAAAAAATGCGTGCCTGCTGTGAAATATTCTTTGAGGAGGTGGGCGTGTGCAGGGGTCTGCAACCTTAAACACTCAAAGAGCCATTTGGACCCCTTCCCCACAGAAAAGAAAACACCGGGAGTCACAAAACCTGGGTGGGTGTGGCCAACTTGACATCATTCACTCCCACCCGGTCACATGACCCCACCAGCCACTCCTACCCAAGTTTTATGGCTACCGGTGTTTTCTATGGGAAACGGGTATCTCTATGTGTGTGTCTCTTTCTCTCTCTTTCTCTCTCTCTGTCTCTTTTTCCCTCTCTTTCTCTCTGTCTCTCTGTCTCTCTCTCTCTCATCTCAGGTCAGGCGAGGAGTGACTGGAAGAGGAGAGTGAGGGGCGGGGCCAGCCATTGGTGGGTTCAGCTCACAGGGAGCCACAGTAGGGAGAGACAAAAGAGAGACAATCTGTGGCTCCAGAGCCGCAGATTGCTGACACCCAGGCTGGTGGGACACTGCTTTGGTCATGTCCCTCATACACACAAAAACCCACCACCATCTTGGCATCTCTGTTGTTAGATCTGCTCTTGGGCAAAGGACATTTCATGGGGACAAGGCAGAAAAACAAGATGACTGGGACATGTTTATGATGTGGTAGGATTGCACCATTTTGGGAAGAGACGTAGAGTTTGAAATGTGCCGTCCGAGGGAAACAGAAGGGAAAACAAAAAACAAAAAAACAGAGCAACAGTTTCTGTCTTTCTGAAATCTTTATTTATGTTGGCCTTATTTGGTTAAGCGCTTGGATGAGCAAAGATCTCTGAGCATCCTTTTTTACACAACACCAGTCAAAAGTCAACGGAGGGCGAGCAAAGAATATGATGCAATTATAAGGGCATGTCAGAAATAGTCTTACGAGGCTTTCATTCGGTTATGGAGAAAAACGCCGGTAAATTTTTTCGGCCTGCCTCCAGCGGACTACAACTTCCATATTTGCCAAGCATGGAGAACATTGTAATGCTTGTCATTGCTTAGAGCTAGAATGTCCAACCTTGGCAACTTTAAGGCTTGCAGACTTCAAATACCAGTCAAGCTATTCTCCAAAGCACCTGAAGGCAGGGCAAGAAGCAATGGAGAAAAGCAACCTGGAATTAAAGAGAAATATCCTGACAGTGAGAAAAATTAATCAGTGGAACAGCTTGCCTCCAAAAGTTGTGAATGCTCCAACACTGGAAGTTTTTAAGAAGAAGTTGGATAACTATTTGTCTGAAGTGGAATAGGGTTTCCTGCCTAAGCAGGGGGTTAAACTAGAAGATCTCCAAGGTCCCTTCTAACGCTGTTATTCTATTCTGTCTCTACCTTTGGGGTAATAATACAGCTGCACTGTTCTTCCTATGGGAACAAGGAAAAGAGTCATTAAATTCTGGGATTTGAAGTCTTAAATTTGAAGTCTTAACGTTGGACATGCTAGTTTAGAATCAAGTGTCACCTTTTGCTTTGTGTCCTGAAGGTGCTATTTCCAAAGCTTCTCATCCAAGAAGCTTCTTCAGTTCTAGCTGAACTGAACCGAAGAAGCTTCTTGGATGAGAAGTGAAATGTTTTCAAGGGGGAACCCCCCCCCCAAAAAAAGTCCAGTTGCCTTTTTAAAAAGCACCTTTGGGACAACCATGACCTGGATGACTGAGAATCTCCATAGCCCCTTCTGCTATGTGGTTATTGAATAAAAGTATGGATAATGTGCTATCAAATCAGTGTGGGGTCTTAGTAACCCTACAGATGGATCTCCAGAAGGATGTGTCTCCAATCTGATCCTTCGTGATCTTCCAATCGCTGCTGTAATCAAGTCCATCCCCTTTGCCATGGACCATTCTCTCCTCCTGCTTCCTTCCATCTTTCCCAGCATTATGGACTTCTCAAGAGTTCCGGGCCTTTGCATGATGGGTCCAAAGTAAATCAATTGAACCTGGTCACTTGGCCTGGCCTTGAGTGAGACCTCTAGACTGATATGTTCTATGATGCACTGGTTTGTTTCCATGGGATTCCCAAGAGCTTTCTCCAACACCAAATTTTGGAAGTGTAAAAGTATAAAAAATAGCAGGATTTCATGGCGAGTCTTCTCAGCAGGGTCTGATCCATAAGAAGGCTTGCCTCTGACTTATGGCCCTGTAGGTTGGTGCAACTTGTGTTGACGTCAGATTTGAACCATCCCTTTGGGAAAACTGAATCGATTTGGAAAACACCGCTATTTTCGATATCCAAAGTGAAACATCCAAATAGCCATAGCACTTACTCTTCAACGGTGCTTTTACAGCCCTCTCTAAGCAGTTTACAGAGTCGGCCTCTTGCCCCCCAACAATCTGGATCCTCATTTGACCCACCTCGGAAGGATGGAAGAAGGCTGAGTCAACCTTGAGCCTGGTGAGATTCGAACTGCCCAAATTGCAGGCAGCCGGCAGTCAGCAGAAGTAGCTGCACTACTGCACTCTAACCACCGTGCCACCGCGGCTCATAAATGGGTTTATTTGGGAAGGAAAAAAAGCTGTTTCAGTGCCTACACAGAAACAGGCATTGCATGCGCAGAAGCATCACCGCATTGATGTTGTTACCTAGTTTGGTAATGAAACGTCTGCAAGAAATCAAGCAAGCTCGGCGAGCATCCCACAAAACGTCCCAAACTGAATTAATCCAGAGTCAAGATCAAGTTCCCAATTCCATGCTCCCTTGGAATCAAATCTAACTGAATATATGCTCAACCGTACACGGTGCCCAAGGTTTACGAAGCAATCCCGTTCCTTACAGCAGGGGGCAAAATAGCATTCCTTGATACATTTCTGTGCTGTACATTCTCTCCTGCGTGCATATATATAAACACACACACACACACATTCTCTTGTACAAAAACCGAAGTTTGCCAAATTTTAATCAGGTTCCTCAGTTGCAAATGTTACCTTTCCTCTTTTGTAAACGCTGTGGATGTGGGAACCACCAAGTTCCCAAGTTTTTGAAGCGGGTTAGGTTACAATCCAGACACCTGGGTCACCCTTTAAAGGAGCGTATTTTCCTTCTCCGTCACGACAAATTAAGCAAGGGCAGCTAACAAAAAAGCGAGGGGGAAGAGCCCCAAATTTGCGACGAGGCCGAGAGCTCCGCTCTTGGGCTTCTCTTTTCCTGCTGTGTTGCGTTCTGGGCTTTTAGGATCGCTGAAGAACGAGGCGCTAGTGTTTCTCGTAGCTCCTTCTTCTGCTGCTGCCCCAGAAGAAGACATCAGGTTGACTTCAGATGGGTTGTCACACTCTGGCTTGCTGCACGGAGTCTTGGTTTTGGGACGGGCGGTGCTGAGTGCCACAATGAGGCCCATTCCGCGATTGCGGATGGAGTTGGATACGTTGCGGCGTGCTGCCGAAGAAGCGTTGGCTTCAGTCTCGCCTTCTACCATGAAAGAGCTGTTATCTACAGAGACGATCGGAAGCCTGGGGAGAACATTGCTGGCCAGGCCATCTGAAGTTGCATTACGGCTGGCGGGGTTTGATACGGGAATACTATTATCAACAATGAAGTTTCCACCTCCAAGTGTGTCATGGCCACGCTCCATGCTGGTGCTATCTGAGGTGTTAGTGGCAGGAGAATGTGGAGGCACATCTATGGCCAAAATGGAAACGTTATGTATGTTTTCATTGGATGAGGAGTAGGATTCTGGTTCCCGATTGCTTCCTTCTCTGAGAAAGTTACCAGCATTGGGAGTGTCTTCCTCAGAGCTGGAGATGTTTACTGGTTTCCCGCTTCCATGAGAAGAAGATGCAGGGTGGCTGGAAGGAGAACCTCCATGGTCCTTCTCATTGGTGGCTATGAAGTGTCCCCCAGCGACCTGGCACTTCTCTTCTGACTCGCATGTATCACTTGATACGTCCTTATCATTGCTAGATGCTGGCAAAACCTCTTTGGGGGTACTTGTCTTGATGGGGGAGGAAGGGGTAGGAGAGGCAGTCCTGTTTCTCTTGGCAACGATGAAAGGTATCAGTAGAGCCACACCACCAGGGTTACCAGAAGAAGTTGCGTTGCTTGTCCCCAGGTTTGTTGTAGATGAGGAACTGCCTGAAGAGCCACGCTCAGGGTGTGAATCACCTGTAGAAGAAGACGTTTCTCTGCTTTCAGAAGAGTTTCCAGAAAGGTTTTCCTCATAGGGTTTTCCACCTACAAAGGTGTGGTCATGATGGGATGAAGGTCGGGCATTGCTCTCGTTGACCAAATTCTCACTCGCTTTTTCTTCATCAACCATGTAGACGGTCTCCTTATCGGTGCGGTTTCCAGGAGATGGGACCTCACCATCAACCATGTAGATGGTCTCCTTATCGGTGCGATTTCTAGGAGACAGGACTTCACCATCAACCATGTAGATGGAGTCCTTATCGGTGCGGTTTCCAGGAGACGGGACCTCACCATCAACCATGTAAATGGTCTCATCAGTGCGGTTTCCAGGAGACGGGACCTCACCATCAACCATGTAGAAGATGGTCTCCTTATCGGTGCGGTTTCCAGGAGATGGGTCCTCACTGTGAGGTGAGTCCACCACCACCAGGTTATCATCCTCCACCTCATTTGAATAGAAGCAATCAGATTTGGGTATGGGCTCCGTTGGCTTGGGGTCGAACGTGACACATCCTACATCCTCAATGTCTTCGGGGCTGTCAGCAGGGACTCGGGATTCCGTGATCACACCGTCTACAATGCGGTTGTTGCAGAGGTTCCCTTGGCAACAGAAGGTGTCAGCCTCTTCCAGCTCTTGCACCAATTCCAAGAGAGAGCTCCGGCACATGGCAGGGGAAGCACAGCCTTTGAAAGTCACCAAGGTCTCCTCTTTCCCAGCTGCAAGGAGGGAAAAGGACAAAAGGAGAGTAACCAACAGTATCAACCCAAGAGCTGATTAGACCTGGAAATGATTGAATGAGCCCTCCCCCACACCAAGAAATAGAATATGTCTCTATTCTGGAGTCACCGACTATCTAAGTTCTAGTCCAGGGGTCTCCAAAATTGGCAATATTGGGAGTTGTGAATTTCATCTCCCAGAATTTGGATCTTTTGGATCTTTGGCCTGCCACACTTTCTATTATTCTACTATGTATTTTCTATTGTGGGAAAATGGGAGGGAGGATTGTACGGAGTTACTTAATGTGTAGCCAAAACAAAATTCCTTCTAGAAAATCAAGGTCATCCTTTGTCTCTGCACCTGCCCGGAACTGGATGGGTGGAACTGCCAGCATGGCAGTGGAAGATTGGACCATGTGATGGACTTGTGGGTGTGGGGGCAAGATCTTGAACTTTCAGCTAGGTGGGGAAAGCTTTCAGATTCGGGTTTTCCCAGCTGGGCCAACATGGCTCTCTTCATAAATTGGAACTTTGAGCAATACTTTGCCTTGGATTCTGATTTACTTTTGGATGCTATTTGGAACCCTGACAAGTTACCGGCTGTCTAAATTCTAGTCCAGGAATCTCCAAACGTTGGCAATATTAAGACTTGTGGACTTCAAGTCCCAGAATTCTCCAGCCAGGAGTTGAAGTCCACAAGTCTTGAAAGTTGCCATGTTTGAAGACCCCTGTTCTAATCCATCCTATGACCATCTAAACATGGGGCCTTTGTGAGTCTCTATTCTACTGTCGTCCTTTAAGCAAAACGAAAGAGGAAGCGCAAAAACTGTGGCTAGACTTGTCTCTCCATTCCAAGTAATTCTGTGGGTTCTGAGTCTAACTACCACGTAGGCAGTAGGTCCTGTTCCACCAACAAAAACTGATTTCCTCACTTTGATTGATGACCTTTTCTGGGAACTGGGTGGGGGATGGAAAGCGTGTGGTCTTTCTCACTCTCCTGGCCTCTTGGAAATTTAGGATGCCACCAACCATTCTATCCTTCTGCACGATCAGAGAGAATTAGGATGCTTTATTGCAGAGGTTTTGATTCACCTTATCTTCTTATTGCTGCCTGACTCCTCGGTTGCTGATCTGTGAGTTCACACAGGGTACTACCCCACTCCCTCTCCATGTAATTCAGTATCTGGGGATGGTCATCCAGAGCTTTGAGGTGAGGTACGTGAGAATGCTGAGGCTACCTAGCTCTCCAGCTCTTCACCGTCCAGCAACTGCTGTATTGGATAACACTGGATGCCTTGAGGTTGCCTTGGGGAATCCCAGCCATTAACTGGGCATGTTGAATCAAGCATCCTTGGTTTCGGACAAAACATGTTATATGAGGCAGGAGGCTATATTAGTCCATATTTAGCAGATTATATAAGACAGGCAACCTGAAGACTTGTGGCAACTTGGCAACTTCGAGACTTGTGGACTTCAAGTCCCAGAACTCCCCAGCCGAGCAACTTAAAGATTGTAGACTTCAACTCTCAGAATTGGCTGGGGAGTTCTGGGAGTCGAAATTCACAATTCTTAAAGTGGCTGGTTGAGGAATTCTGGGAGTTGAAGTCCAAAGGTTTTAATGTTGCTGGCTGGGGAATTCTGGGAGTTGAAGTCCACATGTCTCAAAGTTGCCAAGTTTGGAGATCCCTGACACAAGCCAAAGCGGAAAGTTGCACGATCAAACACTCACCTTTACGGCTGTTGCCAATTCCTTCCAGGCACATGTTACTAACGCCGGTGCACTTCACTTTGGAGATGGTCTTGTTGGAGCATGCACCACTGGAGCCCTGTCCATCCACACAGCTGTAGCACTCCAGTCCGTTTGGTGCCTGGCTTTCCAGGTGCAAGTCTGAAGCGGGTGGAGATACAAAGTAGGAAACATCTATGAACATTCTTGTGTCATGATCAGGGCATTGAACATCAGGCTGTTTCCAGAAAAAGTCAAGTCAGGAGGTACTGCTTTACGCAAATAGGAGATTTCAGAGAGATTCTCTCTCCACAACGGCCTACAGAAGCTGCCCAGAATTCTCTTCCGTGCATACATCCGATGCAATCCATGCTATGTTTTGAAACCAGGTCTGTTTGGAGATAGGTCATCATCTCCTTCCTTTGCAAATGTCCTTCTGGCTGAGAAGCATTTGATTGTTTGCAAAGGGAAATGAGGAAGCGAAGGGGAGGCCAATAAGACACCAGGCTAGAAAGCGGGAGATTGTGAATTCTAGTCCTGCCTTACGCATGAAAGACGGCTTGGTGGGGAGGGGGAGATGGGACATGTTGGGCCAACCACCAGGACGGTGAGTTCTAATCCCGTTTTAGGCATGAAAGCCAGTGGGGGACTTCTCTCTTGGCTTAACCCACCTCACAGGTGGGTTCTTGTTGTGAGGGGAAAAATAGGATGCAGAAGAGTTGGATACAGTGTAGGACTGCTACAGGTTTGTCTGGATTCGGAAGAACCTGTAGCTAACATTATGGCTGGTTCAGAAAACCTCCAAATCCCACCCCAGGCTGGCCCCGCCCACCCAACCCTACCCCTCTCAGGAATCTCCACGTGGCCCATTTTGGATATGAGGTAAGGATTTAAGATTTAGGATTTATTAAATTTTTAGACCGCCCTTCTCCCTTGCGGGACTCAGGGCGGTGTACAGGCAATAATAAGATCAATAATATAGAGCATAAAATACAATTAAAAATACAATTAAAAATATATTAAATATTGGCCTGATCTAAACCCTGTTAAAAAACCCTTACTAAAACAATTTAAAAACTAAAACAATTTAAAAAACTACGCCAGGCCGGCCGCATGAAATAAATAGGTCTTTAAGGCCCGACGGAACTGGCACAGGTCCGTGGTTGTCCGTAGGTCAGGGGGTAGGTCATTCCAGAGGGCGGGAGCTGCCACAGAGAAGGCTCCCCCCCTGGGAGTCGCCAGCCGGCATTGCCTGGCCGACGGCACCCTGAGGAGGCCCTCTCTGTGGGAGCAGACTAGTTGGTGGGAGGTGTTTGGTAGCAGGAGGCGGTCTTGCAGATAGCCAGGTCCGTAAGTACACGGAGACTCAGGGAGGGGTAAAAACAGGCCTCTCAGAACTTCCAGAAGGCCGGAAATGGGGCCCAGAGGGCCTCTGGAGCCTGGGGGAGGCAGTTTTCACCCTCCCAGAGGCTCGAAGATAACCTCCAGAGACGGTGGAAGGCAAAAACGTCGTCCACCCCCGCCATTGTGCAGGAGGACAGCTAGGCCATGCCCATCATGGCCACACCCACCCAGGAGCCATGCCCAATGCACACCCTGGGGACAGGCTCCAGCTGTTCATGTGCCTCACTGATGTCTGACTCTGAAGGCAGCTGATAACTGTCAGAGGGCCGTGGCCCCCTCTCTGCCTCCGACACAGAGCCCTCCTCAGAGCCTTCCCCAGACTCCAGGACTGGCCCATGTTCCTCCCCGACCTCCCCACTGTCCGAATCTGCTGCCGGCTCTGCTGGCGGGCCACAACATAGATTAGAAGCTCTGCCATGTTGAAGGCGTTGAGAAATCTGTTAAACCTCAGAAACGATGACCCCCAGGGGGGGCGCAGGGATCTAGTAGACAAACAAATCAATGCATCCTGAAGCGACCCTCAGATTTTAAAATGACACAGTCCTATACACAATGTGCAATTGAACGGGAGGATTACCTGGGGTGAAGATATTGCAAAGTGGAGTATTGCAGCAGCTGGCATGGATGGTTCGGCCCCCTGAGTAAAAGCTCAAGGTCTCCTCACATCGGGGGAGGCTGGTGCAGCCTTTCAGCTTGAGATTGGAATACGGACCTATTAAGAAGGAGGTTTGATAGAGCGGCCCATTACATCCACAGCATTGAGTGTCATCCCTTCCTCATCATCTTTTTGCCCAGAGACAGAGGACAACGGTTGAGTAAGGCCTATCTCAGCACTGGGAGGTCGTAAGTCAGTGTTTCTCAACCTTGGGGACTTTAAGTCCTGTGGACTTCAACTCCCAGAATTCTGGGAGTTGAAGTCCACAGGACTTAAAGTCTCCAAGGTTGAGAAACACTGTCCTAAGTAATGGTCCACCTTCATGAACGATTAGCCAGATCTCAAAGCTTGGTCCCTGTGATTTAATGTCCTCATTCTCTGCTTATAAAGTATCCTAAGAATTAGTTTTGGAGAACTTAGCAAAAGTTGCATGTTGCTTGTCGAGCGGACGAAAGGTCCCATAAGGGTTTTAGGAGGCAAAAATTGCTGTATTCAGTGTATAAGACGCACCCAGATTTTCAGCCCCTTTTTGGAGGAAAAAAGGTGCGTCTTATACTCCAAAAAATATCGTTTCTTTCTTTCTTTCTTTCTTTCTTTCTTTCTTTCTTTCTTTCTTTCTTTCTTTCTTTCCCTCCCTCCCTCCCTCCCTCCCTCCCTCCCTCTCTCTTTCTTTCTTTCTTTCTTTCTTTCTTTCTTTCTTTCTTTCTCTTTCCCAGATTTTTCCTCGGCTACTTACCCAAATTTCCAGTGATGTCAAGAGACACACATTGGTCCTGATCCCCAACACAGCTGATCTGAGTGCGAGAAGCTTCAGGACACCAGGCTCCCTGGGAGGCACATGTATGGCAGCGCATGTGATTGGTTGGGGCAGGATGAGAGACTGAGGAGAGGCGGACAAAAGGGTAGAAATTAGCCTCCAGTCTCTGTTCCAGCTGTTGTACAGTTGTGATTAAGATAAAGATAGCTCTACGAGGTGGGTTCTTGATTCACATAAAGTCCAAGAACAGATTACCAATATATTTTCTGGGATCTTCTTTCAGTTTTCCACTCAAGATTACAGTCCTGATATTTCTAGGTGGCTTCCTCTCCAAGTGCAAATCAGACCCAACCTTGCTTAGTTACTGCAGTGGAATGTGTGAATGGCCTTGGAGAGACCAGGGGAAGAGATGCAGCCTAGAAAACAATCAAATAAGAGAGGGAGGAGCCCCCAGTGGCTTAATGGTCAGAGGAAGAAACAAGGAAGGACCTTCCTTTGTAGATCGAGCAATTAAAAAGTCTGAAATACTTTCAGAAGTCAAGAACAAATTTGTCTTCCAACTCAGCTGCCCCAAGTTTATTTTATTTATTTATTTATTTATTTATTTATTTATTTATTTATTTATTTATTTATTTATTTATTTATTTATTTATTTATTTATTTATTTAAATTTATACCCCGCCCTTCTCCTAAAAAAGGACCAAGGGCGGCGACCCAAGTCTTGCAACAATACTGTTTTCTATCCCCACTCAATACAAGATAAAAACCATAAAAAGGAAAGGAAAGCTAGTCATCTGGTTCTTGTCAATTTCGTCTTTTTGCTTCCCGCACCCCCTCTAGAAACTACTAAGGGGAACTGCAAAGCTACGAAGCCCTCATTCCCCTTATAAGACCTGAAGCTCCGAAGTTTGGAAAAACAAAGGGGAAGAGCTCCCTCTAATGGAGAAATACAGTCATGGCCTCTTGAAAACAAAATCTGTCGCTTGGCAACAAATTATAAGTGTAATTGAGTCAGAATCAGTTCTGTTCTTTAATTGTGGGGAAACGGAGCTGGAAGACCAATATCTGAAGCTGCTTTCAAGCTGGCAGAGAATCTCCATGGAATGCCAGCCCAGCACAACTCAAACTAATGTCTCATTTTCATACTTTCTAGCAGCTCACTGAAAATTTGGGGAGCTATACTTTAATTCAAAACATCAGTTTGATCTAGTGGTGAAGGCACCAGGCTTGAAATCAAGACTCTGGGAGTTCTAGTCCTGCCTTAGAAAACCAACTAGATGACTTGGGGCCAAACACCAGGAGACGGTGAGTTCTAGTCTCACCTTAGGCATGAAAGCCAACTGGGTGACTTTGGGCCAATCACCAGGAGGTGGTGAGTTCTAGTCCCACTTTAGGCATGAAAGCTGACTGGGTAACTTTGGACCAATCACCAGGAGGCAGTGAGTTCTAGTCTCACCTTAGGCATGAAAGCCAACCGGGTGACTTTCAGCCAAACACCAGGAGGCAGTGAGTTCTAGTCCCATTTTAGGAACTACGAAAGCCGATTGGGTGGCTTTAGGCCAGACCCTCTCTCTTATCTCAACCCCCCTCAAGGGTTGTTGTTTTGGGGAAAATAGGAGATTAGTCGTATTCACTGTCGAGTTATTTCTAAAAGATAATAAAGACGGGATATAAATAAAAATGAGTGAATAAATAAGTAAGAATCGTTTCTCAAGTCACATTAGCTTCTATAATCTCCCCTCCAGCTGGGAACGTTGCATCTTTCAGAAGAGCCACAGTGTCTACAGTCTCCTGGGTCTTTCTACTTTTGGAGGACCTGGGCCCAGTTCAAAGGGACACCCCCCCTTCTAGGACTCACCGAAGTAGGTCTCGTTGTTACAGCCATCCTCCGCACAAAAATTCGCTTGGTACAAGAGAGTCACGAGATGCGAAGTCATGGAAAAAGATTCAGATGGACGGAGCTGCCGAGCGCAACCTTTCCTCACGCTCTGGAATTCCAGAAAGGCTGAGGGAGAAAAAGGAGGAGATGGAAAAGATTTTTTGTTTTTTAAGGCTGGACAATCCATGACACGGTCAGGATGCACAAGACTTGGGAGTGTGGAGAAGATAGTTTCTAGATATATTGTTTCCCCCCCCCCCAATACTTCCTTCTCCTCTTTCCCACTCAGTCTATAATCCTGGCAATTTGCCCCAAATCCATCGGGCGCTTCCCCATTGGTCCACTGGAGGGCAAACATCACAGCTAGCTTTCCAGAGGAAGCTGTGAAGGAACTGACATCACAAACAATTGCCACTCAAGGATTGCCACACACTCGCTCTCCTTAACGGCCCAGGCATTCCAGAGTTATGCTGGAACACATACACAGATCAGAGGTATCTTATACTCCCCCCGCAGTATTTGTTTCCAGTGGATAAGTCATCTGTGCACCAAGTTTGGTTGAAATTGCTCAAGGTGCTCCAGAATTATGCTGGAACATACATACATACATACATACATACATACATACATACATACATACATACATACATACATACATACATACACATACATGCCTGCATGCATGAAAACTAATCAAGGAGAGAAGCAACTTAGACTGAAGGAGAAATTTCCTGAGATTTAGAACAATTAATCAGTGGAACAGAAGTTGCCTCCAGAAGTTGTGAATGCTCCAACACTGGAAGTTTTTAAGAAGATGTTAGATAACCATTTGTCTGAAGTGGTGTAGGGTTTCCTGCCTGAGCAGGGGGTTGGAGTAGACTTCCAAGGATCCTTCCAACTCTGTTACTCTGTATTCTGCACCACTGATTGCAGCAGTAGCAAGCAATGGATCCCACTAAAGTGACTTTTTCAATACAGCTGCTCATTGTTTTTCTACGTTCAAACCACCCATGTTCTGACTTCCTTGCAGAAGACAAGAACATTGTTGTACAAAGAGGGGCACCTGTTGGTCAGGTCAAGAAAGTAGCCGTAGCAGAAGGATCCTTAAAGCTCTGCCTGCTTTGAAAAATGGGCAGAGAGCTTCGATTGTGCTATTGTGGCCATCTTGATTTTTTGTGGGGACTCAGTGGTGGGTTTCTGCAGGCTCGCACTTACTCGTGAGAGCCGGTTGGTGAAATTTAGAGAACCGGTGAGAGGGCGTTCCACTGGCATACCTGGAAGTAAATCTGGCCTGCCGCTACCAGTGACCCAACGGGAAGGAAAGGAAAGGAAAGGAAAGGAAAGGAAGGAAGGAAGGAAGGAAGGAAGGAAGGAAGGAAGGAAAGAAAGAAAGAAAGAAAGAAAGAAAGAAAGAAAGAAAGAAAGAAAGAAAGAAAGAAAGAAAGAAAGAAAGAAAGAAAGAAAGAAAGAAAGAAAGAATCATCACAATTGAGTTCAAAATTTTGGTTGCTAAGCAAGAGCGTTGTTAAATGAGTTTCACCACATTTAAAAGGTGGCCACTCCCACCCTGTCACATGACTGCCAAGCCACGGCCACAAAATAGGCCACACCTACAGAGTAGGTTCTAAAAAATTTGAAACCCACCACTAGGGGGACTACACACTGCAGGCCATGCTTGTGACGAATGGTACCTACAGACATGTGCCTTTCGGACTGATGTTGTACAGCTGGCTGAGGGATCTTCGCAGGTCACATTCTCTCCAACACAACTGTATTCTCCGTGGCATGTGTTACACTGCAGGCAAAACACTGGAAAGAAAAGAAGAAAAATGACTTACGGCAGCTTTAAGACTGTATAGTACTTGATTCCCTTAAGACCTGCGGACTTCAACTCCCAGAATTCCCCAGCCAACTGGGGAAATACTAGTAATTCTAGGAATTGGGTATGTCTAGTTTGATGAGAAGAAAGACTAGGGGAGACATGATAGCAGTGTTCCGATATCTCAGAGGGTGCCCCAAAGAAGAGGGAGTCAAGCTATTCTCCAAAGCACCTGAAGGCAAGACAGGAAGTAATGGATGGAAACTAATCAAGGAGAGAAGCAACCTAAAACTAAGGAGAAACTTCCTAACAGTGAGGACAATCAACCAGTGGAATGGCTTAAAGTCCATGTGTCTTGAGGTTGCCAAGTTTGAACAACCTTGCCTTAAGGATTGTATAGCCCACCCAACTCTGAGAATATCCAAATCCTTAACTTACATACATCCCTGCGGCCGATTCGCTCCCACAGAGAGGGGCTTCTCTGAGTGCCGTCCACTAGGCAATGCCAGCGGGCAACACCCAGGGGAAGGGCCTTCTCTATGATGGGCCCTACCTACCCCTGATATCAGAACTACCACGGCCCTCCGCTCCTTCCGCCAGAAACTTAAAACTCATCTGTTTCATCAAGCCGGCTTGGCCTAATTTATGCTTCTCGCCCCAGTCTGTAATTTAAATTGTTTTATTCGGTTTTAATGGGTTCAGTTTTTAACGTTTATAAATTTGTACAGGGTTATGTAATTCGATTTTAACTTTGCATGTATTGTCATGTTTTTAGTAGTTTTAGTTTTTTCCTGTACACCGCCCCAAGTCCCCTTGGGGAGAGAGGGCGGCCTAGAAATCCAATAAAATAAATAAATAAATAACTGAAAACAGGGCACAAAGGCAACTGAAAGGAAGGGAGGATTAGAAGCCTCTGTTATGCACTTATTTGATGCTACAAAGAAGGAAATAACATGGATTGGATAAGAAAGAAGACAATAAATGCAGAGTATATTAAAAATGTCCCATATCTTTTAAAATCTGTACCCTGTGAGCTTGCAAGTTGTTTGACAGTGACATAGGTGTCACATACATTTAATAAATAAAATAAAAAAATAAATACAATGTCTATGCCTAAAGGAACAGGTTTTGCATGCACACTATAAAACTATGCCACAAAAGGATTTTGGGAAAACCCAATTGTTATTCAAAGAACTTTTAACACCCAGTTTCAGGAGCCAGAAATGTGAAGTTGGGTTTACTTTCACCTATTCGATCTCTTCCGTATTCATCACCCTAGCGAATCATCCTGCCTCTGCAATTAGGTGGCAGATAACACCGAGGACTAGAAGCTTCCTGTTGAGAAAGGCGCCTTTAAATTTAAAGCCAGAGTTTTAAGAGGATCAGGAGGGGGTGGTATGTGGAACCAAGAAGAAAGTCTGGTTTTGTGTCTAATTATTCTGTTTTCTTGTCACTTCCATCAGCTTGGAAGAAACTAAGTGATGTTTACGTGGAGTCTAAGGTAGGCTTTTGAAGGGTGGAGTTGTGTTTGCTATTTATCTACTTTCGGCAAGTAGAAACATGTCTTCTCAGCTTCACTATTTGGCCATTTTATCATTGGCAGTAAACCTATCCCTGTTCAGATAGTTCAGGAAACATACGAGACTGGATTGCATCTTGCAACAAACTGTTTATTGAGTTGTTGATTGAACAACTCGCAGTGTAAATAACTTGCTAAACCAGCAACCACCTTCTGCAATCCTGGGTTTATATAATGCATTAATCCAAGCTAATAAAGCCAGGTTATTGCAACACGTGAGTCTCATCTTTTTATTAAATGCGGAGAGGAGGTGACAAGAACATACCAGGAAACCCTATAGAACTTGCTAACTCGCAAGCAAGCAAAACATACTGAGCCCAACATATCCATTGCTAACCAAGGCAGTTGTTAAGTGAGTTTTACCCCATCTTACGTTCTTGCCACAGTTGTTAAGTGAGTCCCTGCAGTTCTTACATCAGGACCCCAGTTGTTAAGTGAATCCTGTGCGAGCTGCACTGGCTTCCTGTGGTCTTTCAGGTGCGCTTCAAGGTTCTAACGACCATCTTTAAAGCGCTCCATGGCTCGGGGCCTAGTTATATGTTAGACCGCCTCCTGCCCCATACATCCCTTAGACCGATACGCTCCCACAGAGAGGGCTTCCTCAGGGTGCCATCGGCCGGACAATGCCGACTGGCGACACCCAGGGGAAGAGCCTTCTCTGTGGCGGGCCCTGCCCTGTGGAACGACCTACCCCCTGAACTTCGCACCATCTCCGACCTCCGCCTCTTCTGCAAGTGTCTAAAGACACATTTGTTCCATCTAGCCGGCCTAGCGTAACATCCATAACTGACTTTTAGATAGTTTTAAATTTGGGGATTTTAATTTGGTTTTTAGCGCAGGATTTTATTGAATAAGTTTTTTAAATTTTATATGGTTTTGTATGTACTTTTAATTTTCCTGTGCGCCACCCTGGGTCCGTTTGGAGAAGGGCGGGGTATAAATTTAATAAATGAAATGAAATGAAATGAAATCTACTTTCCCCAATGACTTTGCTGGTCAGGAGATCACAAAAGAGGATCATGTGACCTCGGAACACGTCAACTGTCATAAAGGTGAATCTGTTGCCCAAGCATCCCAATTTTGATCATGTCACCGTGGGGGATGTGGCAAAGGTTGCGACAGTAAAAAAACGGTTGTAAGTCACTGTCATTGTTGGCTTTCAGTTCATCTCGACTTGCTGCTTTCTATATTTGTTAGTTCCTGAGGGTGACCTGGGTGTAACAATTCCCACGTCCATTCGATTTTCCTATCCAGCTGCCAGTGTTGACCACTAGCATGCAAATGCAAGAAAACCATCTTCATAAGGAAAGCATATTTCCATTATAAGTTAAGGCATGTTTTCTCACAAGTACCCTGTTTTCCTGAAAATAAGACAGGGTCTTATTTTCTTTTGACTCCCCCCGAAATAACCGCTTGGCCTTATTTTCAGGGAGGTCTTATTATTTTTGAGGTGCAGGAGGCGGCGAGCATGGCCACCTCATGGCTGCTGCTGTGTTGCAATATTTTATGGGAGGACTTATTTTTTGGGGAGGGCTTATTTTAGCGCATGCACACAAAAGCTCAGTTGGGCTTATTATCCAGGGAGGGCTTATTTTCAGGGAAACATGGTATGCCCCACTGAATTCAGCAGGGAATTGTCACAAGCTTATAAGCAGAGGTTGAGATCCGATGTACAATTATGCATAAATAATCCCCATTGGACATTGATGGCCGAACCAGCCAGCAATATATTCTATTATTTTGAGTAGCATCAGAATATTCTCCTATTTTTAGTCCAGCTACATTATGTATTCTGAAATTCAACCGACTCTAGAAGCGATTTAACTTTTTAAAAACCGATCCCTGGCTTTTGAAAAAATGAAATATTTTACGTATCAGGTTTACTTATAGTATACATTACAACTACCCTGAACTAAAACGCATTGAAACTGTTTATAAAGGCATCTAACTGTCTCTTCTCTCAATCACTTTCCAGATGACTTGTTCATTTTGCAACGTAGACGGGAAGAAGCAGCTAAATTTATTTTTCACCTGTTAAAAGATAAAGATAGGTTTTGTTTATCTGCAGGTTGATCAGTCTGCCCACTGATTGACAGGACAAAGCTCAATGTTCATGTTAACGTTAATGATATTAGCATTATTGAATCCTGATATGTTTTCTTTCAAACCTGCCAAACTTGTTGTAGATATTCCTGTCTTATTATTACAGTTTGTATGTGCTCAATAATTGCCCTGTTATTGCAACTGGATACAAGCGATGCATTGAGCTTTCTCATGCTTCTTCCAAGTGTCCACAGATCTTGGGTTGGCCACCCTCAACGGGTGGTGGAACAGTCCTAAGGGCTACAACCAATTATTAAGATGCAACGATCCATCAAACTTGTTGATTTTGCTTTGCACAATAAAGTCTTAGCAGGTTTTATTTTCTGGTAAGCTGAATTGGATCGCAACCTACGTTAGATGTCTATGGCGTTTCTCGGTCATCCAAGTCATGGTCCAGTCTACAACATAGTCCTTTCAACAGTCCCAAGAAGGCTCCACAGCCATTTGTCGAGGGTAAGGAGCAAAAAGCCCACCGAGTCCTTCCCTCTTTCCTGCTGACGTCTCCCGCCATGTTCTCCCTCCTCACACGATGTGCCTGCGCTGGGCTTCATAGAGGATTCAGCACCGCCTCACAGAATCATGCTAAAGTGGCTGTACTTGGTGCTTCTGGTGGAATTGGCCAGTGTCTCTCCCTCTTGCTGAAGAACGGTGACCCTGATGACACAGATAAACCTCCAGGTGGCCTTAACAACTTGCTAAAAGGATGTAAATGACCAGCTGTCTGAAAAGAGTGTAAATCCTTCCATTCCCCACTATCCTGTCAAAGCTGAAGAAGCTTCTTGGATGAGAAGTGAAACGTTTGCAAAGAAAAACTAAAAAAATCCAGTTGCATCTTGAAAAAAAAAGCACCTTTGGGATAATCTACACTAAGTGTTTCAACTGAAATGTTCTCCAACAGTGAACTTCAGCGCTCAACATTCCGGAGCCATCTCAGCTATCCCTGTGAGTTGAAATCTAAGTATGGAAGTTGGGAAAAAATGACCTAAATCAATATCCATGGAGATTCTCAGTCATCCAGGTCATGGTTGTCCCAAAGGTGCATTTACAAAATGCAATTGGACTTTGTTTTTTTCCTTGAAGATGCTTCAAACAGTTCCAAGAAGCCTCCACACCCATTTGCACTATTGAAGTGACTCTGAGAGCACAGATAAACCTTGCAAGTGGCCTCAGCGACTCTCAGAAGGAGCACTAACGACCAGAGGACTGCAAGGAATATCAATCTTTCCATCCCCCATCATTCAGACAGAACGGAAGAAGCTTCTTGGATGAGAAGCGAAACGCTTTCAAGGAAAAACAAAGCACAGTTGCCTTTGGAAAAAGCACCTTTGGGACCTCTATAAACAGTCTTATATTGCTGAAGGTAAAGTCCCTTCTGAAGCAAGACCTTTATTTCTAAAACTCTGAATGTGTTGGAACAGAGTTTGTTAACCCCGACATCTTTAAGATGTGTGGGTTTCAACTCCCAGAATTCCCAAGCTAGCGTGCTGGCTGGAGAATTCTGGGAGTTGAAATCCATCCATCTTAAAACTGCCAAGATTGAGAAACGCCGGGTTAGAAAGCAGAATGGGTGGGAAAGTTAGAGAGGCTAATAAAATGTTGCTTCAGCGAAAACGTAAAAAGAATTCTGAGGCTCCTGCAGCAGAGAGGCCAGTAAAACATCATCTAAGAAAGACCACAAGAGTTTTGATGAAGGGAACGTTCTCCAGAAAAAAAATGGTGTACCACTTTTCCCCCCTAAGACCCAAATCCGAAACAAAAGTACCTCAACCAGGAAAAGAGCTACAGAACTTCCAAGGAAAGTAGAATAATTCTTTTTTAAAAAAAATATTTTTTGTTAAACAATTTTCTTCATTTTGTATCACAACACTTCAATATCAGTAAACCTCCTATGCACATACAATATGTGTGTGTGTATGTCCATCCATTCCTATCTCTATCTCTATCTCTCTATCATCTCTATCTTTATCCCTATCCCTATCCCTATCCCTATCCCTATCTCTATCTCTCTATCATCTCTATCTTTATCCCTATCTCTATCCCTATCCCTATCCCTATCCCTATCTCTATCTCTATCTCTATCTCGATACCTAGCTAGCTAGATATATTCATTTATATATACCAAATAGAAACATATACTAATATGTAAACAATGTGTAGTTATTATAGTTATATAAATATATAAAATACATTTTATCGCGTTTTATCAACTGTAATATTACATATTCTTCAACTATCCTTACATTTATACTTATTTCTGTTTTCTAATTAGTTAATCATCTTTCTTTGTTAATTTCCTAATCTTTGCTTCTATTCTCTGACCCATTGTACCAGAAAGTAGAATATTTCTGATAAGTTGAAGAAAAGCAGAGTGTTAGACTTGGGATTGATCCTTGAATAGCAACAAAATAGAGTCTACCAAGGCACTCGGTTTTGTTTTACCTTGGCTGAGGAGGGTAAAGAGCAGCACCATTAGCAGGGTCTTAGCCATCTTGAGATGCATCTAAGTTCTCCCCTTAGGATCCTGCTCCCTTGGATGTGGCCAGTTGTCCGTCACTGCTTCTCATGAGCTTCTAAATATTCCTGGCTGAACATTCCCTTCTATATGGACCTGCCCCAAGCCAAATACCTGTCTGGGTTTTCATTGGTCTCGGGCTAAGATCCTCCTCTGTCCCAAGGAATGAGAAAGGGCAGTTTCACCTCTGGCATGCGATCAGCCATCCCAGAGGATGCTCTGGAAGAGATCCACCCAGTATCAGGATGAGTCACAGCTGGAATTCGTCCGGAGCTCCTGAAAGCATCCCAAAAGACACAGGGGAAGGTGAAGCACATCAGGAATCCAACCCAGCTGGTTGGAATGAGAGGGAGGAGAAAGAGAGGGAGAGAGAGAGAGAAAGAACAACTCGGCAGGGAATGGGAGAATGAGAAAGAAGAGAAAGGAACGAGGAGTAAGTCCGGAAAGAATGCTTCCCAGGTAGTCTCTGACTTATGAACACCATTGAGATCAGAAGTTCCATTGCGAAGTGAGACTCATTAGACCTGCTAAAGGAAAGGAAAGGAAAGGAGAGGAGAGGAGAGGAGAGGAGAGGAGAGGAGAGGAGAGGAGAGGAGAAGAGAAGAGAGCAGGGTTTGAGGACCAGTATTTTTTTCAGTGCTATTGTTGTCAGGGTTACAAGTAATAGACCCATAGTAAGCAAAACTCCAAGGCAGTTAGATTCCAGAAAGAACACTGCATTGTTTGGAGTATAAGACGCACCGGAGTATAAGACGCATCAAGATTTTGAAGAGGCAAATTTTTTTAAAAAAGTTTTTACACTCTGCAGACCTCCCAAAAATGGCCCATTTTTCATGAAAACGGGCCTGTTTTTTGTCAAAAAAAAAAGGGCATGCGTAGCCTTTAGGAGGCTTGTAGGGTGCTAGCAACCTCTTATTCACACCACAGGCAAAACTTGCTTAGTTTTAATCTGGGGTTTGGGTTGACTTGGTATCTTATGTAAACACAGGATTAGTTTCTGGTTCAACATATTGAGCAAACCCCGAAAAAAGGATACCAATGTTGTATGTGGCAATGCCCATACTCTTTCATCTCAAGGACTTTGGGTGGAAGAGCTAAAGCTGGACAGCATCCCAGCAATCCGCCTCTTATATCACCCTCAATCTGAAACCGGTCTGTGTTAGCACCGTGAGTTCAAACATTTTTAGGAAAGCGTGTTGAAACACATGGACTGCACGCAGAAGGACCAAACTCAACTCTGTCTACCCTGTGTAAGCTGTTTAGAGCAGGGGTACCCAACCTTGGCAATTTTAAGACTTTTGGACTTCAACTCCCAGAATTCAACTGCGGGGTTTTGCTGGCTGAGGAATTCTGGGAGTTGAAGTCCACAAGTCTTAAAGTTGCCGAGGTTGGAGACCCCTGGTTTAGAGTAAGTTTCACTGGAGCAGCTGAGAGTCCTTGAACTGAATAAACTCTCGAAACCAAACACAGCAGTTTCTAGGATGTTCTTGTAAGCACAACCCAGGTCGGGCAACCCCAGAAAAGACGTAGCTGCTTTAAAGAGCTGCAGATAAATGTGATGTGAGCAGCCCTGGGTGCACCAAAGCACTTTTGGCCTTTAGCTTGACAGTGCTGAACACCCTGATAGGTGTTTTGTTTGTGCAGTTGCTCCTGCGAGCAGAGGACATCCCTACGTTAGGAGGCACCAGGAAATCTCCGGTGGCTTTAACGATGATTCAGTTTCCACTTTTTAATTGATGCCTCTGTTCAGGTGATGGACAGATAAAAACACTGTCTCGCTAGATAGGGTTCCACAAGGGCAGATGTGTGAGTCAGCGGCAGAAATAGAGTTTGATATCAACTTAAAAAGGGATACTATGAGCCTGTCAATCAGAAAGGTCGGCAGTTCAGCAGTTCGAATCCCTAGCGCCATGTAATGGAGTGAGCTCCCGTTACTTGTCCCAGCTTCTGCCAACCTAGCAGTTCTAAAGCACGTAAAAAATGCAAGTAGAAAAATAGGAACCACCTTTGGTCGGAAGGGAACAGCGCTCCGTGCTCCTTTGGTGTTGAATCATGCTGGCCACATGACCACAGAGATGTCTTCGGACAGCACTGGCTGTTTGGCTTTGAAACAGAGATGAGCACCACCCCCTAGAGTCAGGAACGACTAGCACATATGTGCGAGGGGAACCTTTACCTTTACCGTATCAACTTAAATCAGACCCGGAATTTAAAACTAGAGTAGTTCAGATTTGCATACAGCCCCATATTTCCCAGATCTCCTTCTGATTGGGATTCCTTCTAACTGACAGGACACGCAGCCTTCCCTTTAGATATGTTTATCCTATCTGAGTTGCAAAAATCCAGGTAAGCATTAGATGGCAGCAAAGATCCCTTTGTTGAGATCTTGTGTTCATCTGAATCAGGGGTGGGCTCCTGCCAGCATTCTTACCGGTTCGGTGCCCGAACTATTTTGTGGTTGTGCGTGTGTGGTTCAACAATCAGAACCTGCAGGCAAGTAGACAATCAGTCATCTTTTCCATTTTGAAGTTGGGTAGGCCCTTTTCATTAACCCCAGGTGGGAATTAAGGTACATCTGTCTATTCACTAAAGATAAGAGATTTTCTGGTCCCAGCATGAGTTGAGGTTGGGTGTGTCTTCTTCTTCTTTTTGGAGACAAATAGCCCCATCATTGAATCCCAGCCCCACCAAAGAAATGTGCACATCTCCCATCACTCACCTGACGGACCAACAGGGAACATTCCACAATGGACAGAAGGATTGTGAAATTTATAGCTACATAGGAGATGCTTTCTCCATTTCTTGCTAGATCGTGAATTCTCATTGACCCAAAGTCAACACACCAACTCTCCTCCAAAGGGTAGCTTGTTCTTTGGTTCTTCAAGAGCCAATGATGGGCTTTCATCATTGTTGGCCTTTGTCCAAAGTGGATATCAAGATGGATGGAATCAATCCTGTAGGACAACACTAAGAGCCACCTTGGCTCTTGAATGTTGTCTCTTACGGCTCCAGGGATGAGTCAAGTCAATGCAGGAGAAAAACTTAATGGAGAAGGCCTCTTAAGAAGTGGAAACGTGTAATTCACAGTTGGGGAGGTTTGCCAGGAAATAGATCAGATGTTTATTTATTTTTATTAGCCTCACACCATTAAGTCAAGATGACTTCCTAAATACGTAACCATCTTCTGCCAAATATGTTGTGTTGACGGGAAGAAATGCAGATGGTCACGTTGGAAGGCTTCCGGTCATCAACGGCAAAGTCTTCTAGCCCAACCCACTGCTCAAGGCAGGGATCTTATACCATGCCAGTCAAATGGTCATTTGGTCTATTTTTCATGGAGTGATGGAGCACCCACAAGGCAAGCTATTCCATTGATTAATTCTTCTCACTCTCAGAACATTTATCCACACTTCTAGCACCATGCACTGTGCAAATGGCCTGGTTGGCTCAAATACCGGTAAGGAACATGGGCAGGCGGGCCCTCCAAAGCACCGTTTCGGTACGGTGGCTGCTGCTCCCAGCAGCTACTGGTATGCCCATACCGGGGCGTACCGACCAGAACCTACCACTGATCTGCAAGGAGTATCAATCCTTCCATTCCCTATCATCCAGTCAGAGCTGAAGAAGCTTCTTGAAGGAGAAGCAAAGCCTCTTCAAAGAAAATCCAGCTGCTTCTTGAAAAAAGCACCTTTGGGACAAATCAATCTGCTCTTTTATGTGACAGCCCTTCAAGTATTGGAAGACAGTACAATACAATACAATACAATAGCAGAGTTGGAAGGGACCTTGTAGCTCTTCTAGTCCAACCCCCTGCGTGGGCAGGAATCTTATACCATTTCAGACAAATGGCTATCTAACATCTTTTTAAAGACTTCCAGGGTTGGGGCATTCACAACTTCTGGAGGCAAGCTGTTCCAGAGGTTAATTGTTCTAACTGTCAGGAAATTTCTCCTTAGTTCTAAGTTGCTTCTCTCCTTGACCAGTTTCCACCCATTGCTTCTTGTCCTGCCCCCAGGTGCCTTGGAGAATAGTTTGACTCCCTCTTCTTTGTGGCAACCCCTGAGATATTGGAACACTGCTATCATGTCTCCCCTGGTCCTTCTCTTCATCAAACTAGACATACCCAGTTCCTGCAGCCATTCTTCATATGTTTTAGTCTCCAGTCCCCTAATCATCTTAGTTGCTCTTCTCTGCACTCTTTCCAGAGTCTCCACGTCTTTTCTACATCGTGGCGACCAAAACTGAATGCAGTATTCCAAGTGTGGCCTTACCAAGGCACCATACAGTGGCATTAACACATCACGTGACAGTTGTCATGCCCCCCCGTCCCCCCAATTCGTCTGGTTTTAAAGCAAGTTTCTTTCCGAAACTCCATTTTCCAGTGGGTATTAGGCATCTTGGAGGCGCCTGACCATAGGAGGCTGCAGTGGTGTGTGATGAAGCATGGCCCATAGTAACTTCCACTGACAACTTCTCCTTTATGTGGGTGTGCTTGCTGCTCCTGTGTGCGTAGGACTTACAGAGTGACCTGACTATGCATGCTTTCATATCATGAAAAGGCATCTTAATAACTAGCTGAAAGCAGACTGGCTTAACATGTGTGATTCCAGCTATTCGGGCCTGCAAATCATGGTTTATTGCTCACCATTTGTCACTCCAAGCCACCTGGGTTTCTTTAACCCATCATGGTTAATCAAATTGGCTACATGTCACTGTCTTTTCTTGCCCGACAATCTTTATCCTTGCTGAGAAACAAGTGATACAGAATTCAGTTTAAGTTCTTGTTAGTTGCGAAGTTGTGTCCGACCCATCGCGACCCCATGGACCAGGTTCCTCCAGGCCTTCCTGCCCTCTAACATCCTCTGGGGTCCATTGAAGCTCACACTGACTGCTTCGTTGACTCCATCCAGCCACCTTATTTTCTGTCGTCCCTTTCTTCTTTTGCCCTCCATCGTTCCCAGCATGAGGCTCTTCTCCAGGGAGTCCTTCCATCTCATTAGGTGGCCAAAGTCTTTGAGTTTCACCTTCAGGATCTGGCCTTCTAAAGAACAGTCGGGGTGGATCTCCTCTAGGACTGACCAGTTGGATGGCCTTGCAGTTCAAGGGACTGAGCGCAGGAGTCTTCTTCTCCAGCACCAGAGTTCAAAGGCCTCCATTCTTTGGTGCTCAGCCTTTCTTATGGTCCAACTTTCACAGCCATCCATTGCAACTGGGAAAACCATAGCCTGGACTAGACACACTTTTCTTGGCAGGGTGATGTCTCTGCTTTTTAGGATGCTGTCTAGATTTGCCATAGCTCTCCTCCCCAGGAGCAAGCGTCTTTTATTTCTTGGCTGCGGTCCCCATCTGCGGAAGTAAAATCTGTTTTACTTCCAAGTAAAAATGCCCAGACCTGTTGCTTTATCTACTGGCTTTTGGGGGATTTCCCCTTCTGCCAGATTTCAGCAACCTCACAACTTCCCAGAAGGAAAACCAATGCATTGTTGGATGCAGGATCCTTTAATCTGATTCCAGGAGGCCTATGATTCTATGAAACTCCTTTAATAATAATTAAAAAACCCTATTAAAAAGAGAGAACATTATGGGGTAAAGGCCACTGAATTCCCAGCAAACAATCAACAACACATTACAAAGAGATATTGCACACAGTGATCCCTAGACTGGAATGCGAGGCTATTATTGTATTAAGAAATTACCTGCAAGGGATGATTAAAAGAACACCATTCGCATGAGGTATTTCGATGTAGGGTTATTGATTGGCTGGTTGCACCTCACACCCCTTTGGGGAATATTTGTGGGAATGTTTCGTGGGAAGGGAATGTCCCATCTCATTCCTGCAGGCTGGAAGTGTAAACTATGGTATCATGAGATCTGAAAGGAAAGCTAATCCCTGCTTTAACCCCTCTTGAACAGAGCTTTTGATGCCAGCTTTCTATTGCTGGAACAGCTGCCTTCAAGGGAGTTTTTTTTAATTTCCTTGCTGGAGGTTAGTTCAGGAGCCATGCACTAATTCAGAGCATGCATGTGCCTTCCAGAGGCTGCCTTTAAATCTTCGGCTTCTTACAGGTAAGTCCTAGACCTAGAAGGACAGAGCTGGAGGGGACCTTGGAGGTCATTTAGTCCAACCCCCTGCTCAAGGAAGGGACCCTTACAGAATCATAGAAGCAGAGTTGAAAGGGACCTTGGAGGTCATTTAGTCCAACCCCCTGCTCAAGGAAGGGACCCATTACAGAATCATAGAAGGACAAAGTTGGAAGGTACCTCGGAGGTCATCTAGTCCAACCCTCTGCTCAAGGAAGAGACCTTTACAGATCCTCGACTTACACAACAGTTCATTTAGTGAGCATACGAAGTGATAACGGCACTGAAAAAAAGTGACTTGTGACCATTTTTCACACTTTATGCCTTCATGGATTCTCTGATCTCCCTTTTATGGGGTTTCAAACCATTTTCCCCTGGACCTCTTGGTCCTTCTCTTAGCTTGATTGTCTTCCCCCAAATTCTTTCCTCGGAGGTTGGTCGCAACTTTGGTTGCCTGCTGTGGTCATTTTGCAAGTAATTTCTACTTTCTTTGGGCCAGCCCAGCCAAAAGACCTTGGGGGTTTAAGTTTGGAAAAGCATCAACTTCCTCATCCTTTTTCCAAACCGCTTCTGCGGCCAAAACGTCAGAGTGGTCTTTCGGGTGCGGTTCAAGGTTCTGACGACCATCTTTAAAGCGCTCCATGGCTCGGGGCCTAGTTATATGCGAGACCGCCTCCTGCCCCATACATCCCTCAGACCGATATGCTCCCACAGAGAGGGCCTCCTCAGGGTGCCGTCGGCTGGACATGCCGACTGGCGACACCCAGGGGAAGAGCCTTCTCTGTGGCGGGCCCTGCCCTGTGGAACAACCTCCCTCCTGAACTTCGCACCATCTCTGACCTCCGCCTCTTCCGCAAATGTGTAAAGACACATTTGTTCCATCTAGCCAGCCTAGCGTAACCTCCATCATTGACTTTTAGATAGTTTTAAACTTGGGAATTTTAATTTGGTTTTAAGCGCAGGATGTTATTTAAATAAGTTTTTTTTAAAAAAATTATATGTTTTTGTATGTATTTTTAGTATTCCTGTGCGCCGCCCTGGGTCCGTTTGGAGAAGGGCGGGGTATAAATTTAATAAAATAAAAAAATAAAAAAAAATAAAAAAAAATAAAGAGTAGCATACATACAGTGACCATATATCTTCTTTTAAAGCAGAGGTCTCCAACGTTGGCAACTTTTAAGTCTTGTGGACTTCCAACTCCCAGAATTCAACTCTGGGGCCAGAAGTCCGCAAGTCTTAAAGTTGCCAACGTTGGAGACTTCTGTTTTAAAGGACTGTCGAAAAACTGTCCTTTATATCGATTTAATTATTCATTTTCTTGGTTGGGCTCTTGAATTTTCCTTTGCAAAGCAGAGTTCTAAAGGTAAGGATTTTTTTTCCCCTCCTCCTTTCGATTTGGCCCCTTCTTAGGTTTGTCTGATAATAATAATAATTTTTAAAAAGACGATCAATGTAAGTGTATATCTGTCCTGCACTCATGAGCACAATTGGCCAAGACTCCCAACGTTTCTTTCAAAAAAAACAGCCACTTAATATTCTCTCCTCCAAGGATGAAAAATAATAATAATCTTTATTGTCATTGTAAAAATTACAATGAAATTGGTTTTAACTTCACTGGTGCAAAATTATAATAGAAACAAAAAAGAGAGAAAAGAAAAAAGAAAAAACTAGCCTGTGCAGGGAGTGATTGCGGTTGAATTTAAAAGTCTCACAGCCCATGGATAGAAGCTACCTTTAAACCTGTTCGTTCGGCTGGCTATACTTTGATATCTTCTGCCTGATGGTAGAAGGGCAAAGAGATACCAACCAGGGTGTGAATCATCTTTGAGAATCTTCCTTGCTCTGCTAAAGCAGCGAGATCTGGCGATGTTATCCAGTGATGTCAGAGGGCAACCGATGGTTTCTTGTGCCGAATTGATCACTCTCTGTAGGGCCTGTAAGATCTTATGCAAGAAGGCTGATCTCTTAAAACTAAAGTCACGAAGTCTAGTGACCTCGTAAGGTTTGAAATAGTTTAAGCGTGAGAACTTGAGCTTGCAACGGTTGCAAAACTCTTATCTGAGAAGGTTTCTGGCTTAAAGAAGGCGTTAAGAATATTGCATCTCTAACTTACACGTTATCTTTTGTTCCCAACCTTTGATTGGCCTTGATTGCATAACAATTGCCTTCTAGAATTTTTCTTTTTGGATAAATTCCAGTTTGTCAATGTTCCACTTAGACTATCACGTGACGTGTTAATATCACTTTATAATGTCTTGGTAAGGCCACACTAGGGATACTGCATTCACTTTTGGTCGCCACAGTGTAAAAAAGATATGGAGACTCTAGAATGAGTGCAGAGAAGAGCAACAAGGATGATTAGGGGACTGGAGGATAAAACATATGAAGAACAGTTGCAGGAACTGGGTATGTCTAGTTTAATGAAGAGAAGGACCAGGGAGACATGATAGCAGTCTTCCGATATCTCAGGGGTTGCCACAAAGAAGAGGCAGTCAAGCTATTCTCCAAGGCACCTGAGGGCAGGACAAGAAGCAATGGGTGGAAACTCATCAAGGAGAGAAGCAACCTGGAACTAAGGAAAAATTTCCTGAAAGTTAGAAGAATTAATCAGTGGAATTCCTTGCCTCCATAAGTTGTGAATTCTCCAACACCTGAAGTCTTTAAGAAGATGTTGGATAACCATGTCTGAAGTGGTGTAGGGTTTCCTGCCTAGGCAGGGGGTTGGACTGGAAGATTTCCAAGGTCCCTTCCAACTCCGTTATTCTATTCTAAATAACAAAATACACAAAACAAGCCTCTAAATCAGGGGTCCCCAACCTTTGCAACTTTAAGTCTGAAGGACTTCAGCTCCCAGTCTGGGAGCTGAAGTCCTTCAGACTTAAAGTTGCAAAGGTTGGGGACCCCTGCTCTAAATTACAAACTTGTCAAGGATGATTTGACCTGATTGGTGAATTATCTTCTCTGCATTCACAAAAACGTTGGCAAATGAATCTGATTTCTCCATTGACTTGGTCAAAAGGTCGCAAAAGCCAATCACATGACCCTGGGACACTGCAAGAGTCATATATGAGCCAGTTGCCAAGTGTCTGAATTTTGAACATATGACCATGGAAATGCTGCAAGTCGTAAATCTGAAAAATGGTCACAAGTCACTTTTTCCACTGCCGTTGGAACTTTGAATAGTCACTAAACTGTCGTAAGATGAGGTCTACTTGTCTTTAGTGTTTTGCTGTTTTTTTAAAAAAAATACTGATTACGCTGCAAGCCGCCCATGTGACTTCCAGATGAATAGCATATAAATTTAATAAATAAAAATAACTATCCAGTGATGATCCCCGACATTATTTCAACTCTTCCTCTCTAGTATCACTCTATGTTGGTTTACAACTCCCAGTGGTTGCAGTAAAACTATACTTTAATTCCATTTATTAAAATGTATTATCACAGACCCGTGATGGCAAACCTATGGCACGCATGCCAGAAGTGGCATGCAGAGCCATCTCTCCAGGCAGGTGAGGTGTTACCTGTTGCTCTTCCGGGTTCTGGTGCGCTGGCCAGCTGGACTTCACGTGTGCAGGAGCGCCAAAAACTGGAAGAGCAGCCATCCGGCACACATGTATATGTTGGGCAGCTGCTTTCGGTTTCTGGAATGTGCATGCGCAGCAGCTAACTGGTCTTTATGCACACATGCGTGCCAGAAACCAGAAAACCGGGCGGGTGGTGTGCATGTATGTGTGCATGCCCCCATTTCAGCAAGCGGTGCCGAAAAAGTTCGCCAACACCGTCATACACCAAATACATCCATTTAAACATAGTGCAGGATGTTGATAGGGGCAGGCATGGCGTCAAAAAATCAAGATGGCGTCCAAACCATGAAATCAAAGACCTGTTCCTAGGCAACCCACTTGAAAAAGGGGCGGGGCATTGATAACATGGTTTCGGCCACCATCTTGACTCCCCCAGGCTAGCTTCTGAAGCTAGGAATGATAATTTAGCAACATCTGGAAGGCTAATTCTCCCATTCCTCAGCTAATTCAGCATTAAACTCCAACGTCAACAGCCTACTCCAAGAAAATTCTTGAACTTACTAGGTGTTTCAAAACAGACACGCATTTGATATTTCTAAATACTCCATTCTTGCTGCCGCCTTTTCATCTTTACATGGGAGTTTGCAATGCTATTTTAAACTACCACCTGTGAGAAAGTCATCAGGTTTAGTGGCATGGTGAAGTGCACATAATCCCTTGGCGACAATGTTTCCAAATCTCTTGGCCCGTTGTTGGGCAACGATGAAAAACCTAAGATGTCGAATGACAAGGGATCACCACCTTACACATTTTAAGGCAGGGGTGACCAAACTTGGGATCTTGTGGACTTCAACTTCCAGAATTCCCCAGCTGGCTGTTGAAGTCCACAAGTTTAAAGTTCCCAAGTTTGGACACCCGTTTTAAGGAATATAAAGCTCTTAAGGACCGGGAAGCTTTCTGCAGCATGGGGAAACTAATGATCTATTTTAAGCCCTGTTGCCAAGATCTCTGGCCTTAACATTGCCAAGGGCTGTTGGCAAAACCAACGTTGCTTCAGATTTTGCAACCAGCATTCAGCCTGAGTCAACTTCTTTGGTTTCTCCAGGGCAGCACACCCATAAGAGGCTCCCACTTTCTTCACTCCTTCACGTCATACTTTTAAATTAGCCAGGAATTCAGAAGCAAAAAGGCGCACCATTTTGGGTAGCCCAAATAAGAGGCAAGATGACGCAGTGGTTAGTGTGCAATACTGCAGGGTACTTCAGCTGACTGCTAGCTGCAGTTTGAATTCCACCAAGCTCAAGGTTGACTCAGCCTTCCATTCTTCCGAGGTGGGTAAAATGGATAGAGGTTGCTCATCATGGACTTCTCCACTTGCACTTCAATAGTGCTTAGATGTACTGTGTATACTGGCTCCACAATGCTTTGCAGTCCTCTCTAAGTGGTTTAGTCAGCATATTGCCCCCAACAATCTGGCCCCTCATTTTACCCACCTCGGAAGGATGGTAGTTTGAGTCAACCTTGAACCTGTGAGGATCGAACTGCTGGCAGCGGGCAGTTTGCCTACAATACTGCTCTTGTGGTGCAGTTATGTCCTTCCTTCTAGATAACATCCAACCCTGATGTGGCCCAGCTGGCTCCAGATGAGCTGCTGATGGATTCTTCTAGTGAAGAGTCCTATGAGTCTGCCCTGGAGGAGGAGGACCACCTTGAGGATTACGCAGAGCTGAGAAAAGGAGGCAACAGTTATGTAAGAGGCAAGCTCGTAAGCCCTGATGAGCACCAGCTGGTTGCTGAGTGGCCCCTCCCAAGAGAGCTTATAAGGAAGGCTTTGGGGAGGGGTCATTTGCAGGAAAGAACAGTTACAACTCATCATTGGAGCTCTCTGGTCATTTGAGTCTGTGATTCTCTGTCTGTATTTGTAACTTGAGTTATGGCTTGCAGCCAAGGAGATAGTGGCAAACAGCCAAGCTTGGGTGTGTCCGCCTGTGGGGCAGAACACAACCCCATTGAATGGCCACTAGCTGTGTGTGCATGTGCGTGCACGACCTCTTGTCGTTTCCCAATGACAAACAACAGTGGCATGAAGTTGGTGGGTTGACCAAAGTGCAATAATTTATTCACAAGAACGTCATTTAGAAGTCTCAATTTGGCAGTCAGGAGAGAGAGAGGAGTAGACCCATTACCGGAGTGGAGAAGGAAGGTGGGAAGGGGAAGAGAAAGAAGAAAGCAAAGTTAGGAAGTTATGTGAAGGCACAGAGAGAGAGAGAGAGAGAGAGAGAGAGAGAGAGAGACAGATGCACGGACACACAAGAGACAACCTGAACAGGCCCGCAGGCAACAGCTGAAATGAAGAAGAACCAAACGATGGTTCTCCTTGGAAAAAGGGGTCTTGCGTTTCTTCTTAAGTCTTCACCCACCCGCCCCCCTCTTGTAGAGGCAGGACTTTAATCCACCTCCTCGATAGTGGGACCAGAAGAGCCGCCCCCGGTGCCTCCAGCTCCGGGGAAGCCCCCTGGCATTCCACCGGGCATGCCGCCGGGCATCCCTCCGGCTCCTTGGTACAGCTTGGTGATGATGGGGTTGCAAACGTTCTGCAGCTCTTTCTGCTGATGCTCGTATTCCTCCTTCTCCGCCATCTGAGGAAAACGGGACGAGAACAATTGAATGCAAGGAAGCAGAAAACGAGAGTCTCGTTCTAACTCGCAATAAGAAATAAAGCTAAAACCCTTCAAGACTCAGAAAAGACTTGCGCCAATCAATCAAGGGTGTGCATGTACCGTATTTTTCGGATTATAAGACGCACCAGAGTATAAGATGCAGCATAAATAAATAAATATATTTATAGGAATGCCTTGAGGAATTTCAACCAAGTTTGGTACAGAGATGGCTTTGTCTGGAAAAAAAAAATACTGTGGAGCTAAGACACACCTAGGGGTATGTGTGTGTCTGTTCCAGCATAACTCTGGAACACCTGGGCTGCTGAAACGAAACGGAAAATTATATCTATTGTCAAATCATAGAACCTTTGACACTGATAGCATGCATTAGTGTTAGGATATAGCCTGTTGTGCCTTAAGATTGCATCTACTGTACAGCACAGTGGAGTTGCTATGATGACGGCTTCACACTACTCCACAAAGGGGCCCCTACCTAATACAGAATTAGGATAAATAAATAAATACCTGGGCAACCCCAGGTTATCGGCTAAGTATAACTATGAAGTCTGAGATCCTACAGTTCTGTGAAGAGGCCCCATAGAAGCAACTGAACAGGAAAGATCGGATTTAACCAACATCCCCAAGCCTTCCGTGCTCCCTTCACTTACCTGGTTCCTGTCCAGCCAGGAAATGACCTCATTGCATTTATCCAGGATCTTCTGCTTGTCCTCTGGAGACAACTTGTCCTTCAGCTTCTCGTCTTCTGCTGTGCTCTTCATGTTGAAGGCCAGAGACTCCAAGGAGTTCTTTGCAGCTATCTTCTCCCTCTGGACCTCGTCCTCAGCTTTGTACTGTTCTGCTTCTTGGACCATGCGTTCAATATCCTCTTTGCTAAGACGGCCTGGAATAGAAAAGAAAAGAGTTAATCAGGAGATTGAAGCCTCACCAGGCTCGCTGCCGTTCTGACCTAGGCTCTCCCAAATCACGAAGCAGACTCCATGTCCCCTTTTTATTAAGCTCATGTGAATTCCTCTCATTCACATCCAGCAAAGTCCCGGCAAACAAGTCTTTCAAGGGTGTATTTACCACCACAGACCTTATCAGGCTTGGAGAGCTTCCAGACCAATATCTTCCAAACACAATGCTGTACAAGAAAATACTTGGCAAAGAGTCTCTCACAGTCACAAATAAATCTTCACACTAATTAAGCGAACGAACTGTCTCCTGCAAACTCCACTCCCCGTTCGCTCCTCTTTATTCCCTATGGGAGGGGCCATTCATTGTCCACCTGTGCCTCTACTCCTGAGTCGGCCCTTGTTCCTTAACTGTTCCCTTCTTCTGGCAGTTGTGTGCATATGCACATCGGGGACAGGCTCCAGCTGTTCTTCTGCTTCACTGATCTCCTACTCCGAAGGCAGCTGATAACTGTCAGACAGCCCTGGCCTCATCTCTGCCTCCAACACAGAGTCCTCATCAGAGCCTTTCCCGGATTCCAGGACTGGCCTATGTTCCTCTCCAACCTGATCACTGTCTGAGTTTGCCACCAGCTCCGCTGGCAAGCCACAACAGCTGCGTACAACCTTCTGTGGTCCCTTCTGGTTGGGCTGGATTTCAATTTCTCAAACCGATTGGGTCCGTGGGCCGAAACCTCACCTTTATCGTTGGTGATGGTGATCTTGTTCTCCTTGCCCGTGCTCTTGTCCGCCGCAGACACGTTGAGGATACCGTTGGCATCGATGTCAAAGGTCACTTCGATCTGGGGGACGCCCCGAGGAGCAGGCGGGATGCCCGTCAACTCAAACTTGCCCAGCAAATTATTGTCTTTGGTCATGGCACGCTCACCCTCGTACACCTGTGGGCACAAAAGAGCCGGGTAGAAAAATCAAGCTGGAGACTCTTATTTCCAACCCACCATTGATAAAAGAAAACACCGTAGAATCCAGAATTTGGTTTTAGGGATGAGTCTACCCTTCAAGCCAGCATCTAGTTTATGGCTTCCTTAGCCAAGGTGACAAAAACATAGCTCTCTGGACTCCAAAGCTGGGAAAGATGCGAAGAAAGAGAAAAAGATAGCCAGCAGCCAAGTGGATAGCTTTAGCAATAGCACTTAAGACATAGACCGCTTCATAGTGCTTTCCAGCTCTCTCTAAGCGATTTACAGAGTCAGCCTATTGCTCCCAACAATCTGGGTCCTCATTTTACCCACCTTGGGAGGATGGAAGGCTGAGTCAACCTTGAGCCTGGTGACATTCGAACTGCCAAAATGCAGGCAGTCAGCAGAAGTAGCCTGTAGTACTGCACTCTAACCACTGCGCCACCATAGCAATAGCACTTAAAGACTTATATGCTGCTTTTACAGCCCTCTCTAAGCGGCTTGCAGAGTTAGCATATTGCCCTGACAATTTGGGTCCTCATTTTACCCACCTTGGAAGGATGAGTCAACTTTGAGCCTGTTGAGATTTGAACTGACAAACTGCAGGCAGCCAGCAGAAGTAGCGTGCAGTGCTGCATTTGAACCATTGCGCCACTGCAGCTTAGTTATGCTGACTCTGCAAAGCGCTTGGAGATGATTGGCCCCTCCCATGAGACATAAAAGAGGAGCAAACAGACTTGAGCCATCTCAGGAAGCAATTAGTTCATCTGGTCAGTTGAAGCTCTGAGAAATTGTGTTTGACTCTGTGCTAGCAAAACTAATTGGCAATTAGGTCTCTGGCAGCGTTTCAAGGGAGATAAAGGTGGGTGATTATCAACATTACCCTGAAAGACCATGGCAACTCAAGCAGACGTCTGTCGGAATCTTCACAGACTGTTTATGAATATTACAGGCTGTGAATGACCATAATTCACAGCCATATAAATAAAAGAGTGTTTTTAGGAACTAAGAGTGTGATTTATGCTTTCTCAGGAAGCCTAGGTAAGAACAGGTCTTCTGTGGTCTTCAGCCTGGCAGCAAATCAACCCGTATGTTCTTCCACCGTTCCTTAGCCCTATTCTGCTATGATCCAAATTTGCTTACCTGAATAAGCACTCCAGGCTGGTTGTCGGAGTAAGTGGTGAAGGTTTGGGTCTGTTTGGTGGGGATGGTAGTGTTTCGCTTGATGAGGGCCGTCATCACCCCGCCTGCGGTCTCAATACCCAGGGAAAGAGGGGTGACATCCAAAAGCAGAAGATCTTGCACGTTTTCAGACTTGTCACCACACAAGATGGCAGCCTGGACAGCTGGAAGAGCAAAGCAGGAAAGTGAGTCAAGATTTAACCCTACATTCCCTAGAATAGCTAACTTGGATCTGCCTAGGAAGCAACAAATGCAAGGGAACTGGATTTTGTTTTTTTTTCCTTGAAGATGTCTCGCTTGTCATCCAAGAAGCTTCTCCAGAACTGAAGGAGCTTCTTGGATAAGAAGCTAAAAGTCTTCAAGGAAAAACTAAGTCCAGTTGTTGTTTTTGTTGAAAAAGCATCTTTGGGACAACCATGACCTGGAAGACTTGAGACTCTCCATAAATGTTCAACAAATCACTAGGTTTCTTCTCCTTTTACTCCAGGGGTGTTCGGCTTTGACAACTTTTAACACCTGTGAACTTCAACTCCCAGAATAGCTGGTTGGGGAATTCTGGGAGCTGAAGTCCACACATCTTAAAATTTGCCAAGGTTGGACCCATTCCCCTGGTTTATACTGTACAACAGGTTTACTTATAATCAATAAAGCATGTCTTAACCATGTCTTCACATATCATGAACAGTCTCCTAAAATGGATGTTTCACTGAATTCTATTCATGACATAAATGCAGGTCTACCACAACCTTTACAAGGGCCGTTTTTTCTACCTTCTCCATCGACAGAACGAGGTCTTTCGACAAAGCTCAGATCTGACTGTCTGCCAAGTTTCCTAAAAATGCCCTAATTGATTCATGAGTATCGAGTCAAGTTTCAGAACCAAACTAGTCATTTATTAGAAGCACCATTAGGCACGGCCTTTTTGCAGTCAGATCTGAGCTTTGTTTAGTTATAGCTGAACTTTACCTCCCCTCAGTCTGTGTCATAAATCACATTCCCCAATGAGGTGCACCCCTCCCAAGCCTCCTGCAGTAATCTGATATACGACTCTAAGCGAACATATGCGTGGAATGCGCTCTTCTCCCCTTCCCTCACCATGACAACTTTAGGAGTTGATAATAACTAATCTTCTGAAGAACTTGCAGAAGGTCCCCACTTCTGTGTTTCTTACTCCATCACAACACCCTGTCGCTTTCTAGGACCCCTACCTGCTCCATAAGCCACGGCTTCATCTGGGTTGATGCTCTTGTTGAGCTCCCGGCCATTGAAGAAGTCCTGCAAAAGCTTCTGGATCTTGGGAATGCGGGTGGAGCCCCCCACCAGCACAATGTCGTGGACCTGGGCCTTGTCCAACTTGGCATCGCGCAAAGCCTTCTCCACCGGCTCCAGGGTGCCCCGGAAGAGGTCGGCATTCAGCTCCTCAAAGCGAGCCCGGGTGATGGAAGTGTAGAAGTCAATGCCCTCATAGAGGGAGTCAATTTCAATGGAAGCCTGGGTGGAGGAGCTGAGCGTGCGCTTGGCCCGCTCGCAAGCTGTGCGCAGCCGCCGGACGGCCCGCTTATTGTCCGTGATGTCCTTCTTGTGCTTGCGCTTGAACTCCGACACGAAGTGGTTCACCATGCGATTGTCAAAATCCTCGCCGCCCAGGTGAGTGTCTCCGGCGGTGGATTTCACTTCAAAGATGCCATCCTCAATCGTTAGAATGGACACATCAAAGGTGCCACCGCCCAGGTCAAAAATGAGGACGTTGCGCTCACCACCCACCTGAAAACAAGAGAACCCGATTAATTAAGAACAGGAAACTGATTTGGCAAGGATATCTGTATCCTATGACAAAGACCACCAATATAAAGCAGATTAAGATGGACTCAAATGCCAGGGATAATTCTCCATGCTAGTACCTGATTAATCTAGCAAAACAGGATCTGGTCTCTCTATAATTTTTTTGTTCGATTCTTTTATAAACAATCCATTTTCAATTAACCAGTGTGTCGTTTGGGTATAAATATTTGGTGCCAGCATTAAAATATACAATCTTTTTCTTTAATCTCATTTTAGCTTCACTGCCAATACCTTAAGTATCCCACTGTAATTTATTTAACTCTATTAGTTATATTGACAATTAATACACTCTCTATACTTTAGATAACTTCTTTTACTTATTCTTAGGTCTATTCTCTAACCACCGGTAACATGATTCCCAAATTGTGTAATAATCGGTTTGTTTTTGATAGCCAGTGCCAATCTGTTCATTTCTAAGCATTCTAATGTTTTCCTAATCATATTCTCCTCTGCGGGAATCTCTTTGCTTTTCCAATTTTGTGCAAATACAATTCCAGCTGCTCTTATAAGATGAATAATCAAACATACATTTTCTTTATTACAATTTTCTGGTAAAATGCCCAGCAAAAATATTTCAGGTTTTAAGTCAATATGTTGCTGGATTATCTTTTCTAAACTCTTATATAAAAGTCAATCAATCCCATGTAGAAAGAACACGGCATCCCTACCTTTTTATCCAGCCCATAGGCAATGGCTGCTGCCGTGGGCTCGTTGATGATTCGGAGAACATTGAGGCCTGCGATGGTGCCGGCGTCTTTGGTGGCTTGCCGCTGAGAGTCGTTGAAATACGCTGGGACAGTGATTACCGCATTTGTAATTGTCTGTGATGGGAGGGAAGGTGAGATCAGGTGAATGGAAAGTAACGTGGTGCCTCCCCCACTGTCACTTCGGGCAAGGAAAGGAACAGAATCTCCCTATTGGCATCTTCATCCCAAAAGAAGTTCCTACTTGCAAGCATTACCTTATTTTTCGGAGTATAAGACGCACCAAGATTTTGAAGAGGCAAATTAAAAAGTTTTTGCACTCGGCAGACCTCTTGAAAATGGGCCCGTTCCAACCTCCCCCAAAGGGCAGGAATAGCCTTTGGGAGGCTTGGAGAGTGCTTCTGGGGGTTGCCCCCCCCCCCCAAAAAAACAAGCAAAAAACCCCAACCAGGTATTTTGCCAAAACGGGCCTATTTTTTGTCAAAAAAAGGGCATGCAAAGCCTTTAGGAGGCGTATGCTGGGGGCAAAATTGAGCAAAAACACACACACACATACACAAAACCCCCAAAGGCCTGTTTTTCGTTCATTTCTGCCCCCCCCCCCCCCGGTGATAAATGGTGATACAGTAATCCCTCGTTTTTCACGGCTAATCGGGACCGGACCCTTCCGCGGAAACTGAAAAACCGCGAAGTAGGATTCTGTATATCTATACCGGAAACCTTGAGTTGGTGGACATCGTTTAAAGCAAGCACTAGGGGGCGCTTGCCTCCTACCGATGCATTTTTTTGCTATTGAAAAACCCGCGAAGCACTGAAGCCGCGGAAAACGAGGGATTACTGTAAATCACATTTTTTCAGTGCCGTTGTTAAGCGTGAACAGTCACTAAATGAACTGCTGTAGTTACAGGACTACACCTGTATACTGAATTAATGTCTCCTCTACTTTATTTCTCCTGCGTGCCAGTACATACACGGCTTGTGAAGGCTGCCCTTGTCTCACTCACCTTGCCCAGGTAAGCCTCTCCAATCTCCTTCATCTTGGTCAGCACCATCGAGGAGACCTCTTCGGGGTAGAAGGACTTCCTCTCGCCCTTATATTCGACTTCGACTTTGGGGCGACCCCCGTCATTGATCACGTGGAAAGGCCAGTGCTTCATGTCGGCATGCACGACCGGATCATCGAAACGTCGCCCAATCAGGCGCTTGGCATCTGAGAAACGGGGAAGATGATTCAAAACACTGAAGGACTTTCATCAGAAAGACAGGAGGTAAAGGTTCCCCTCCCACATCTGTGCTAGTCGTTCCCGACTCTAGGGGGCGGTGCTCATCTCTGTTTCAAAGCCAAAGAAAGCTGTCCGAAGATGTCTCTGTGGTCATGTGGCCGGCAGGACTCAACACCGAAGGCGCACGGAACTCTGTTACCTTCCCACCAAAGGTGGTTCCTATTTTTCTACTTGCATTTTTTACGTTGGCAGAAGCAAAAAGCCAATAGCCTACCTCAAATTGCGAGTCTTGAATGTTACGAGACCCACAGTCCAACTTTTCTAGCAGGCCCGGGCAAGTTCCAAATTTGTCTGATTTTTATGGCTTAGCCCTCCCCAGATTGATTAAACAGGGAAAAGCAAAAAGGCTCCTTGGAATCGAAAAGCTACCTCATCATGCCAGTTGGGTGGCAACGTGGCAGGCATTGTAAACCAAGTAGTGGCAGGTTTGATTTCTTTCTCAGGGAAGTTTTAAAAGTCTTTGAGCTCTGCCTGAGCTGACCTGTTTGCTGAATAAAGGAGGGAGGGAATCTTTGGCTGCGAAGCCTTTTCTTATCAGTAAAAGTCTTAGAGGACTTTCTGTTCCCATCGCAGAAACTACGTGCCACCCGTCCAAGGTCACGTCTTGCAGCCTTGTGACCACAGGGCATGAAGTCCTGGTGCCAGGTTTTAATTAAAAAAAAACACTTGACGTTGGCCTTTAAGCTGGGAACTTCTGCATAGAACTTAACACTGTGGAAATTAGCTGTCCTTGTGGCATCTCTGCTGCTGTTATCAAGAAGGTCCTGAGAGTTTATTAAGATAAGAAACATATTTGTAGCTCGGGGTTGAACTACGTGGGGTCCTTGGTGCTCTCTGAGCTTGTTAGTTTTCTTGCAAGGGTTTCATTGCCCAACTGAGTAACATCATCAGTGCTAGAAGTGAATGAAGTTCGCTCTTTAGTGGCCTGCCCTGTCAGTGTTGATGGAGTGGACTTGTTAGTTACCAACAAGCATTGTTAGACCAATCAAGGAACCAACAAGTCAGATTACTGCTGCCAGGTTGAGAGGGGTGCATCTAGTGGGTAGCGTGATTGATGACACAGACTGAGGGGAGGGAAGGAACAGGGGTAAAGTTCAGAAGCAAGTAAAACAAAGCAAAGATTTGACTGCGAACAAATCTTGCCTACTGAAGCTATCAATGAACCACTGTTTTTTTTATTAAAAGTTTGGCTCGATTATTATGAATCAATTATGGCATGGTTAGGAAACTTGACACTACCCCAATATGCAGATCTCAACCAAACCGTTTTGTTGAAGTACTGTGCTGTGTTACACGTTATTTTCAGGTTCTGGACGGACATAAATTAAGTTGTTTTGATATGGGGATCCCAATGGGTCATTTATTTGTTATATAGACCAAGGTACCTGTCCTTCACCCCCTTATTCAAGCAACAATCAATTAGGATGTGAGCCAGGTCTTCCATCTCTGTCGCTCCGCAGAGATGCCAAACTAAGTGGCCTCCCAAAGTTTTTTTTTAAAAAATTTATTTATTTTTAATAAAACAAAAATACAAAAAGGAAAGTCATCATTATACATTATATTCTTTGGAAAGTATGTCGACTGGTTACCCATAACTCTTGTGCATTTCTAAAATCATTATTATTCATAGATAATCTCACTTTATAGATTTTAAATCAAAAGATCATTATATATCTTAATATCATTACACCAGAATTCTCCTCTAATATTCCATATTTGGTCTATCTTCTTCTTCAAACATGTCTTACTTAAACATAACCACATAATGGCATCCACTGTCTATTCCAAACCTCGATGCATACACCTGTATCAATATATCACCTGTAATTATTCTGTTACTCTTATTGTAACTGATTGCTTATTAGCTGGTGATTCTTCAGTAATATCTAAAACAGTCTTAAGTTTGCTGAAGCTCTCCCCCATTTTATCAAATTACATCCATCAACATTCCTACAAAATAACAATCTTATTATTTATATCCAATCTCATGTTCATATATTTCTACACACACATAGATACATAGCTATATATCATTAAACTATAACATTATTATTAGTTACTCTAATTGTAAATAGTTATTGACGAACTAATGATTCTTCAATGATATTCTAAAACAGGGATGTCCAAACTTGGGAAATTTAAGACTTGTGGACTTCAACTCCCAGAATTCCCCAGCCAGCATAGCTGGCTGGGGAATTCTGGGAGTTGAAGTGCACAAGTCTTAAAGTTCCCAAGTTTGGACATCCCTGTTCTAAAACAATCTAACTAGTTATTAATCATCAAAGGATAACAACATTCCTTATCGGCCAGTGTCTTTCCAGTAGCGAATAGGACTTATCTCTCTCGCCATATGTGGCCCCCCGAAGTTTTGGTTTTCACCTCCCCATAATTCCTTAGACCTCTGGCAGAACCAGGCCCAATTTCCCTCTCTTACCGAAGACGGTGTTGGTGGGATTCATGGCCACTTGGTTCTTGGCAGCATCACCAATGAGGCGCTCCGTGTCCGTGAAAGCCACGTAGCTGGGCGTGGTGCGGTTGCCCTGGTCGTTGGCGATGATCTCCACCTTGCCATGCTGGAAGACACCTACGCAGGAATAGGTGGTCCCCAAATCAATGCCGACAGCTGGACCCTTGGACATTTTGCCTGCAAAAAAGAGGCGCATCACAGGTTAACACAGAGGACGGGGTTCTCAAGAGACATTCAAGAGAGCACCGCGTGGCGCAATGGCCTAGAGGTGGAGCCCTCGCCTCACAATCCAGAGGTTCAGAGTTCGATATTTCTCTCTCTCTGGGCACACATTTGAGAATATGCTGAAAAAACAAACTCCGCATTGGCGACAGGAAGGGCATCTGGCCAGTAAACGCTCCATTCAGTTGCCCAGACTCTCACTCCACAAGGGATTGGGGGGGGGGGTGTCATTAAAAGAAGAGGATGAATTCTCAAGAGAGCATCTCATTTCTCAGCCTCCGTCTTCCTCTCTGCAATGGGGAGCCAACAACAGTGGTCCGACTGCAGCTGGAAGGTTGGAGAAGCGTGCTTTTGACATGCTCTGCCAAGCCCTTGTTTTGCAATTGGCTTTCTTGGAAGGAAGAAAGAAGCTTCTGTACCATTCCATGAAGTTTTAGTACTTGAATGGCGTTTCCTAGGTAGAAAATAATATTCACTATTATTTTATTTAACCCAAGCCAAAGACCAACACAGTCAGGTTGCTCTTTGGCTTGGGTTTATGAAGACTGCTTTTGGTAAGCCATCTGTTTCTCCTAGAAACAGCAATGGCTAGCCAAAAAAAAAACAAAAACCTCTATTTCAAGGCTCGCTCTGCACTACCCTTTGCTAACTAGATTTTCTCGATTGTCACAAAGATTTGAAGACCGCAGGAAGCATATATTTACAAAGATTCACTTTTGAACAAGACAGAATAATCCTTTCCCCCCCTTTTTTGGTAATTTAGGCCAAAGTTCCAGATTAAGGGCTCATTTATATAGGGAAAAATAGCTCCTGTTTATGTCTATCTAGGGAGCTCTCGTGGGACGCAGTGGCTCAGTGTCTGAGCTTGTTGATCGGAAAGGTTGGCAGTTCGGCGGTTCGAATCCCTAGAGCTGCACAACGGAATGAGCTCCCGTGACTTGTCCCAGCTTCTGCCAACCTAGCAGCTCGAAAGAACATAAAAAATGCAAGTAGAAAAATAGGAACCACTTTGATGGGAAGGTAACAGCGTTCTGTGTGCCTTTGGCGTTTAGTCATGCCGGCCACATGACCACGGAGACATCTTCAGACAAAGCTTCTTTGGCTTTGAAATGGAGATGAGCACCGCCCTCTAGAGTCAGGAACGACTAGTTTACAGGCAACTCTCATTCCAGGATAAACAATAGGTTAAAAACCTCAGTCTAGATGCAACATGGGCGAAAGTCTCCCAGACGAGGGATATGATATGGATTAAATCTGTCAAGTCTTTTAAAAAGCAGCCATTCAATTCTCCCATTTTCTCCTTAAATTGCAATATGATTTCATGTTTTGTTATGGCGCAGCAAATGTATTGCATGCACAAAGTCTTTTTATTGGCTGGGGGCCCCTGCAGGAAATATTAGGAAGGGCATATATATTAGTCCTCGGCTTACTAACTATACTGGTAATGGAGCTAAAAAAAAAATTGGAAATCCTAAATAACGCTTTTCATTTTAACTGTGCAAGAGTTTAAAATAGCCAAAGAATTCTGCACATGCTCACAATCCGGGGGTCTTCCAAATGTGGCCGGATTTTGGAAGCGAATTGTAGACGCTGTCCTCAAATGATTCCTGCGTGGCACGTTTTAAAAACAGCAAAGGCAGAACATGGGAAGGCGATGGGAGAAAAATGCAACTGCCAAACTTGTTAAAAGAGGAAGCTGCAGAGATGTGGTTCTTTAAAGCAAGATGTTAGTTGGAAGAATCTTTACAAAGTCAGAGGTTATATATAGTTGGAAGGGTTCGGGCCCTGCCTTTCCAAAAACACAGCTGTCAAACTGGAAAATAACAGAAGACGTTTAGCAACCGCCAAGGTCTCTCTTGCAGTTTTTTTTCCAAGCAACGTTTCTCTGAGTGGGAGAGCAGGTTTTTAAAAAAATGCTGTTGGGTTACGCAAGATAAGATATGGGGGAGGGAACCCCCCTCCTCCCCCCGAATGACAGCCCCACCCAGCTCAGCTCTGCGCCAGGGACTACACTTATAAAAAAAAAAAAAAAGACTTCCGCTACTGACTTGGCGCCAGGCTCCCCCCCCCCCCAACCCGTTTCCAGAACAGGGAAGATTCTTCTAGAACTCCACCAGTGGGCTGGCTTGGGGAATGCAGCTGCAGCAATTCTGATCAGCTTCCCCCTTCCCAGCAAGATTAGGCAGACCATTCTACAACTTATCCGATGTACTCTTATTTTATATATGTATTTTTATTTGATTTGATTTGTAAACCGCCCCCCTCTCCCCAAAAGGGACTTGGGGCGGTGCACAGGAAATTTAAGAATCATATAAACGTAACAATACAAATGTTTAAAACCGAGTTAATTAAATTAACCCTGCGCTAAAATTTTAAAATCTTACAAACCTTAAAACTAACAATTTAAAATTTCCCTCCAGTCAGGGACCCCTGGGACTCCCACCCCTGCTTCAAAAGAAAGGGGGGGAAAAGAAGACCCATGAATAATTCTGAAAACTAGACAATCCCATCTCTTAAAGGGGCTTTAAAAACAAAAAGGCAACTGGAATTTCTTGGGGGTTGGGGGGGTTGGGTTTCCTTTTGAAAATATCTTCTCATGCAAGAAGTTGCTTCTTCAGTTCTTGGATAAGAAGGGGAACACCCTTTCCAAAAGGAAAAGAAAACCCAAGCAAAGTCCAGTTGGTTTTTTTGGGGGGAAAAAGCACCTTTAGGACAAACCATGTTCTGAGAAGGTCCAGACACTCAACCCAACTTCCTTGGATTTCTGGCAAGTTTCCGGAAAGAGACTGGTAGATCTTTGATAGATCTTTCATAAACAGCCCCCAACCCAGATGGAAAGGCTTACAGAAATAACCAATAGGGCCCAAATCCCCTGACCATTTTTCTAGACTTTTTAACTCAATTTTGGGGCTTATCCTTGTTGTTTGTATCTCCGTAACAGAGCCTAAACAGGGGGAAAGCCTAAAGAATCGAGAGAGACGGAGATGTAAGATACGAATAGAGAAATGTAGGAAGAAAGTAAGATTCTATCACTGAACATCAAGGGATATAAATCCTCCCCTTCATAAATTACAAAGCTACAATCTGAATATAATAGCGCTACAAGAAGTGCATATAAAAGAATAACACAAACAGGTATTGGAGCCCCCCCAAATTAGGGAAATTATTGTATCATTGGCACACACACACACACACAAGCATTATATATTAAAGAAACAATACGAGCCAAACAAATTTATAAAGATGAAGAGGGTAGGATTTTGATTGTGGAAATAATATTAAATCAAAAGCAGATCCTTTTAGTAGAAACCTACCCCCAATAAAGGGGACAGGAACAGTTTTACAACAAACTACTACTTAATATTATATAGACACAGAACTTGAAATCTATATATTAGGAGATTTTAATGCAACAGTAGACAAAGAATTAGATTATAGAAACAAAAACAAAAAAATTAAAAGGGAATTAAAAGAATCTTGCCTAAAAATTTTTTCCCCAAAATGGTAGATGAATTAAATTTGCTGCTCAGAATTTCGGGTGGGAATCAATCAACACTGCTCCAAACCAACAAGCCTGCTTCCAAAATAAAACCTTACAATTAAGTTTCGAAAACTTTAACCCGGTAAGGAGAAGATCATAATCCAGGTCTTCACCTCTCACCAAATCTTGCAACATTATTTTAGAAAGAAGTTAGGTCCCAAAAAACAGTCCAGCGCCTTTCTTTTTCATTGATTCACTTATCTTAGTGGAAAATATTTTTTTTTTTCTGGCTGAACTGCGTCATAAAAATACCCTTTAAGTAATACAGAAAGGAATGAAGACAATCGCCTGGCTCTAAAGTTTTAAAAACAAACACAGTCATAAATTCTAAGAGAGAGACAAGACTTTTAAGCCAGGGGTCCCCAAACTTGGCAACTTTTAAGACTTGTGGACTTCAACTCCCAGAATTCTCCAGCCAGCTCTGCTTGAAGTCCACAAGTCTTAAAGTTGCCAAGTTTGAAGACTTCTGCTTTAAACTAAGCCCAGGGCATTGAGAGGATAAGAAAATTACTAAAAAATCAATAAAAACCCCATTTTCTCCCCCCAAGACAAATGCCACAATCTCCATCTATTTCCTGAAGAATTAAAATATTGATTTCAAGCAATTCCAGGCAAAGTCTCCTTTTTATTTCCAACCAGGGCTGATCATTCCAAATCCATCCATATTTAAAAATAATAATAATAATAATCATGCAAGGCTCTGGGTTGTTATTTTTTTGTTCTAACAAGGAATGCGATCCACTTTCTCCTTCCCTTTGATCTTGTGCAACAAGGCACTTTGTTTGCAAGGAACTGTGCTGGGCAATTAACCAAGATGCTTGAACTCAAAAATGATTTAAAAGAAGAGAGAGAGAGAAAGAAGGGGGTGAGGGGGGGGGGAATTGTGGTTCAGGCTTGATCCAACAAGCTTGGATACCAGCACCCCCCCTTTTTTTTGGAGTGGAAAAGGGGGGGGGCAAAGCTTCCCACCGGACAGAGACCAGACCTTCTCGATCCTTCCTCTGCATTCACCAGCAACAGGGCAGCCAAAGGGTTAAAGACTGCAAAGCAAACAAACAACTGCGTGCAAAAAAATGCAAGGGGAGGGAAAAAATTGCACTTTTGCAAATAAACCGGCTCTTCCCCTAAGGCTGCAAGCCAAAAACCTCCTTCGCCCCTCTTCCTTTTCCCCTCCGGTGGGCGGGTGGGAATTTGGGGGGCCCTAGCCTATGTGGCACCCCCCTCCCCACACTTTCCAAAGTCTCCCTTCTCGCGGAGCCAACAGGCTGCCTCGTTGGCGTTCCCACGACGTATGCAAAGTAAGACATCGCGGAGTTTACCGCGAAAAGTGTTTTAAGGCCGACACGCGTCTGAGAGTCTCTCTCTGGCACCGTCCCCACGTTCCGCGTCTCCCACAACGATCAAAAGCCCAGGCTAATCGGCAGAGGGGACACCCAGCGACTCCTCTTCTTTATTTTACCCCCCCCCCCTCCAACGCCAACAGCGCTTCGATTCCCAAAGACCCGCAGGAAACGCGCGGGCCAACCCTTCGCTAAACTCCTCCTCGCCCGCATTCACACAACACGCTTCTCCCGGAGCAGTCCGATTTTTTTTTTTTTAAACCGTTAAGAAAGAGATCCCAAGCAAACGGGGCTTGGCTACCACCCCGGGAACGCCCAACCTGTGCAAAGCCAAAAAAAAAAAAAAAAAGGAGCGGACAGCCCGACTTCAATGCAAGTTCACAACGGAACTGGCGCGTCGTGGGAACGCGATCCCGGCAGCCAAAAGAGCAGCGGGCGGACGAGCGATTCCGGCGGACCAGTAAGTTAACCCGCGCAGGGAAAAGAAGCCGAGGCTTTGCAAAAAAAAAAAAAAAAAAAGCGGGGGGGAAGCAAAAAAAGAAAAGAGGGGAGCAAAACCCCGCGCCGTGCACGACTCTTGCACGCTCCTTTGGCTCCTTTGCAATGCAACGCAATGCCGAAGCCTCTGCAATGTCACACTCCTAGCAAAAACTTGCACGCCCAAGTAGGTAGGTAGGTAGGTAGGGTACCTTTGGTTGGTTGCAACCGCTGCTCTCGCCGAATCCCCGAAGCGCTTGGCGCCTTTGCCTTGTGCAAATGATAAATTCCCCCTCCTGGGTGACACGCTTCCCTCTGAACCGCCACGGCCCGCCTCTTGCCCGACTTTATAGGCAAGGAATCCCGTTCCCCACCCCGCCCCTTCTAGTACATTCCCCCCAGCCGCCTCCCCGCTCCCCCCCCCTCCTCCTCCTCCTCTCCCCACTTTACAGAACCTTCTCGACTTTGGCTGCTTCCCTCGTCCAATCCGGATCTGCGTTTGGCGCGGCGGGTGCTTTGCAAAGGAAAGGGGTGTGCACGCGCCGGACGGGGTTGTGCACGCGCCTGGCCTGGAAGGTTCAAGAAAGCTTAGGAAAGCGGCGGGGCGCGCTCCCGCGTTTCCCTTGCACGCGCGCGGGGTAGATTAATGGGGGGGGGGGGGGGGAGGGGGGATAGAAGACCCGCTCGTCGTCGTCTCCAAATAAAGCTTCCCGCTGGAAACGTTTCGCCCCCCCCCAATACTCCCTCCCTCCCTCCCTCCCTGGGGGCCCCTCTGACTTCACTTTCTAATTTTATTCGGGTGCGCAGAAGGGGGAAGGTTGCAAAAGGAGGTCGAGGGCAGGGGAAGAGTGCAGGGAAGGGCAAACTGTGGAGCCTGCCTGTTCACACGACCCCACCCCCCCTTTTTACCAGGACCCAGGAGAAACTGGGCAGAGAGGCTTAGCTGCTGGGTTGTGGTTTTACCTTTGCAAGGTTGGTTTTTTTTTGGGTGGGGGGCAAGGTGGGTGAACTGGCCTTATATACCGCTTTGCAGAGCCCCTCTAAGCAATACATGGCTGACAATGGGGGGGGGGGGTTACAGACTTGGGAAGGATGGGAGGCTGAGTCAAACCTTGAGTAGGTCAGAATCGAACTGCTGGCAGCGGGCAGAGTTAGCCTGCAGTACTGCATTCTAACCACTGCGGCGCTTATAATAGCACTAGCGCTTAGGCCAGGGGTCGTCAACCTTTTTATACCTACCGCCCACTTTTGTATCTCTTTTGTCAGTAGTAAAATTCTCCAACCATCCGCACATCTACACAAATCACTCGCAGCAAAGGATACTTTAGCAGGCTGTGCAAATGCCTTTATAAGAGCTGGTTTGGGACTTCAGGCCTGAATTCATGTTCTAGGTCAGGGGTCGTCAACCTTTTTTAGATTTTAGATTTTTAGATTTTATTCAATTTGTATCCCGCCCTTCTCCAAAAGGACCCAGGGTGGTGCACAGGAATTTAAAATAACATACAAAAGTAATACAAAATACACAAATTTAAAACCTATTAAATAACGAAAGCCTGCGTTAAAACCAATTAAAATCCCCCATGTTAAAACTATCTAATACTAGTCACAGCGGAGGCTATGTTAGGCCGGCTTGATGAAACAGGTGTGTTTTTAGACACTGGCGGAAGAGGCGGAGGTCGGTGATGGTACGGAGTTCAGGGAGTAGGTCGTTCCATAGGGCAGGGCCCGCCACAGAGAAGGCCCTTCCCCTGGGTGTCGCCAGCCGGCATTGTCCGGTCGACGGCACCCAGAGAAGGTCCTCTCTGTGGGAGCGTATCGGTCTAAGGGATGTATGGGGCAGGAGACGGTCTCGCATGTAACTAGGTCCCGAGCCATGGAGCGCTTTGAAGATGGTCGTCAAGACCTTGAAGCGCACCCGAAAGACCACAGGAAGCCAGTGCAGCTCGCGCAGGATCGGTGTTATGTGGGAGCATCTAGAGGCTCCCGTAATCACCCGCGCGGCTGCATTTTTTATACCTACCGCCCACTTTTGTATCTCTGTTAGTAGTAAAATTTTCTAACCGCCCACCGGTTCCACAGGAATGGTGATTTGTAAAGTAGGGAAGTCAATTAAATTTAAAAAAGGAAAGCGTTTCACTATCGGACAAAACCCCTACCGCCCACCATGAAAGCTGGAACATCCACTAGTGAGCGGTAGGGACCAGGCTGACTACCACTGGGCTACGCCAAGAGGGTCCAAACTTGGCAACTTTAAGACCCATGGACTCCAACTCCCAGAATTACCCTTTGACTTTTGTGCAAAGAACAGATGAGGGGCTGTTTCTTGCCGGTCATATCTACCCAACCCATCAGAACGGGGAGGCAGGGAATGTTGCTGGTCCCAGGTTGACTACCACTGACTTAGACTTATATTTGAATTTGAATTTATTTATATTTATATCCCGCCCTTCTCCACAGAGGACCCAGGGCGGCGCACAGGAAATTTAAAAACATACAAAATACAAAAAATAAATACATAATTTAAAATATATATTAAACTATCCTATCCTATGCCAAAAGCCAAATTTTAAAATACCCAATTTAAAACTTTCTAAAAAGTTCCCGTGGGAGGTTAGGCTAGGCCGGCTTGTTGGAAAAGGTATGTCTTCAGACATTGGCGGAAGAGGCGGGGGTCGGTGATGGTGCGTAGTTCAGGGGGTAGGTCGTTCCAAACGGCTGGGCCTGCCACAGAGAAGGCTCTTCCCCTGGGTGTCGCCAGTCGGCATTGTCCGGCCGACGGCACCCTGAGAAGGCCCTCTCTGTGGGAGCGTATCAGTCTAAGGGATGTATGGGGCAGGAGGCGGTCTCACATATAACTAGGCCCCGAGCCATGGAGCGCTTTAAAGATGGTCGTCAGGACCTTGAAGCGCACCCGAAAGGCCACAGGAAGCCAATGCAGCTCGTGCAGGATCGGTGTTATGTGGGAGCATCTGGTGGCTCCCATAATCACCTGTGCGGCTGCGTTTTGGACTAGCTGTAGCTTTCGAGCGCACCTCAAGGGAAGCCCCATGTAGAGAGCATTACAGTAGTCGAGTCGGGACGTCACGAGAGCTTGAGTGACTGTGCGAAGGGCAGCCCGGTCCAGTAAGGGGCGCAATTGGTGCATCAGGCGTACCTGATGAAATGCCCCCCTGGCCACGGCCGCCACATGGTCCTCCATGGACAGCCGGGAATCCAGGAGGACACCCAAATTGCGCGCCCTCTCCACGGGGGCCAGTGTTTCGCCCCCAATGGTCAGAGTTGGAGTAATCTGGCTGAATCGGGGTGCCGGAAACCACAGCCACTCAGTCTTGGCAGGGTTGAGCTTGAGTTTGTTACCACCCAGCCAGATCCCTATATACCGCTTTGCAGAGCCATCCGTTTTGTTTCCACCCCGCCCCCTTTTCCACGGCCGGCTTGCAGAAGAGAACTACAAGGCTGATCCAGCCCTTGAAGAAATCCAGTTTGACACCCCACTTCTATACAGGTATTGGCTTTTATTCCAAGGATGGAAACTTCCAAGGGGACAAATTGCATCATTCACACTGCTAAAAAAAGGGAGCAGCCGAAATTGGCAGCTGTTCTACGGAGAAGTCGGCCAACTGAGGCCCCACTTTGGCACACAAGCCCCTCTTCCGCAAAAGGCTCGGATCTGGCCTCCTGTTTACAAAAAGCAAACATTTTGGACCTGCTGGATTACTCAAATCTTGCTCGCGGGTTTAAACGTCTAAAGCCTGCATTGCACAGAGCATCTCGAAGACGCTGGCGGTTTAGAAATTGGCTGGTGAAGGCCAGCGTCCTCAGTTAACCCTTCTCGACCTTTTCAGCCTGCGGAAGCCGATCTCGGCTGGGAAAACTTTACAGCTCTCTGGAGAGATTCCCTCCCTTGATCTCGTTCTTTCAAAAGCTTTCTTGTCTATAGCAATGGCACTTAGACTTATATGCCGCTTTACAGCCCCTCTCTAAGCGGTTTACAGAGTCAGCCTATTGACCCCAACAATCTGGGTCCTCATTTTATGCACCTCGGAAGGATGGAAGAAGGCTGAGTCAAACCTTGAGCCCAGTCAGGATCAAACTTCTGGCAGTGGGCAGAGTTAGCCTGCAATAGCAAGCAATAGCACCTAGATTTATATGCCTGCTTCACGGTGCCTTACAAGCCTCTAAGTGGTTTACAGAGTCACCCTATTGACCCCAACAACCTGGGTCCTCATTTGAGCAAAGTGGGTGAGATTTGAACTGCCAAATTGCAGGCAGCTGGCAGGCAGAAGCCTGCAGTACCGCACTCTAATCACCGCGCCACCGTGGCTTATAACCAGAGAGTTGTCATCACTGGGTCCAGAGGAGGAAGAAGGCAAAGCAAGTAAGAATTCACATAGTCCTCGCTTAAGGTCCACAATTAGGATAGGCAAGCCCATCGCTTAAGTGACACGGTTGCTAAGCAAGAGATCACATCAGCTTGACAGAATTATGTCCACACTTCTGTTTGTGGTTGTTTATTGAGATGACGTGTGACCATGATGTAGAGGAGGCCAACCAAGACAACTAGACACAAGGACAGTTTGTTCCCCTCCAAACGCCATCACGGCGCTAAGCAAATAATTCCCCCAACACTGTCAAACTATTCACTAAGGCTGCATTACTATTAGTCTTCTCTTCCTTCCTATTATCTACCTCCTCCTAGTGAAAAATCAGGTGGAACAACGGCAGATGACCTCTTTCTATCGGTCCACCCATAGAAAGTGTCCTCACATATTGTATCACAGTGTGGTACGCTGGTTTAACAGTTGCGGAGAGGAAGGCACTACAGAGAGTGATCAATTCGGCAGAAGAAGCCATCGCTTGCCCTCTGACATCACTGGATAACATCGCCTGATCTCGCTGCTTTAGCAGAGTAAGGAAGATTCTCGTAGATGATTCACACCCTGGTTGGTGTCTCTTTGCGCTTCTACCATCAGGCAGAAGATATCAAAGTATAGCTAGCCGAACAAACAGGTTTAAAGGTAGCTTCTATCCTTGGGCTGTGAGACTTTTGAATTCAACCACAATCACTCCATGCACATGCTAGTTTTTTCTTTTTTCTTTTCTCTCTCTTTTTTTGTTTATTATTTTGCACCAGTGAAGTTAAAACCAATTTCACTGTAATTTTAGTACAGTGACACTAAAGATGATTACTTATGACTATAACCTCGCTGCTTGTAACTCTACGATTTATATTGTTTTATTTGTTTTCTAGAGTGGCTTGATTGATTATTAGTAACCTGTGACTATCACTGTTGCATCTTATGATTCTTGATGAATGTATTTTTTTTCCTTTTTATGTGCATTGAGAGCCTTTGCACCAAAGACAAATTCCTTGTGTGTCCAATCACACTTGGCCAATAAAGAATTCTAGTCTATGGACAACCAGTCCGGCACAATTTAAAGATGCAACCCCGTTGCACGCTTACTTCGGAATACCAACAACTCACTTTTGCACCGACGTGCAGCGTCGCACGCGCTATATAAAGTTCTCCTAGAACCAGCCGCCGGGAACAGCTAAGCCCTGTTGATCTGTCGCTCCCCGCGGGGCCAGCCAATAGGAGCGCGAGACGGCATCCCGCCTCCCAGCGAACGTTCCCGAGTGTTTAGGCTCCACCCACGAAGCGTCAGGAGAGGCTGCTCGCCCCGCCCCTTCATTCTTGCGTGCGTTGCTTTGTAGCGCAAAGCAATTGGTCACCATAGAGACAGGAAAGGGGCGGGCTCTTTGGGAAGCAGGGCTGGGCCGAGCTTCTTCAACCTGGCGCCCTCCAAGTTCACTTTGAGTTCTAATAAACAGAGGTTAAATTCCGAAATAAGGTCGCGCCCGCCTCTTCGTCGCCGCCCGTCTCGAAGCCAGCCAAGTTGCGGGGAAGGGAGGAACGGGGTTCCAACGCAGCCCTTTTCACGTGTAAACTCAACAGCCCCATTCCCACGACATGTAAACTCAACAGCCCCATTCCCACGACCTTTCAACTTGGGTTGGCTGATTGCTGCCTTGCCAGGGGTGTTGGGGGGGGGGCAAGTTTGGTTACCTTGCGAATGTGGATCCCCGGAGATTCACCCGAACGTGGCGCTAAAATGCATAGGTCGGTTTAGGCATCACGTGTGCACGCGTGTTAATAATCCCTGTCGGAAGACGTAAACACGGGGGTGCCGCTCCTGTGTGTTAAATGAACGAGCGAGGGGGAAAAAAAGAGAAGAGGCTTCAAAAAAAAGATTTCCAAAAAATAAATCAGGGTTTGGGGGGGGGGGTAGGGCAGCGCGTTTATTTTTATTTAATTAGTTTTTAATATTGCATTTTTTAATATTATTTTTTTTAATTGTATTTTTGCATTTTTTGTATGGTTTTTAAGGGTATAAATTTGAAAATAAATAAAAAAAATTTAAGCTGCTTCTCCTGGAAGACCCCCACACCCGCAGGGGTGCAAGTCTTGGAGAAGGGTTGCTAACCCTAAGAACCCCCAAATGTCAAGGAAACGTCAATCACAGCCATTCTCCAGGGGAATCCCCATTCCTTCGCCCAGCCTGCCCCACAAGCCTCCTGTAGTGGGGGAAAAGGGGAGCAGCCTGCAGCCTTTTCATCTCTGGAGGTAGCGGATTCTTAAAATACAAGAAAGGCATATAAAAATACAGAGTGGGAGGACGTTGGAATAAGCAGATTTTTGGGGCGGGGGGGGGGAGAATCCCCATAGAGTAAACATATTTTTGGGAGAATCTCCATAAACACTTTGAATAAACAGATATTTTTTTGTGGGGGGAGGAGAATCTCCATAGACAGAATTATTAGATTTGGGGATGGGGGAGAATCTCCATAGAATAAACGTGTTTTTTGGGGGAGAATCTCCATAAACAGTTTGAATAAACAGATTTTTTGGGGGAGGGGAGAACCTCCATAGACAGAATAAGCAGATTAGGGGGAGAATCTCCATAGACAGAATAACCATCGCGGTGTTTGCAATGTCCTCTCACCTGCTGCCTGGATCCTTTAAAAGCGCGCATCGCCTTTGCCAAAGGGGAAGATCGACCCGAATCGAATCAAACCAACATTTTGCGGGGTTTCGAACTGGTCTGCAAACCCCCCCCCCCAGGACAAAGAAACGGAGCCCCTCCAGATTTAACCCCAACCTGACTCCGTTTAGGATGCCGTGCAAGGTTGCGCCTTTGGGGGAACGCGGAAAGCAAACCCCGCCCCCCCTTTCCGCCCCGGCAGCGGCTCCTCCTCCTCGGGGAAAACCAGCCGTTTCTCTTTCTTTTCCCTTTCATCCGAGCTAAAGGCCGCCCATCTCCAGCTCCGTTTCGCGGCAGGGAAGAAATCCCATTCGATCCAGAAAGAGAAGCCTGGCGCTTTCGGATTGCCGGAGCCCCGAAGGATCGCAAGACCGAAAGCCGGTTGGAAGGATCCTTTGCGAGGCGATTGGCGGACTCGGATCCTCCCGGCTTTGCTGGAGTAACCCGTCGACGAGTCGGCAAGAGGTAGCCCTCCGCTCAACAACCTTGTTACCAGATGAACAGAGTTAGAAGGGGCCCTTGCAGGTCATCTAGTCCAACCCCCTGCCCAAGCAGGAGACCCCACATCTGCCTCTACCTAGGAGCGAACTCACAACCGTCGGTTTAATGACGGTTTCAGAGTGACAGAGGCACCGAGAAAGGGGGACTTCACCAGAGGGGTCCTTGGTGTTCTTTGAGCTTGCTTTATTTTCTTGCAGACTTTTCATTATATAGAGAATAGAATTCTTTAAACAGGGGTCTCCAACCTTGGGCACTTTAAGCCTGGAGGACTTCAACTCCCAGAATTCCCCAGCCAGCAGAGCTGGCTGGGGAATTCTGGGAGTTGAAGTCCTCCAGGCTTAAAGTGCCCAAGGTTGGAGACCCCTGGATTAGAACACGCAAGGAATTTGTTTCCAGTGCCCAAACTCTCAATGTATATACAATAATAGTGATAAGCAACAAAGTTATATTCCTATAGAAGTTAAGGAGATGGGTAATAGGGAAGAGGAGGCTAAGGGTGGGAATGTTGCCTTTTTTAGATAGTTGGACAGTGTTGTGGGAATTAGTTGTTTAGCAGAGTGATGGTGTGGGGCAGTGGTGGGTTTCAAATTTTTTTAGAACTTCTTCTGTAGGTGTGGCCTGCTTTGTGGGAGTGGCTTGGCAGTCACGTGACCAGGTGGGAGTGGCTTGACAGTCATGTGACTGGGTGGGCTTGGCCAACTTGTAAAATGTGGTGAAACTCACTTAACAACGCTCTTGCTTAGCAACCAAAATGTTGGCTCAGAAAGTCTGGCGTTTGAAGCACGCAAGTCTTAAAGCTGTCAAGTTACAAGACCTTTTGGCATGGTGGACCCGCTTTTTGCACTCCCAAGGCTCCAGACCCTTTCTAGGAGCCTGCAGAGGGTAAAAAAAGCCACCCCCCCCCCACCCCCGGAGGCCTCAGGAGGCCAAAAGTGGCCCGTTTGCCGACTTCTGGTTGAACCGGAAGATTGATTTTTTTGCTCTCCCCAGGCGCCAGACCCTTTCTAGGATCCTGGGGAGGGCGAAAACTGCCTTCCCACCACCCTCGGATGCCCACCGGAGGCTGAAAATAGCCTGTTTCCTGACTTCTGGTGGGCCCACTAGGCCCAAAAATCACCTGCCCGGAGCTGAGCTCGCGTGCCCATTGATATGGCTCCAGGTTGGAGCAGGGGTCTCCAACCATGGCAACTTTAAGGCTGGCAGAGTTGAAGTCCGCCAGGCTTAAAGTTGCCCAGGGACTCCTGGTTTAGAGAGTAGAAGTTGAAACTGTTTATGTTTCGGATGCGAGGGGTCTGTAGATATTTTCACATGAGCCTCTTTCTGGCTCATGCTGAATACAGACCCCCAATGGAAGGCGGATAAGTAACATCATCAGGACTATTAAGGAGTTGGGTTTAATGTCAGTTTTTATTTTGTTGGTGGAGGTAACCTTAGAGATTCCATGGTTGGACTGTTTTACTGATGACTTTTTGGCCGTTTCTCGATTGAGGTGTGGCCTACTTACTGGTTAGTCTGACATGAACCTTGGAATTAATCTATGCTGATCTGGGTGCTGGTCACTGGTGGAGAGGTGCTGGAGTCTTTTTCTTCTCGTTTGGGCTGGTTGATGATCTCTTTGCAAAGATTCTTAATGAAACTGTCAACGAGCCAACAGCAAAAAGCCCAACCAAAGAGCTTCTGAGACCACCAACACTGACACCAAACTATAGAAGATAGATTAACAGAGATGGAAGGGACTTTGCAAGCCATCTAGTCCAACCCTCTGCCCAAGCAGGAGAACCTACCATTCAGGGGTGGGTTTCAAATTTTTTAGAACCTACTCTGTAGGTGTGGCCTATTTTGTGGGCATGGCTTGGCAGTCATGTGACAGGTGGGAGTGGCCACCTTTTAAAATGTGGTGAAACTCATTTAACAATGCTCTTGCTTAGCAACCAAAATTTTGGACTCAATTGTGATGATAAATTCTTCCTTTCTTTCTTTCTTTCTTTCTTTCTTTCTTTCTTTCTTTCTTTCTTTCTTTCTTTCTTTCTTTCTTTCTTTCTTTCTTTCTTTCTTCCTTTTTTCCTTCCTTTCCTTTCCTTCCCGTTGGGTCACTGGCAGCGGTGGGCCAGATTTACTTCCAGGTACGCCGGTGGAACCCCCTCTCACCGGTTCTCTAAATTTCACCAACCGGTTCTCGCGAGTAGGTGCGAGCCTGCAGAAACCCACCCCTGCTACCATTTCTGAAAAATGGCAGTCCAGTCTCTTCCTGAAAGCCTCCAGTCATGGAGCTCCCACAACTGCTGAAGGCAACTTCTGTTCCATGGGTTGATTGCTCTCACTGTCAGAAAATTCCTCCTTATTTCCAGGTTGAATCTTTCCTTGTTCAGTTTCCATCCATTATTCCTTGTTGGCCATCAGGTGCCTTGGAAAATAGCTTGACCCCCTTCCTCTCTGTGGTAGCCCCTCAAATATTGGAAGACTGCTATCATGTCTCCCCTGGTCCTTCTCTTCACTAGACTAGCCCAGTTCCTGCAACTATTCATCAAATATTTTGGCCTCTAGTCCCCTAATCATCTTGGTTGCTCTTCTCTGCACTCTTTCCAGAGTCTCCACGTCTTTTCTACATCGTGGCGACCAAAACTGAATGCCGTATTCCAAGTGTGGTCTTACCAAGGCCTTATAAAGTGGTATTAACACTTCACGTGATCTTGATTCTATCCCTCTGTTTATGTAGCCTAGAACTGTGTTGGCTTTTTTGTTTATTTTTATTTTATTTATTTAGAATAGAATAGAATATTTATTTCTATAACCGCGTCCTCTCCCCGAGGGGACTCGGAGCGGTGCACAGGGAGAAAGTAAAACAACATAAAATATATACATACATAAATACAATAAAAACAACATTTATTTATTTTATTTTTATTTATTTATTTTATTTTATTTATTTATGGTTTGGGTTGTTCTTTCAGCGTAGAAAAAAAACAAAATAGCACAACCACTTCCTTCCCTTGTTGCTTTTTTAGGGAGACCATGGGTGTGCCCTGTGAACGGCACTGTGGATTCTGACCTGAGTAGCCGTAGGAGGAAAATGCTTGTGGGCTTAAAGAGCTGGTGGAATCTGAACAAAAGCACCAGTCGCTTAGAGAAAAAGTGGGCGGAAATATGCAGGCAAGAGAAACTTTGTTTCTGGAAGAGAAACAAAACTTTGACAAACAGAAATGCACTCTGATGCAGTGTGTACCCTGGATCAAATACAGGGTTGTGTTAGGAAGAGATATTTTTTTTAAAAAGAATTAAATTGACTTTTGCACAAAGTTATTTGCAAGGCGTAGGGACGGTGCTTTCAACTCAGCCGTGCGTGAATAAAGCTGCCCGGCAGAGGGAGACGTTGCCCATTCTACATTTTGCAAACATATGGTGTATATAGAAAGAAGAGCATTCCATTCACCTAGTGGTGAAGAGGCTCTCCTCCTACTCAGAAAGTGGAGAGTTCAATCCTAGGTAGAAAAGAAAGAAAAAAGAGATATCTGCTGTGAACACCATGTAGGTGTCAGGAAGGGCATCTGGCCAGTAAATGCTCAGCTCCATCCAGTCACCCTGACTCTAACCCAGGGGTGGGCTTCAAAAATTTTACCAAGGGGGTCTCTGCCCGGTTGCTGGGTGGGCATGGGCATGGAGCGCGTGGCTTGGTTGGCTTCCTGCACCATGGTGGTGGAAGGGCGGGGGGCGTTTTTGCCCTCCCCGGGCTCTGGAGGCTTTCCTCAAGCCTCTGGGAGGGCGAAAACAGCCTCCCCAGGCTCTGGAAGTTCTCTGGAGGCTGGAAACAGGTCCGTTTCCTGAACTTCTGGTAGGCTCAGTTTTCTCCCTCCCCAAGCCTCCGTGCACACCTTGCACTCACCTGCATCCAAAACGGGCTGCGTGGGGACTCCTGGGAGGGGAGGGAGGGGATGGGCGTGGCCAGCCAAGAGTGGGATTTGGGGGTTTTCTGAACTGCACAGAATCTTAGCTAGAGGTTCTCTACAAGGGAGTTTTTCCTTTTTCAATAGCTTGTCCAGAAAGCAACTTAATTTCTCTATTTTCTTCTACAGCTGAGCTTCTACCATGGACATCCAGGAGGTGGACCTCAGAGAGATGGCTTCGGTCATCCAGTCGAAAGTCATCCTAGAGGTGTCCTCTCAAGTCCAGTCACTCCTGGATTCTCTAGAAACCACCACGCTGGACATCGCAGTGACGGGCGAAGGTGGGGCTGGCAAGTCCACCTTCATCAACGCCATGTTGGGGATCCGTGACGATGACTTCCATGCGGCCAAAACCGGTGTGGTCGAGACTACGGCTTCGCCCACCCCTTATCTTCACCCACATCTGCCCCGTGTCCGGCTTTGGGACCTGCCAGGCATTGGCACCCCTTCCTTCCAAGCCAAAAAATATCTTCAGCAGGTGAGGTTCGAGAGATACGATTTCTTCATCATCGTAACGTCCGAGCGTTTCCGAGAGAATCACGCTGAGCTGGCTCGCGCTGTGGCTGCCATGGGCAAACGCTTCTACTTCGTCCGTTCCAAGGTAGACCAAGACCTGCGGGCTACCCAACAGCGAAGGCCAAACTCGTTCCAGGAAGCTCAGGTGCTGCAGGAAATAGAGTCAGACTGTTCCCGCCAGCTCAAGCGGGAAGGTTTGGAGAGCTCCAAGGTCTTCTTGATCTCCAGCTTCCACTTGCATAGATTTGACTTCCATCGCTTGCAGGACACCCTGGCTGAAGAGCTGGAGGGGCACAAGAGACACACCCTACTGCTCTCCTTTCCGTCCGTCACCGCCGCCGCTGTGCAGAAGAAGAAGAGTTCGCTGCGCCGGCACATCTGGAAGAAGGCGCTGCTGGCGTGTTTGATTTCAGCCCTGCCCGGCCACCCATTCTACCACAACGTCCCCATCCTCATGAAGACGCTCAAGAACTACCAGCAGCATTTTGGCTTGGATGATGCTTCTTTGGAGACCTTGGCCGCCACGGTCTCCAAGCCCTCTTCCGAGTTGAAAAACCAAGTGCGTTCAAAATTCGTGGGATGCCTTTCGGAGGATGCTGTCCAGACGGTTTTGAGGCAGTCTGCAATCTGCGGGCAGGTGGCAGCCACGGCACTGAAGCGCCAATTCCCCCTTTTCAACAACTTGGTAGCAGGGGCCGTCTCGTTCGTGGCTGCGTATTATTTGCTGCACACGGCTCTGGATAGCTTTGCCGAAGATGCGCAGAGGGTCTTGGAAAGAGCGTACGGCTTGGAGACAGCGGTTCAGGGCTCCTTTGGCTACCCTGCACTGGGCTTCACCTGTGAATGAAGACGGTCAAGGACACCAGCCCAAATTGCTTGGAGTTGGACAAATGGGTGGGGTGTTTTTTCCTCCTCTTTTCTGCATTAGCCGTGCTTCTTTTTTTCTCCAATTGGTCAAACGGGCCAGGAGAACTTAGCCAGGGTTGCTATCTGCCTACCCCCATGATGGTGAACTTATGCCACGCATGCCGGAAGTGGCACTCACAACCATCTCTCCAGGCACACCAGCTGTCACCTGTTGCTCTTCCGGCTAATGGCACGAACATGCCCGCCTGCCAGTTGGTCCTCGTTCACACGAGAGCAATGGTAACTGAAAAAACAGCTCCCTGGTGCCCATGCGCACGCCAGGAAGATGAAATTCTGGTTTCTGGCGCACGCATGCATGCCGGCCAGGTAGTCTTTGCATGCACATGCGCACCAGAAACCAGAAGCTCAGCTGAGTGGAATGTGCATGCATGCCACAGAACTGCTCTTCCAGTTTCCTATGCTCTCCTATGCGCACCTGTGCGCTCCCGTTTCGGCGCTTGGTGCTGAAAAGATTTGCCAACACTGGGCTATCCTATGAAGAGAACTCTTCCCCCACCCCTCCCCAACGGTTATTGAGATAAGTCTTCAGATGGTGACCCTACATAACTGGGAAGCTTCTTTGCATTACTTCAGATGTAGCAGATTTGATTATTAGGAGGCATTCTACTGTTTTTCATAGAATAAATTAGTTCTTGGGAATCTTTTATATAGCAACCTTTTGAAATGATAAATGCTGTGGAATCTCTCGATGTCTCAGTGGGTCATTCATTTATTTTATACACACATTTATAGACCATTCTTTTTTTTTAAAAGATTTTTTTTATTTTAATCAAACAAAAACACAAAAAAAGAATCATTGTTTACTACATCTTGTAGACCAGGGGTCTCCAACCTTTGCAACTTTAAGTCTGAAGGACTTCAGACTTAAAGTTGCAAAGGTTGGAGACCCCTGTTGTAGACCATTCTTATGATCCTTACTTCCTTGCCTGCTTTCAGTAGAACAGTAATAAAAACCATCCATGCCGAAGTGCCTAAACAAGCAAGCCATCCTTTGAGGAAGGTAAAGATAAAGTTTCCACTCACACATATGTGCTAATCATTCCCGACTCTAGGGGGCGGTGCTGATCTCCGTTTCAAAGCCCAAGAGCCAGCGCTGTCCAAAGATGTCTCTGTGGTCTTGTGGCTGGCATGACTAAACACCAAAGGCGCACAGAACGCTGTTCCCTTCCCACCAAAGGTGGCTCCTATTTTTCTACTTGCATTTTTACATGCTTTTGAACTGCTAGGTTGGCAGACGCTGGGCAAGTAACAGGAGCTCACTCCATTACGCGGCACTAGGGATTCAAACCACTGAACTTTCGACCTTTCTGATTGACAAGCTCAGTGTCTTAGCTACTGAGCCACCGCATCCCTAACGCATCTTTGAGGAGGACATCCACACAATTGCTATTTGCACTAATGGCTTAAAAGCAAATGACTGTGGAGTAATTGTGGAAGTTAAAGTAACAGAGAAGTAACAGATTAACAGAATTATTAGCAGATTAGCAGATTCAGAGAATTGGAAGGGACCTTTTGCAGGTCATCTAGTCCAACTCCCTGCCCAAGCAGGAAACCCTACATCTGCCTCTCCTTAGGATCGAACTCACAACCTCCTGATTGTGAGGCAAGAGCTCCACCTTTAGGCCACCGCAGCTGTTAACAAAGTGTGCATATTTGCAGACAGCATATACAGTGTTTTGATGTACTCTTACGTTCAAATGCAAATTTTTAAATTTCTGAATTCCGGAGTTTTTCTAATGCAGGCTGGTGGGGGAAGAATTTCTCAGTGAAGGCTGAATGTGCCTACAAAACATGAAAGGTTACGACAATCAGAGGAAAAATGATCGTAGTCTTGAACATATTTCAGTGCAGGTTGTCCAGGATTACAACAATTTCTGCAAAACAATTGTTAAGTGACTTTGTCCCGCTTTATGATTTTTGCACAGTTCTTTAAACAAATCAATGCAGTTGTTAAGTAAATCTTGTGGTCATTACATGAATCTGGCTTCCCCCATTTCTGTTGGCTCGTTGGAGACCAGTTGGGAAGGATACAAGTGGGCCTCACATGACCCAGGAACAGTGCAATTGTCATAAATATATGCCAGTTGCTAAGTGCCCAAATTTTGATTATGTGATCATGGTCACATGAATCAAGATCACGTGAAGTGTTAATACCACTTTATAATTAATGCCTTGGTGAGGCCACACTTGGAATACTGCATTCAGTTTTGGTTGCCATGATGTAGAAAAGATGTGGAGACTCTAGAAAGAGTGCAGAGAAGAGCAACAAAGAGGATGAGGGGACTGGAGACTAAAACATATGAAGAACAATTGCAGGAACTGGGTAGGTTTAGTTTAATAAAAAGAAGGACCAGGGGAGACATGATAGCAGTCTTCCAATATCTCAGAGGCTGCCACAAAGAAGAGGGAGTCAATCTATCCTCCAAAGCACCTGAGGGTAGAACAAGAAGCAATGGGTGGAAACTAATCAAGGAGAGAAGCAATTTAGAACTGAGGAGAAATTTCCTGACAGTGAGAACAATTAGTCAGTGGAACAGAAGTTATTTCCAGAAGTTGTGAATGCCCCAACACTGCAAGTCTTTAAGAAGATGTTGGATAGCCGTTTGTCTGAAACGGTATAGGGCTTCCTGCCTAGGCAGGGGGTTGGACTAGATGACCTCCAAGGTTCCTTCCAACTCTGCTATTGTATTATATGGATAAATGGCAAAAGTCATGAGTGTGAAAACCGGGCATAAGTCACTTTTTCCAGTGTTTTTGTATTTTCAAACAGTCACTAAACGAATGGGTGTAAGTTGAGACTACCTGTATCTCATTTTTAATGCGCTTTTGTAGTTAACAAAAAATATAAATGAATATTCCAAAGCTTCCGGTTAAAAAAACGTATTGTTCCCTTCAGCCTTCACTAGATGGCAGACTAGATTTTCTGGGTTTTTTTCTCCAGTACCAAACATAGAATTATCCCAAGAGGGTTGTGGCAGTCCCCGGTCAACCGAGTCAAACCAAGATTAAAACTGGATCTTCAAAGAAGTTTAAGAATGTTATTTCTAACAAAAAGGAAGCTGTTCATTCAGGAGGAGCATTCAAAGGGCCTCAAATGATATTGAAATGCTGCCAATTGTCTTACTTGGAGGAGCTGCAGTAGAAAATGTTTTAGGAATTCTGATTTTGGATGAGATTCACCGTTGGCGTGTAATGCTGGCAGGGTTCCTTCCTAAAGTTTCAACCCAAAAACTGGGAATAAAAGCTGCAACTCATCCAGTGGTTTAAGAAACACCTCTAATAAAATAAGAAAAACAGTACTTCTTTCACATGCAACAGGAAGAATAGGTTGGAGTTGAAGCCCGGCCATGAATGGGAAGAACGTATCTGCTTATGGAGATGCCCATGAATGGCTTTTGAATATGGCCTTCAAATTTCTCAGAAAATTGTTACCAAACCGCAAGTTTCATTAAGACAGAAGAGGGAACTCATCAAAGTTGCATGACAGGAAGGCCATACCATTAATATTCCATTCAAATCATTTGGAAATGAAATCAAATATAGTTTTGGGCCTTCCCCCTTTATTATTTCCAGAGTAGAGTCTAGAGTTCTTCAGGGGAATGCAAAATAAGTCAATATATTAACGGCAATTAGGCAAACCAAGCCTTGTTCCTTTTTTTTTTTAATGTATTGTTCCCATTCTGACCAGCACACATGCGTGTGTGCGCGCACACACATACACACACACAAATATACACATCTCCAGATAATCCAAGATCTGGTCATGTTTGCTGTTGAAAATGTCTCCGTCCCACTTCGAAATGGAATATAAATTCCTTCCCAGTTGCTCACAACCTTGTGGTTGTGATTGTCCGATTTCCATTGTCTGGGGGTTGTTGTTTTTTTGGAAGCAGTCAGCCCATTTACCACATTCAACAGTTGAATAAGGGGCCTATGGATGAAGGTAGCTTAATCATTAACCTGCCAACAGGTGGGGCAGAAACAAATGTGCCCATGCAACTGAGAGGCCAGGAAGGACTCATAAAAACAAGGGGTTGGCTTTCTCTGCTTGGAAAAAGTTGGATAAATTGCTCTCCAGATGGCCTACCTCCATAAGACCATTAAGAGACTCCATTTCTGGGCTGAGGATTCGGCCGTGACTGAGTGATGACTGTAATGCAATGAATAGCCCCTTCCATCTTCCAACCCTTGTCCATCTTTGGCAACGTTAACATTTGTGGACTTCAACTCCCAGAATTCCTCAGCCAACCATGGTCATTAAGTGAATCCAGGTACCCCTATTGACTTGGCTTTGTCAGAGGTCGGCTGGGGAGGTCACAAATGGTCACTGTTTTACCCTGGGATGTTGCAGCTGTCAAAAATACATGTCGGTTGCCAAGCTGGCTGGGGAATGCTGGGAGTTGAAGTCCACAAGTTGCCAAGGTTGAACACCTCTGTTGTAAAATGTAAACATAGACTAAGATTTGGAGAGGGAACCATGGATGAAGATACATATCTATTTTTAGCAAGGAGTAATCTGTCTCTCTGTGTCTGTCTCCCTCTCTCTCATCTCTATCACCTATCACCCACCTATTTATCTCTGCCTGCCTGCCTGCCTGCCTGCCTGCCTGCCTGCCTGCCTCTCTCTCTCTCTCCCTTCCTCCCTGCCTGCCTGCCTCCCTGCCTGCCTGCCTGCCTGCCTGCCTGCCTGCCTGCCTGCCTGCCTGCCTGCCTGCCTGCCTGCCTGCCTGCCTGCCTACCTACCTACCTACCTACCTACCTACCTACCTACCTACCTACCTACCTACCTACCTACCTACCTACCTACCTATCTATCTATCTATCTATCTATCTATCTATCTATCTATCTATCTATCTATCTATCTCTATACATCCATCCATCCATCCAGACTCCCTAAGAATTCTGGGCAAATTCCAATTAAAAAAAAAGAACAATACAAAACCAGAAAAAAAACCTTGAGTGGTCTGAAGATAAGCATCTACACAGAAAACCCATCATCCTGCCCCAATAGCTTCCTGAAAATCATTGAGTCACAGCCATCTGAGTTTTCCTGCTACAGTTTTCTGAGCTTTGGCAATTTTAAGACTTCAACTCCCAGAATTCCCCAACCGACTTCACCAGCTGAGGAATCCTGGGAGTTGAAGTCCATATGTGCTACGGCAGGGGTGTCAAACTCGAGGCCTGGATCCGGCCCACGGGGTTCTTAGATCTCGCCTGCGGGGAGCCCATTTTTGCTGGCAGAGCACTCTGGCCACCACAGGCGCCACCCCCTCCAACACAAAAATGATGTCATGCTGGCCACACCCTCCTGGCCCCTTCGAGGTCAAACGCAACCCTGCTGCTGCCCTCAATGAAACCGAGTTTGACACCCCTGTGTTAGAGTTACCAAGGCTGAGAAACCCTGTTCCGGATAGTTTTCGAATAACCAAACTGCACCATTCTAACCTTTGAATGAATGGAGAATGTATTCTTTGTGCATGTCCAGAGGCTAAAATAAAGAAAACAGGAGACCCACCGGCAGTTTTTAGAAGGAGTTGGTCAACCTCTGATGTAATCCAAGTCTTGCTTGTCAACAGTGGTTGTCCAAATTCCCCTGGGAAATCACAGATGGATGGGATAGGCCCGTTTTTCCTGTGACCTAGTCCTCCACATCCCGAATAGCTGAACATGTGATTAGATGGGTTGGGAAAAAGGAACCTGAGATTAATCTCGTGGCTAATAATAAAAGTACTATAAATAAATCAATGGAAGTAATTCATGACGGCTAAGTTTCTGCTCCAGTTGGGAGTTTAAGCTGATTTATAACTGCCTTTTATGTCACTCTTATCAGGGTGAGACAACGGTGTTTCCTGTATGTTGCAGAGGACTTCTCAATCTTTCTGGGGCAAAGGATGAGCTTTATCTAACATTCCGTTTGGGGAGAAAGAAGTTAAGTGAATTTGGAATGTCCAAGTGAGTCCTGAGATTTTTAAATACATGGCTGTGGAACAGTGGGGGGTTCCGGGAGGTACAGCCTGGTACGGCCATACTGGGAGTAACCAGGGAAAATGGCTACCATACTGGTACCCGCCTGCGTTCTATGGGTGTTTATATCACGAGAGGCCCATTGCGCCTGCGCACACAGTGTGCTATGCCTGTGTGATCTAACAAAGTTTGTTGTTAGCTGCAAAGTTATGTCCGACCCATCGCAACCCCATGGATAACATTCGTCCAGGCCTTCCTGTCCTCCACCATCCCCTGGAGTCCATTGAAGCTGACGCCGGCTGCTTCGGTGACTCCATCCAGCCCCCTCCTTCTCTGCCGTCCCCTTCTTCTTCTTTTGCCTTCCATCGTTCCCAGCATGAGGCTCTTCTCCAGGGAGTCCTTTTTCCTTCTCCTTTGAGTTTCCTCTTCAGGATCTGGCCTTCTAAAGAACAGTCAGGGTTGATCTCCTCTCGGACTCACCGGTTGGATGGCCTTGCTGTCCAAGGGACTTGTGGGAGTCTTCTCCAGCACCAGAGTTCAAAGGCCTCCATTCTTTGGTGCTCAGCCTTCCTTATGGTCCAACTTTCACAGCAACTGGGAAAACCATAGCCTTGACTAGACACACTTTTGTTGGCAGGTTGATGTCTCTGCTTCTTAGTAGGCTGTCTAGATTTGCCATTGCTTTCCTCCCCAGGAGCAAACACCTTTTAATTTCTTGACTGCAGTCCCCATCTGCGGTGATTTTGCAGCACAGAAAAAAAAATCTGTTACTTCCTCCATTTCTTCCCCATCTATTTGCCAGGAATTGAGAGGGCTGGGTGTCATGATCTTAGTTTTCTTAAGGCTGAGTTTCAAGCCAACTTTTGTCCTCTCCTTCTTCACCTGCATCAAGAGGCTTTTTAGTTCCTCTTCACTTGGAGAAAGATACAGAGATGATTTCCCCAAACACCATCGCTCTACTTTCTACATCACAACCCAAGGATACTTCTACAAAGCAGCAACTATTGTTGTGCAAGAATCCAATTCGGGTCGGTTACTGGAACCAGAAGCTTAATCTGCTGAGGTTTCGGACTTGTGCTGGAGCCCATTCTCAGGTAAGTTCCCTCTCACCAGAATGTGTGAAAGGCTCTAGTACGAATCCGAAAGCTTGGAAGACGAAACCTCTGGTCCTGGTGACCAACCCAGAGTAGATTCTGCAATATTATCTTGGGACACGTATGTACATTTCCATTCATGAGAATCATTGTTTTGTTTGGAAGTGGCAAAGTTGAACCACATTTGAATGCTATCAGGAACTAATTTGGCATGTTATTAGCTAATGAATAATTTCCTTACGCAAATCCATCATCAGGTCTATAAAAAGGGGAAAGAGAGGGCTTGGATTTGAATGGATTGCGTCTGCCGGATCTCAGATCTGTAGGTAAGTTGTGATGGATTTCTCTCTTTCTTAGCATAGAGGGTGGACATCCACTCTCTTTCATTATTACTTTTCTCTCCTTGTTTTTGTTTTCCATACCCAGATTAGCGTTACTTCAAAAGCTGCCAAATTATTTTGTAGGTGGATTTCTGAATGGTTAGAGACAGATTTCTATATTTACTCCTGTGGGATTTTCAAACCTGAACTGGTCCAGGGCTAAATAGATGAGGGAAGAGAGTACAAAGTGAATTCAATGGCTTTGCAAACTTCTAGCCGAACAGTAGAAAATGTAATGCTATTTTTTTTTAAAGAGGCTGGGAAAGACTTGGAGAAAAAAATGGGCAGACAACTTGTTTAAAATATGTGGAAATTCCCCACCCTTCTTTATTGAAAGTTCTTGGACCTCAGCACTTACAATTGCACTCTTTAAAACCTGGAAGCTCACTTTGACATTTTGCACTAACCAGAAATGATTCAACCAGAAATTATTTACCGTGTGGCACGGCAGGCAAATAATAAATCTTAGAAATAAATAAATCACCCAATCATACAATAGCACTCATCGGCCAACCCTGCCTTTTATTCTCCCAGGGATTGTGAAATCCTGGGGCACATTTTAGAGGTCACAGTTTTAATTCAAGGATGACTTAGGTATCGCTCCTCTTGCACGTCTTCGTTTTAAAACCAACACAAAGCAAAACCATATGGCTTTGTAAGATGAAAGGCCTGTTTTGAAGCCAATGGATGAAATATGTGTTTCTTCACGCAACAGAAAGCATCCCCTCGTTGGAGCAGCTGCTGAATCCAGTTCTGTTTGTCCTTCACCCCAAGAAATCATGAAGGGAGATTTCATCCTCTGCCTTATTTCTATTCTCCTCCCTTGGGTCCATGGTGAGTCCTTTCAACCCTGAAATCTTGGGGTTCTGCTAGGCGTGTGAATTCCTGGGCAGAGGGTTACAAATGGATTATAGGCCTTACGTAAATGCAATTCTAGCTTTGCACCCTTCGTTTAGGGATCGTTTGAAGTTGCAAAGGGACCGAAAAAATGTGATCCAATCCTTGCACCTCTTCTGTCCAAGGCTTCTCAAGAGCATGAAGCAAACTCCTTGTCCCGACAACCCCCCCCCTTTTTTTTTTAAATTGACTGTGAATTCTGCTCATTCACATCCAGCAAAGTCTTTCAAGGGAGGATTTACAGTCACAAACTTGGCGAGCTGCCAGGCCAATATCTGCAAAACTTGGCAAGGAGTCTCGGAGAGTCACAAACAAACTAATGGTCTCCTGCAAACCCCACAGTTTTTCGGAGCTGCCCTCTTGAGTGGACATTTTCAATTTAACAGATTAGCACAGGGGTCCCCAACCTTTGCAACTTTAAGTCTGAAGGACTTCAGCAAAGCTGGCTGGAGAGGTCTGGGAGCTGAGGTCCTTCAGACTTAAAGTTGCAAAGGTTGGGGACCCCTGGATTAGCAGATTCAGAGAGTTGGAAAGGACCTTGTAAGTCATCCCGTCCAACTCCCCCTGCCCAAGCAGAAGACCCTACACCATTTATGACGGATGGCAGTCCAATCTCTTATTGAAAGCTTCCAGGGGTCCAAAGATCAAGGTCTGCTTAGGTCTGGGGACAAGCATCTCATCCTCCCCCAATAACTCACACTTTCACTCTCTCTCTCTCTCTCTCTCTCTCTCTCTCTCTCCCCCCCCCCTCTCTCTCTGCAGGAATGGTAAATATAACCTGTGCTTCATGTCCTCTTGGAAGCCCCATATGTGCAGCTAATTGCACAGGTTTTGCATGTGTCGCTTTGGCAGAAGTCAATACATTGGGTAAGAGTGCTGGATCTCATTGGACACCATGCATAGTGGTTAAGGTGCAGTAGTTAAGGCGCTGGTCTAGAAACTGGGAGTCTGTAAATTCTAGCTAAGTTCTTAAGCATGAAAATTGGCCAGAGAACTTTGGGCTAATCCCCAGGAGATGGTGAGTTCTAGTCCTGCCTTAGGCATGAAAGCTGGCTGGGCGACTTTGGGCCAATCACCAGGAGACAGTGAGTTCTAGTCCCGCCTTAGGCATGAAAGCTGGTTGGGCGACTTTGGGCCAATCACCAGCAGATGGTGAGTTCTAATCCTGATTTAGGCATGACAGCCCACTAGTAGACTTGGGGCCAATCACCCTTGTTTAGCCCAACTCACAGGGTGGTTGTTGTAGGCAAAATAGGAGGAGGAAGGAATATGGATTGTATGCTCACCGCCCTGAGTTGCTTATAAAGTAATAAAGTCAGGATAAAACCCAAATAAATGGATAATACTCAGTAGAATCTTCAGCTAAGAAGAGCTGAGGTGCTCTTTTATCAAAGCTAATGGGATAGCTCTGTTCTTCTCTATTTGTTTTTCATTCATTCTTCCCAGGTGGAAGTGTCAGTCCCAGTGGATCATACCAAGGATGCCTTGACTCAAAGTATTGTAGACCTCTGGCCTTCACCTTGACCACAGCTGCTGGACGTCACATCCAGAGCAATATGGCTTGTTGCTCAACATCTATGTGCAATGAAGGGTTAAATCTAACTGGTGGGTATTTCCTGGGCTTGGGAACTGTTCCCTTTTTTTTTTTTTTAAGAATTATTTTGTTTAAAAGAGGAAACTATAACATAAGGATGCTATTCCTTTATGCAATCCTATTTAAAATATACATTAGCAAGGAGGGGAAAAATACAAAGCTTCTCAAGAAACAGAAATCAATTTTAGAAAGTCTGTAAATTAATATTTGGAAGAGACCAAAAGTAGTCTTATTAAAGTCACACAATCACTGACGTTCTATAGGGAAAAATAAACATCAGAAACAATAAAGATTTCTGTGTTACACAGCTTCCAAGCAAATCAAAAATCTAGTATTCTATTCTATTATGTTCTGTTCTGTTCTATTCTATTCTATTCTATTCTATTCTATTCTATTCACTCATTCCGAAGTATTCCCCTCTCTATCTTAGGGACGATGGATTGTTGAAGAAAATCATTACTACATGCTCTTCCCTGGATTTTTCTAGATTTTTGCTATTACAGTCTTAAATCAGAAGCATAGGAGCTGCTCCCAAGGATAGAGGGGCATTAAGACAATGAGGAGTTCATCCTTTAACTGCACAACGCAACACTTTTTGTGTCCAACTTCTAAGGGGGACAACACAACCCTGGCTCTTGACCCAGAGGCCTAATGCATATCTGTTAGAAATTCTGCAGATAGACCAATGTTTAGACTGGGACCAAAAAAAAGAGCTATTCAGAGTTGGGTGGATCTTCATTGGGGGGGGGGGGGGGAACCCTTTACAAGTCAATGGAAAGGTGGTTAAAATACGATAAGTGTAAGGGAAGAGATATATGCTTATAGCCAATAGTTGACTTAGTGGTACAGGATGCCACATTTTGTTTAAAGCAGGGGTCTCCAACCTTTGCAACTTGAAGTCTGAAGGACTTCAGCTCCCAGACTTCTCCAGCCAGCAAAGCTGGGAATTCTGGGAGCTGAAGTCCTTCAGACTTCAAGTTGCAAAGGTTGGAGACCCCTGGTCTAAAGGTAGTATTGGTGCTATCAAAAGATTCAAAATAGTTCCTGGGTACACGATCAAAACTGGGAGCGTTGTGTGATCATGGCAGCAACCTTGATTTTTTTTGGGGACACTGAGATCCCTTGACATTCCTTCCCACTTGGATGCTAAGATGAAATCTATCTTGCTTTACAGTTCCCTCAGTTGGTACGTTGGAAAACGGAGTGCTTTGCCCAGCCTGTGAAAGCTACAACCAGAAAGCGTGTGAAATCAAAGGTCACATCGCCTGCACCGGAATCGAGCAGAAATGCATTACGCTCGCAGGAGAATCTATCGGTATTTCTTTGATTATTTCATTGCCCGTCCACCCCTTCCCCCAATATACGTGGCTAGAACCACGTCACCCTCAGGGGTGGGATTGAAAAAGTTTAGCAAATGATTCTCTGCCTGGTTGCTGGGTGGGCGTGGCCATGAAGGCGTGGCCTAGTCAGCTTCCTGCACCATGGCAGGAGTGGGGAGTGGAGAGTTTTTGCTTCCCCCCGGGTTCTGGAGTCCCTCCAGAGGCCGGAAACGGGCCTGTTTCTGGACTTCCGGTGAGCCCATTTTTCACCCTCCCCAGGCTCCGGAGGCTTTCCTCAAGCCTCTGGGAGGGCGGAAATGCCCAAATCCCACCCTGACCATGATCCTTAAAGCATGGTTGGCTCAGGAATTTTGGAAATTAAGGTCCATAATGCAATCCTAAATTGCATTAACAGAGGGATACAATCAAGATCAAGTGAGGTACTAATACCACACTACAAAGCCTTGTTAAGACCACACCTAGAATACTGCATCCAGTTTTGGTCACCACACTATATAAAAGATGTTGAGACTCTAGAAAGAATGCAGAGAAGAGCAACCAGGATGATTAGGGGACTGACGGCTAAAACATACGATGAACGGTTGCAGGAGCTGGATATGGCTAGTCTAGTGAAGAGAAGGACCAGGGGAGATATGAGAGCAGTCTTCCAATACTTGAGGGGCTGCCACAGAGAGGAGGGGGTCAAGCTATTTTCCAAAGCATATGTAGGCCAGACAAGGATTAATGGATGGAAACTGATCAAGGAGAGATTCAACCTAGAAATAAGGAGGAACTTTCTGACAGTGAGAACAATCAACCAATGGAACAGAAGTTGCCTTCCAAAGTTATAGGAGCTTCATTAGTGGAGGCTTTCAAGAAGAGATTGGACTGGCATTTGACAGAAATAGTGCAGGGTCTTCTGCTTGGGTGGGGGCTTGGACTGGATGACCTAAAAGGACCCTTCCAACTCTGTCAATCCGTAAAAGGGCCATAGTTCCCCAACCCTGCTGTAGGGTAAAATAAAAGAATCTATTTAGGAAGTTCTGTGTTGTTTGATTCTCACATGCAAGACAAACACTCCAGAGTTGAACCTGCATATGTGAACCAGATCCGATTCCACAATGCCCCACGCAAAATGATCCCCATGTTTGTATAAATGTAGCTCTGCTTATTTCTCTCGTTGCAGAGAAATCTCCGAATCAAACCTTCGCCATCAAGGGTTGTGCAACCCTGAATGCCTGCAGCTTGCAACAGAATGACCTGGTGCCCTTTGGAGGGAATATATATAAGCTGAGCGTGAAAGCAGCTTGCACCGACAGAGGCGTGTGGGGTGTGATTTCTTCCTCAGGTGTCATTTTTTCATCCCTGGCTGGAGTCCTCTTCATCCAGAGCCTTTCGTGAAGTCACCTGGTTGCTCCACTGTGATTGATAAAAAGGCCAACGTCTGGATGGTCTCCAGAATTGCAAATAAAATTTTCAAGTTCTTTTCATCCATGAGGTCCAGTGGTCTTTCAAACAAAGTGGGAGAAGGAATGAGGGCATTTATTTATAATAAGACTTGGTCTCTGTAATTCTTCAAGTCTCTCTGACATCACCTTTTCACTCCTCTCTTTTATTCTCTTTTTCTTACAAATACATTTTCTAATTCTCCCTACTCTTTGTTGGTTTAGCAAAGTGTCCTCTTGACCAGGGGTCCCCAACCTTTGCAACTTTAAGTCTGAAGGACTTCAGCTCCCAGAATTCTTCAGCCAGCAAAGCTGGCTGGAGAATTCTGGGAGCTGAAGTCCTTCAGACTTAAAGTTGCAAAGGTTGGGGACCCCTGCTCTTGACTATTGGAATTTGTTGTTGTTGTTGTTAGTTGCAAAGTCATGTCCGACCCATCGCAACCACGGACAACATTCCTCCAGGCCTTCCTGTCCTCTACCATCCTCTGAAGTCCATTTAAGCTCACACTGACTGCTTCAGTGATTCCATCCAGCCACCTCATTCTCTGTTGTCCCCTTCTTCTTTTGCCCTCAATCATTCCCAGCATGAGGCTCTTCTCCAGGGAATCCTTCCTTCTCCTTAGGTGGCCAAAGGATTTGAGTTTCCTCTTCAGGATCTGACCTTCTAAAGAGCAGTCAGGGTTGATCTCCTCTAGGACTGACCGGTTGGATTGCCTTGCAGTACAAGGGACTCACAGGAGTCTTCTCTATGAAACTTAAGGAAAAATACACAGGATTTCTGGCATGGATCTCAAATCATCCTCAAGGACTTACCTGTACAAAACAGGAGAATAATCAATCACATGGCAGCCTTCAAAGTTATGATGGACCTACCTTGGATAAAACCTTTAGAAAGATTTTCTAGGTGGGGGGAGCAATGTACAAATAAAACAAGTTAAGTATTTTTAAATTGAGGTTTCCTCTTCAGAACTTAATGGATTTCCCTAACATGCCAAGCTAGATATGGGGTGGGATTAATATGTTATACAACCATCAAAATCTAATTTGATCAGGAGAGACTTTTAATCCTGGGATAATTTCTACCAGTGGTGTCATATGAGCACTAAACCTCAGTCCACAAAGGAGCAATTTCCAATGTTACCCAATCAATTTTCCAAGAAAGAAGCAATTTAGGAAATCATATGGAACATAATTTGAGGAGGCTACTATGATCCTTACCATCTCCTCTTATGATAATACTTTCTCGAGAAGACTGAATTAAATTGGGCGGAAATAATAGAATAAAGTAGAATAGAATAGAATAGAATAGAATAGAATAGAATATGGAATGGAATGGAATGGAATGGAATAAGAATAAGAATAAGAATAAGAATTAGAATTAGAATTAGAATAAGAATTAGAATTAGAATTAGAATTAGAATTAGAATTAGAATAGAATAGAATATTATTTATTGTCCAAACAACAAACAAATAATACAATCATAAGATGCAAATAGGAGAAGGTAATAGAAAAGATGAGAATGATAGTAGTAATAAAGCCATACTATATGGGTAAATATCCTTAGATATAAGACAGTACTGTAGGAATTAAGTATTCAGCAGAGTAATGGCACGAGGCATTGGGGAAAACTGTCTTTGTGTCTAGTTGTTTTGGCATGCAATGTCCTATAGTGGTCTCCTGAGGGGAGGGGTTGTAACAGTTTATGTCCAACATGTGGACTAGTAGTCTAAAGATATCCTCTCAGTCACTCAGTGATCAAAAAAGCCATCATTTCACTTTCTGGAAATTACCCAATGACAAAATATGCCAGGAATATGTAAGAGTTCCTTAATCAAAAACTACATTTGAGGAAGGAGTGGTGACATCATCATTTCCTCTTGGGGGGTTGAGGTTTATCTGTTGAGAATGTTCAAATCTGCTCATTTTTCAATTTATGAGCATGTTGACTTTGATCTCGTATAAATCCTCCCAAGAGAGGTGGATTTCTAAAGGATTTAATGGTGGGCTCTCACCCATATCTTCCCCCTGTCTTCAAAGGGGCAAGTGTTATCTCGTAACTCTTCCCAGATGACAGCTTACCCACACAAACCACACAATTAGTTCCTTCGTAGCATGGGTGCACCACAGTCAAGTTGGTTATGGAATGAGGCGGGTTTTGGGTGGCAGGAAGGAATCCCGAGCCCTAACTCTCTGGGACCAATCAGCTGCTCATACTGTCAAGATATATCTAGGTTTAAGGCTGGGGATCGGGAGTCAAATATGAGTGATGCAGGAATCCCAAGTTGGCGTCAGATGGCTACAACTTGGTTCTGGAACTTGCTTTATGACTACGGAAGACAAACACAAGACTTCAACGGATAATCAGAACTGCAGAAAAAACAATGGCTACCAACCTGCTTTCCATTGAGGACCTGTGCACTGCACGAGTCAAAAAGAGGGCTGTGAAAATATTTGCAGACCCCTCGCATCCTGGACATAAATTTTTTCAACTTCTACCCTCAAAATGACGCTATAGAGCACTGCACAACAGAACAAATAGACAAAAGGACAGTTTTTTTCCCTGAATGCCATCACTCTGCTAAACAAATAATTCCCTCAACACTGTCAAATTATCTACTAAGATTGTATTACTATTCTTCTTCTCATCCTTCCTAGTTCTTATCTCTTCCTACTTATGACTATATCCATGTTGCTTGTATCTTTACCATTTATATTGTTTTATTTGTTTCCTAGTATGATTTGATTGCTTATTAGTAACCTATGACTATCATCAAGTGTTGTATCTTATGATTCTTGATGAATGTATTCTATTTTATTTTTCTTTATGTACACCGAGAGCCTATGCACGAAAGACACATTACTTGGGCCAAGAATTCTATTCTACACTATTCTAAGTAACGGTCAACAAAGAGTGGACACAGAACTCTGACCTACCCTGTGGTTGGTGGAACAAGCCACTGGTGTCATAATTGTGTTAGCCAATAATATTTCCCCCCACTTCTAATAGAGTGTGCTATTTACCTTAACCTAAGAAGGACAGTGATAAGAAGAATTAAGAGAAATATCTTTCAGCACCGAAATGTAAACTAGCTCCTGGACAACATGTAACTGGTGGCATGCAATGGGAATATAACTTTGGATCAGTAATGGCTTGCATGATTCCATATCTGATGCCCAAATTATGGAAAGAAGTTCATGTAACTGACATCCTTGATCAGTGTGTGTTGGCTTAGGAGTAAATCCCAAAGAATTCAGTTGGTCTGATTTTCAGGTAAGAAGGGTTAACCCTAAACTTTGTGAATAATAGTTGTGTCACCACCTCTTAATAATAGGGGACATATCTGGTTGCTAAGACTTTCTCTATGGGAAAGATGTGTCTTAAATCTGTGTAGGCCATGTAGGGCCTTATGGTGGCAACCAGACCCTTGAGTTTCACTGGAAACAAGCTTGCAATCTGCACAGTTTCCCCAGCAGCAGTGCGACATGGCAACATCACAACTGCCCACAAAATATGACATTTTATACTCATGATGTTTCCAAATGATCTTCAAGCGCTCTTCTACGCAAAGCAAATTTTAGTAGTCCATGCAAGTGATGATGTGCCTTTCTTTAGAATATCCTTCAGTATGATAATGGTCAGCAAATTCAGGTTGAGTGATGGGTTTTACAAGTGGGACTTTGGATCTGCCTTTTCCCTGGCCTATTTTTTATATCCTTTCCAACCCAGGAAGTTTCCTCGGCTAGAAGATTCCAGATGTTGATGGAGTTGCCACCTCAACTACAGCCTTCCATTCTCTCTGGTTCTGAAGAGAATGGGTATATTGCTGATTTACTACCTCTTTGATTTTCTGCTGGCTATTGGTAAGTTACCAGGGCCTAATTCATAATAGTACAGCCCAAACACTGGACCAGGCCTTAAGCAGTATCTCATTCTCTTAAGTGATATGTATATATATATATATATATATACTTTTATTTACGGTCACAGACCAAAACACAAGTACTACAGGAAGAAATGTTAAAAAAAAAATAATTATCATAATATCATAGCAATGGATCGCCAATAGCTTAACTAAGGAAGGTTACAGCATTCTCCCCTAATGGTTACAGCTCTTAAGAAGAATTTTGAGACCTGAAAAGTGATATATGGAGAGCCATCTCCTAGGCAGTGGGCCATCAAGTTACAACCATTGAGTCTAGGAGGGATGGTTTCAAGGAGAGACAGTAACTTAGATCTGTCTGCGTTATACATGGGGCAAGATAGAAGGACATGCTCCGCGGTTTCAACCTCGGCTCTGTTGCAAGGGCATAGCCGCTCGTTAATCGGGAGCCTCTTGAAGCGACCATCCAAAAGTGCTGAGGGCAAGACATTAAAGCGAGCTAGGGAGAAAGCTCTTCTATACTTAGGGATGGTTAAAGTATAGAAATAGGAAGCCATCCTCAGTCCGTAATTATTGAATTGATTGTAGGTCAGGGGGGCTTAAGTGATATGTTATGATGACATACCTCTAGGTCAGTGGTGGGATTCCAAATCTTTTCTTACCGGTTCTATGAGAGAGCGCTTCCTATGCATGCTTGTGCAGCACTCATAGACCGCCCTTGGTGTCAGCACTGATGAGGTCAGATGAGGTGGGCAACCCGCTCTGCCACACGAATCAGCTGAGCTAAAAAGATAAGGGAATATAGGACAGGGAATGATGGGGACAGGAGGACAGGGCCAGAGGTGGTATTGGCTGGTTCTCCAAACTACTAGAAATTTCTGCTACCGGTTTGCCTGAACCAATCCGAAACGGCTGAATACCACTTCTTCTCTAGGTACCACAAGATGGAAAGTCTGTGTGATAGAGAAGATGGGGGGCATTTTTAAACGCTGTTGAGGGGCACCATGTGCTCATTTTATATCACAATACACTGTTTTGTCATCTAGTTCATCAGTGTCTACCCTGTTTCCCTGAAAAGAAGCCCTCCACGGATAATAAGTCCAATCGGGCTTTTGAGTGCATGCGCTAAAATAAGCCCTCCCCAAAAATATCGCAACACAACAGCAGCCATGAGGGGACCACGCTCGCCGCCTCCTGCACCTCAAAAATAATAAGACCTCCCCCTAAATAAGGCCAAGCACTTATTTCGGAGGTCAAAAGAAAATAAGACCGTGTCTTATTTTTGGAGAAACGCAGTAGTTGGATGAATTGTGCTTCTCCAATTCCTTCAGCATTTTCCCTCACTTGCCCCCTTACAATTCTTACAATTGGAAGCAGTGAGGATGGCGTACAAATTAGAATCTTTACCCTGCAGACTCTGTCCTATAAAAACCTAACACCAGAAGGCCCTCGAAGTTATAAAACAGGGCACCTCTTCTCTTTCTTCTCCAACAAATTTCTGGATTGTTTTTACGGCGAGGTAGAAAGTTGACTTTCAAGACTATTTCCCCCCCAATTCTATACCATGCAAAGAGCAAAGGGCAGAAGTTTTTGATGCTGATAAACACGCATCTTTTGCTGCTATCTCACGTGAAGCGTGATTGAGGATAAAGAAACTGTTAGGTGACATTTGTGCTATCAAGATAAATGAAGGAAGACCGGTGCACATTGCTTTGCTAATCTTCTCTTCCAGGGCTTGGCTTACAGTGTGAACGCTGCAGCAGCAAAACCAGTTCCTGCACTGGAGCCCCATATAATTGTCCAAAATCTGAAAAGGCCTGTCTGATCCTTACCATAGAGAACATTATCGGTGGGTATCTTTGGCTTTTGAGGGGTGGAGAGGATTGGAATTCTTCCAGACTAGCACCAAGGTTGCCTGGTTATTAAAAGGCTATTTTGGAAAAGAGGAATCTGCCTGCCTGCCTGCCTGCCTGCCTGCCTGCCTGCCTGCCTGCCTGCCTGCCTGCCTGCCTGCCTATCTATCTATCTATCTATCTATCTATCTATCTATCTATCTATCTATCTATCTATCTATCTATCTATCTATCTATCTATCATCTATCTATCATCCATCCATCCATCCATCCATCCATCCATCCATCCATCCATCTATCTATCTATCAACCAAGATGATTAGGGGACTGGAGACTAAGACATATGAAGAACGGCTGCAGGAGCTGGGTATGTCTAGCTTGATGAAGAGAAGGACCAGGGGAGACATGATAGCAGTGTTCCGATATCTCAGAGGGTGCCACAAAGAAGAGGGAATCAAACTATTCTCCAAGGCACCTGGGGGCAGGACAAGAAGCAACGGGTGGAAACTAATCAAGGAGAGAAGCAACTTAGAACTAAGGAGAAATTTCCTGACCGTAAGAACAATTAACCTCTGGAACAGCTTGCCTCCAGAAGTTGTGAATGCCCCAACCCTGGAAGTCTTTAAAAAGATGTTAGATAGCTATTTGTCTGAAATGGTATAAGGTTCCTGCCCACGCAGGGGGTTGGACTAGAAGACCTACAAGGTCCCTTCCAACTCTGCTATTGTATTGTATTGTATTGTGTATCTATCTATCTATCTATCTATCTATCTATCTATCTATCTATCTATCTATCTATCTATCTATCTATCTATCTATCTATCTATCTATCTATCCCTTTCCCCATCCCTTTCCCTATCCCTATCCCTATCCCTATCTCTAGTTCGAGTCCTAACACTGCATGGCAGGGTGAGCTCCTGTCGGTCGCCTCAGCTCCTGTCCACCTAACAGCTCGAATGCATGTTCTATGCAAGTAGATAGATAGGTACCACCACCAGTGGAGAGACAAGCTGGTGCTCTGTGCAGTCAGTCAGATTCCTGATGGCTCTGAACCTTCCCGGTTGCGGTAACTGTTTGCGAGGCAGCTCTGGGAAGGGTGACCCTGCAGGAAGAGACACTCATCTTTGTCTCTGGTGCAAAGCCAGTTCGCCTTCCCATGGCACACCATAGGAAGTGTACAAACATCTAGCCAACCAAACTAGAAAACCGGCAGCAGAGCCAAACTGCCATGCAATAGCATGGTAGTCTCCTGGCTAATGTAACAACCTGGTATGCTAATAATAATTATAACCATGGAATGTTCAGAGGGAAGAAGTCTCATTCCTTTATTTTACTTGGGTTATGGTCTTGAATTTTTCTGGCCCCTATGGATCCTCCAGGGACCTGCTCTCCAAACCTCTTCCTTCGGACGTGACCGTATCTAGCTCTGATGCTTGTCTTGTTCTCCTCTTGCAACCCCAGAGAACAATCAATGGTTCTCCACCTACAAAGGCTGCGTGCCAACCAAGAACTGTCCTTCTCTTTCCACGAGTTTCACGTTTCCTTCGAAGCATGAGCGAAGGACGGCCATGTGCTGCTACCGTGATTTCTGCAACAAAGGAGTTGTGAAATGTAAGCAAGCGACTCCCCCCCCACCCCCACCCCCCAAAATGTCTGAATTCTTATTGATCGGGAGTGTTCCTCCTTTTTCAAGATCTCTTGATTACAGGAGATTTCAGGTTCTTCAGCATTTTGTTTTGTTTTTTGCTTTACAAAAATGCAAACCTGGGGTGTGTAGGATTGCGCAAGGGCAGCTGAAAACATGTTTGGATTCCTGATATTGAGTCGATTCATGTATGGCTTAGAACAGGGGTCTGCAAAGTCGGCTCTTTTAAGACTGGTGGACTTCAACTCCCAGAATTCCCCAGCCAGCATAGCTGGCTGGGGAACTCTGGGAGTTGAAGTCCACCAGTCTTAAAAGAGCCGACTTTGCAGACCCCTGGCTTAGAACAGCGTTTTTCTAACCTATAAGATGTGGGGGACTACACCAGGGTGCTAGCTGAGGAATTCTGGGAGTTGAAGTCCTTATTTTCCTAAAGTTGTGAAGGCTGAGAAACACTGGCTTAGCGCAGTGATTGCCCTTGCATGCCCACGCCCGTAACGCAATTCGCCCAGCCATCCTGCAAATCGGCGCGCTCCCCCAGCACTCCCCATGCCCCCCAATGCACAAAATTGTTAGCAACCGGTTCTCTGTCCGGTGGGTGGGCATGGCCATGGTGGGCGTGGCCTAATTGGCCTCCTGCACCCTCCCCAGGCACCGGAGGCTTTCCTCGTGGCTCCAGGAGGGCAAAAATTTCCTCTCCGGAGTCTCTGGATATTCTCCGGAGACCAGAAACAGGCCCAATTCCGGAATGCCTGGGAGGCCTGTTTTTCCCGCTCCCAGAGCCTCCATGTGGGCCCTGCACTTACCTGGCATCCAAAATGAGCTGCGTGGAGATTCCTGGGACCAAAACCAGACCACAGGGGGCCCACACTGCACCTCCCGCATGTGGGGCAGGGACCAGAAAATTGGCTGGCTGGCGGAGCTCAGCTGGGTGATGACCCGTTGGCCCACGGAGAGGGCGCCATGTGCCACCTGTGGCACGCATGCTATAGGTTCACCATCACAAGAGTGATGAGCAAGAACCAAGCGGCAATTGGGCTTTCAGTTTCCCATGGATATTATAAATTGCATGTATCTGATTGCGGGTCAGAATATGCGGAGATCTGGGAGGTGCAGATTAGAGGAAGTCTGATTTAATTCAGGCGGGGGCTGCCTGGGAGAGCCCCCTCGGATCCCATAATAAGCCTCCTTGAAGTTCTTGATGGAACCATCTGAGAGTTAAGTGGCACTAACCTACCTATGTGTTGGCTTCTCCCAGTGGAAGACGCAAAGAAAACACGAAATGGACTGAAATGCCCAGGGTGCTTTTCAATGAACCGGCAATGCCAAGCCACGGAGATGCTAAACTGCCATGACCAGGAGCACAAGTGTGTTTACATGGATGTGACTGTGCAACACGGTAAGTTCCTTCAAGATGCAGAAGAGCTTGAAAAAGGAGCCATTTGGTTCATACCTCCCGCCAGGCCAAATATTTTGGGAACACGTAATATTTGTAATAGTTTTTGGACCTTGAGAGGGAAGATATCTATACATTTATATTACAGGTAATCCTTGACTTACCACATTTCGTTGGGCCGGGGTGGGCGTGGCCAGCTTAATGTCACGCCTGTCGGGGGCGCTTGTGGTGGCCCAAGCACTTTCTGACTTCCGGTGGGCCTGGTAGGTCCATTTTTTGCCCTCCCAAGGCTCCAGAGGCTTTCTAGGAGCCTGGGGAGGGCGAAAAAAGGACCTACACACAAACCGGAAGTTCAGGAATGGACTTCCATGTTGCCCGTTGGGCCATTTTTCTCCCTCTGGAGGCTTCAGGAGGACAAAAAATGGCCGAAAATCAAGGCCGAAAACCAGCTGGTCAGCACGCTCATGTGCGCTGGAGCTGACAGGGCAACGCCTCGCGTGCCCTCAGAAATGGCTTTGCGTGCCACCTGTGGCACCCGTGCCATAGGTTCACCATCATGGCCCTAGAGAGTTCAGAAACTTCCAGAGGTGACATTTCCCCCCTTTAATTCCTGCAGATGATCAGATCTACCTGTATGCCAAGCGCGGCTGTGGGACCAACCAAGCCTGCAGGAATAAAGAACGCACATTTGGCATCCCTGGGCTGTATGCCGAAATGTGGAAGAATGTTACATGTTCTCGTGCTGCCAAGTGATTGATTTAATGAGCGAAGGGGCTAGTCCCTTACATCTTCAGAAGCCGGGCAAGTAGAGCGAAACTGTACCAGAGTTCTAATGACGTTTGAACAAGGAGCTCATTTCTTTTTTTATGGCGGAATAAAATCTTGTTGTGCTTCTTTTATGACAAGGTGGCTTGAGTTATTCGAATGGTTCTTCCATATGGTTCCTAGGTTGCTCTTCGGAACTCCTCCAGAGTTACTTTTTGCAAACTGGAAAACACTTTTAGGATGAAACGTTGTACATTCCTGCAGGGTTAATGACATTTTTCCCCCTGTTCTCCAAAGTTCTCCAAAGCTCATAAAAATGAAGTCCCTGCCTTTCAAATGATAATCGAACGCAGGAGTCCTCAACCCCTGGGCTCTGAACCGACACCGGACGGCAGCATGCTAGCAATCAGGCCATGCAAACAAGTGAAGCCCCATCCATTGGATGCAGGCAGCATGCAAAACCACACTGCCTCCAGCCTGATGAAAAAAACCTCTCTCCATGGAACCAGTCCCTGGACCCCAAAAGGTTGGGGGCTACTGATCTAACACACACAATGCAGAAGGGGAAAAATAAGATGGAGAAAATAATCACACTGAGATGAGATTTAAATACACTTAGAAGCAGTATTTAGAGTAGAGTAGAGTAGAGTAGAGTAGAGTAGAGTAGAATAGAATAGAATAGAATAGAATAGCAGAGTTGGAAGGGACCTTGGAGGTCTTCTAGTCCAACCCCCTAGGCAGGAAACTCTACACCACTTCAGACAAATGGTTATCCAACCTCTTCTTAAAAACTTCCAGTGTTGGAGCATTCACAGCTTCTGAAGGCAAGCTGTTCCACTTATTAATTAAGAAATTTCTCCTTAGTTCTAGGTTGCTTCTCCCCTTGATTAGTTTCCATCCGTTGCCTTTTGTCCTACCCTCAGGTGCTTTGTAGAATAGCTCGACTCCCTCTTCTTTGGGGCAGCCCCCGAGATATTGGAACACTGCTATCATGTCTCCCCTAGTCCTTCTTTTCATCAAACTAGACATACCCAGTTCCAGCCACCATTCTTCATATGTTTTAGTCTCCAGTCTCCTAATCCTCTTGGTTGCTCTTCTCTGCACTCTTTCTAGAGTCTCCACATCTTTTCTACATCGTGGTGACCATAACTGAATGCAGTATTCCAAGTGTGGCCTTACTAAGGCATTATAGAATGGTATTAACACTTCACATGATCTTGATTGTATGTATACTGTCTTAATATTTGGGAATGTAATGATAGCTTAGATCAGGATTGTCAAACTCGATTTCACTGAGGGATGCATCAGGCTTGTGTTTGACTTCCGGGGGGCTGGGAGGGAGTGACCAAGGTGGGCATGGCCAGCTCGACAGCACTCATGTTGGAGGCGCCTGTGGTGTCCCAAACGCTCTGCCGGTGAAAATGGACCCTAGAGCTCAGTTTTCAGCTGCAACAGCCTCCTGCAGCCCTCTGCCAGCAAAAACAGAGCTCGGAAAGGCTGCCTACAGCTCACCCAAGCTTCATTTGTGCTGGCAGTGGCACCGTGGGCAGCTCCTTCGCTGCTCCCAGGGTGGCCCCACGGGCCAGATCTAATAATAATAATAATAATAATTTATTACATTTCTAAACCGTCCCCTCTCCCCAAAGGGACTCGGGGCGGTGATCTAATCACTCTGCATGCCAGATCCGGCCTGCGGGCCTTGAGTTTGACACCCCTGGCTTAGATGATATCCCCCAAAGCTGATGGTCCCCTTGTTTCTCCTCCCAGGGCAGTGAGTCCTATCAGGTTCTGAGAGAAGGGAGAAGACCTCTGCCCTGACCACGAGTGGGGAAAGCCTTGTTGGTATTTTTCCTCTTCCCATTGATCCGAGAAGTAACGTTCCACCATGTCGTTCTGGTCACTAAGCTCAGAACAAGAGTTCCACTCAGTGATTGATCTTTTCTGCAACGTGGGAGGCCAGGAACTGTGCTGGTTTCCCATCCTCATTGTCTTCTTGTCCCTCCCACTCTCTCCTGCCAAGAGGCTATAAGCCCCCATCAGCTCTCCAAGCCTAAGTCACCCCTCATCCAGGAGCCAGCTCAGTTCTGGGTTTTTCTCATGATCTTCTGGGTTCAAAGACCATGCAGGGGTCCACAGTTATCTACTTCTCCTTCTCTATCCTGATCTCTACAGGTAAGCCCTTTAGATTTTGATTAAGAATGCCACCGGGTGAGAACCCAACTTCTCAAGCCTTCCTTCTTGGCATCCTTCAGTCTCAAAAGACTCTGGTATCGTGCTCTGGAAAGAGGTCCTAAAGCAGCATCTGGTGCGGCTAAAAAGGTCAATTTGGGAGTGGCAAACCCTTCCATACTGAGGGCAGATGCATTCTGTTCCCTGCCCAGCCCCCAGATTTCACTGCTTCCAAGACTGCCTCTTTGCCTCATCCTGCCGAACAAGTGTCTCTTCGAATTGGAGAAGGCCATGCTCCGTCTTTAGCCTCCAAACTGAATGATCAGAGGTCAAAGCTTCCCAGTTGTTAACGTCCATTCCCAAGGCCTTTAGATCCCTCTTGCAGATATCCTTATATCACACCTGTGGTCTCCCTCTGGGGCGCTTTCCCTGCACTGATTCTCCATACAGGAGATCTTTCAGAATCCGACCACTCAGCCATTCTCACGACCTGCCCAAGCCAGCGTAGACGTCGCCGTTTTAATAGTGTATACATGCTAGAGATTCCAGCATGTTTCAAGACTGCGCTCTTTGGAATTTTGTCATGCCAGGTGATGCCAAGAAAACATTGCAGACATCTCTGGTTTTACATATACCAGGGGTGTCCAAACTTGGGAACTTTAAGACTTGTGAACTTCAACTCCCAGAATTCCCCAGCCAGCTAGGCTGCCTGAGGAATTCTGGGAGTTGAAGTCCACAAGTCTTAAAATTCCCAAGTTTGGACACCCCTGACATATACTAACTGCAGCCAGATTTGTATTTATACAATAGCAGAGTTGGAAGGGACCTTGGAGGTCATCTAGTCCAACTCCCTGCCTAGGCAGGAGGCCCTATACCATTTCAGACAAATGGCTATCCAACATCTTCTTGAAGACTTGTAGAGTTGGGGCATTCACAACTTCTGGAGGCAACTTCTGTTCCACTGATTCATTGTTCTCACTGTCAGGAAATTCCTCCTCAGTTCTAAGTTGCTTCTCTTTGCACAACAACAATGGAAAAATGATGAGATTCCGTCAGATGGGAAAGTAATTAAGAAAATATTAGAATGCGCAGTATAGTTGTTTTCTTACTGCTGTGCCTTATCCCTAGGAAAGCCACTGCCCATTAAAAATAGGTCACCAATTCTCGACTTTTTTGGACCGTACCCTGGGATTGTTCCTGACTCCAATGGCGAGTAAACTCCAAATTGGTTGCAACTCCTAAGGTTTATCCACAGTCTTTTCTCTTTCAGGGTTTTGTTTGAAGTGTGAACATTGTAGCAGCAACAGCGGTTCCTGTACTGGTGCCCCACACATCTGCCGACCGTTCGAAAACACCTGCCTGATTCTCACCACCGAGACAACCATTGGTGAATGACCCTTCTGGCTTGCTCCGGGGGTGACTAGTTATTCACTGAGGACTGGAAACTTGGAGGGAGGGCTCCGTTCCCTGAGCAGGGCTGGAAGTTGAACAGGGCTTGTTTTGTTTGTTCCCTGAAATGATGGACATGCCAAAGGTAGCGTGGTGTAAAGTTGAGAAAAGTAGCAGAACTTGAATTTAAATATATATTTTCTGGCACAATTTGGCTGTTAGTCAGTCTCTACTGAAAGGTGCACCTGAGCATTGCAAGAAACTGTCATCTGGTTTAGGAACAATTAACTCATTGATTCTGGGATGAAGCGTCTATGGAGATTCTCAGTCATTCAGGTCCCAAAGGTGTTTGGTTCAGGAGGCAACTGGACTTTATGGTTTTTATGAATGCATTTATGATGACTATGATCATGATTTATCACTTATATCTTTTATGTACATTCCTTTGCACCAAAGACAAATTCCTTGTGTGGCCAATCATGCTTGGCAATAATGAATTCTATTCTATTCTATTCTATTCTATTCCTCTACTCTACTCTACTCTACTCTACTCTACTCTACTCTACTCTACTCAACATTCTATACTCTACTCTACATTCTACTCTACTCTACATTCTACTTTACATTCCATTCTACTCTACTCTACTTTACTCTACATTCTATTCTACTCTACTCTACATTCTATTCTATTCTACTCTACATTCTACTCTACTCTATTCTACATTCTATTCTATTCTACTCTACATTCTACTCTACTCTACATTCTACTCTACTCTACTCTCTACTCTACTCTACATTCTACTCTACTCTACTCTACTCTACACTCTACTCTACACTCTACTCTACTCTACTCTACTCGACTCTACTCTACTCGACTCTACTCTACTCTATTTTATTCTATGAAGACGTTTTGCTTCTCATCCATGAGCTAAAGAAGGATGAAAAGCAGAACGTCTTCAAAGAAAAACCAGAAAGTCCAGTTGCCTCCTGAAAAAAAGCACCTTTGGTTCTGGGTTGAAATGAATTTGAGGAAGCAGATTAAAGTCAAGGGCCATTTGGGAATACAGATAGTGTTCCACTTACAAACGAGTGATGTTCTAAAAGGTTGTTTGGAAGCCCATTTTGTTTGCAAGTCCAATCAAGTGGACATACGTGGCATGCTATTTATTTATTTATTTAAATTTATATCCCGCCCTTCTCCACAGAGGACCCAGGGCAGCTATAAACTAACTTTCATCCAACCTCCAGGATATTCTTGGTTGGAAGTGCAGGTAGCTTTGTTCATATTGGTGCAAGTTTGCAACTCAAACTTTTGTAAGTGGAATCATGCCTGCAACCACTTTTTGGATCCCAGTGGTGCATTTGAAACGTGGAGAACATATTTCTTTCCCCCTTTCAATCCCTGAGTGGGTTTTCCTTCTGCAAGAACTTGACTTTGCTAATCCCTGCCTTGACTGTCGCTCTTCCCACTGCACAGGAAATGATGTGTGGCTTGCCACTTACAAAAGCTGCAGCAAAAGCAAGTATTGCGTTCCATCGCCAATGAGCTTCACCCTCCCTTCGAGGCGCAAGAGGAGTGCCGCGAAGTGTTGCCGCAAAGACCTTTGCAACAGCGGGACCGTGACATGTAAGCGCTACTAGTCTCCTAGTAGTCCATGAGCCGCCGTGGTGCAGTGGTTAGAGTGCAGTACTGCAGGCTACTTCTGCTGACTGCCGGCTGCCTGCACTTTGGCAGATCGAATCTCACCAGATTCAAGGTTGATTTAGCCCGAGGGGGTAAAATGAGGACCCAGATTGTTGGGGGCAATATGCTGACTCTGTAAACAGCTTAGAGAGGGGTGTAAAGTACAGTGGTACCTCGGTTCACGAACTTAATTCGTGAAATGACTCTGGTCGCGAACCGAATTGGTTGTGAACCGAGGCACAATTTCCCATAGGGTTTAATGTAAATCCGGTTAATCCGTTCTGACCTTGTTTTTTGGTCGTAATTCTTGAACTGACTCTGTTCGCGAACCGAATTGGTTGTGAACCGAGGCACAGTTTCCCATAGGGTTTAATGTAAATCCAATTAATCCGTTCTGATCTTTCTTTTGTTTTTAATTCTTGAACTGACTCTGTTCGCGAACCAAATTGGTTGTGAACCGAGGCGGAGTTCGTGAACCGAGGCGGAGTTCATGAACAGAAGCGGAGTTCGTGAACCAGACCATATTTTTATGAACTTTTCTGTTCGTGAACCGAGGCGGAGTTCGTGAACAGAAGCGGAGTTCGTGAACCAGACCATATTTTTATGAACTTTTCCGTTCGTGAACCGAAACGGAGTTCGTGAACCGGAGCACATTTTGAGGAACTTTTCTGTTCGTAAACCGAATTGGTCGTGAACAGAGGCGTTCGTGAACCGAGGTACCACTGTACTGTAAAGCAGTAAGTCTAAGTAACAGAATTTTCCAAGGCTGAAAATGCTTTCCCATTTCTCTGCTCTTCCATTCCAGAGAACTGGGAAGAGTCAATTCTGAGTTATTTTCTCTACTCCCGTTCATGCTTTAGACTCAGATGTTTCTTATCAGACTGTTATTCCAGCTGTGGTCCTTTCTTCTGTCTTTCAAAGCTATTCTCACCACCTACTACAGGGTAGTTCTTGCTTACTATGACTGCCCGGTTTTAGCGATGGCTTCAGATTTTGGCCGCACTGAAAAAGTAACTTTATGACTTATGCCCATCACACCCATGTGATCAAAATGATTGTAGGTGATCCACTTAAGAACTGTGGAGGAAGGGGAAGCTGCTGTGGCCTAGAGGTAGAGCTCTTGCCTCACAAGCAGGAGGCTGTGAGTTCGATCCTAGGTAGAAGCACATGTAGGGTCTTCTGCTTGAGCAGGGGGTTGGGCTAGATGACCTGCAAGGTCCCTTCCAACTCTGTTCATCTGTTAAAGTGAGGTCGTACATCTGTTGTGGTCATGGGATTTCTTGCTGCACAACCATGCATCAGGGTTCCAATAGCAAACAAAACTCCGAGGCCAGTAGATTTCTCAAAGAATAGTTTTATTGGCAGGGTTCGGGTGAAAACTGACTTGGAAGGTTCCCGCAGTTTTCACCTAATTAAAAGTAAAAGTTTTTTACCTTCCCCAAACAATCAGTCACATGGTCCAATCAGGTTGCCGTCCGTTTGCCTGGTAACATCACTCCTCCTCTCTCCGATCAGATGTGAGAATGTCCTTGGTTCCCAGGAGAAAGTATTTTGTTTTGACTACAAAACCCCAACTATCTATCCCCCCTTCCTCCCTATCCCTCAGCTCCAGCGTGGCAACACTGAAGCTTCAACATGGCTTCGGCCAGGCCAGCTTCAGGGTTGACACCATGTTTACCTAATGACAAAGTTTCCAATCCCAATGATGGTCGTTAAGTGAGGACGACCTGTATAAAACGTGACTTCTGAAAACTGTGAGACAAACGCTAGTAAATCTTCCTGAGATAGAATCGGAGCGCTAACCCTTGGCTTTCATTTGGAATTCCAAGAAGTCAGAGCAAGGATCTTAAGATGAGGGGGAAATTGCTGGGGACTGAGAAGATGGGATGGCGATATGATCACGTCTGCTTGTTTCTGCCCATTTCCCAAGTGCCCAAACTCGGGATCCGCCCGAATGGAATGAAATGTCCTGGATGCATCTCACAGGATCCAACGTGCAAACCCACTGAGCTGATCCATTGCAACGGCTGGGAAGAGTATTGTGTCTATTACGATGTGACGGTGGAACAAGGTAAGATCCGAGGAATAGTATTGTCACCTGCGGTGCTGATGGGAAAGAAGGAAGTGTGTTGACCGGGATGAGCCTGATGATGTCAGGTATTTCCACCAGTGGTGCTATTCAGCCGGTTCTATCCGGTTCTAAACACTGGAGGTAAGCCTAAAAACAGGCTGAAAGCAGAAGGAATCCATTTTCATTGTGGCCTTTTGGCCATTGGATAAATACTATCCATCTCATAACTTGAACATTATTTTCAAAATGAAATTAGCTTGGCCAGTGCAGTCATGCTGAGAATTCTGTCCTTAATAGCAATAGTTTAATGAGAGTGCAGTCATTTTAATTAAATCCAGGCTCATCTCTGCAGTAGATTGCAATTACATCAATTTTACTTCCTTTTTTCCTCCCTCCCTCCTCTGACCCTCCCTCCCTTTCCTTTCCTTTCCGTTTCCTTTTCCTTTCCTTTTTTTCCTTTCCTTTCCTTTCCTTTCCTATCCTTTCCTATCCTTTCCTTTCCTTTCCCTTCCCTTCCCTTCCCTTCCTTCCTTCCTTCCTTCCTTCCTTCCTTCTCTGATCTTCCCTCCCTCCTTCCTATATTCTCCCTCCCTCCCTCCTTCCTTCTTTCTTCTCTGCCTGCCTGCCTTCTCTGACCCTCCCTCCTTCCCTTCTCTGACCCTTCCTCCCTTCCTTCCCTGATCCTCCTTCCTTCCTTCCTTCCTTCCTTCCTTCCTTCCTTCCTTCCTTCCTTCCTTCCTTCCTTCCTTCCCTCCGTCCCTCCATCCCTCCCTCCCTCCCTTTTATCCATACATCCACTGCTCATCCATCCACCCACTGGGACTGCTCATCTCAGAGCAATGAATGTAAAAGTTCTTCCCTCAAATGTCACAAGTAGTAAATATGTAAATTTCTTCCTCTCCTCCTGATAAGAAGGGAAGGTGCAGAGGAAGGAACGTGTTCCCGTTTCCATAGGACATTTGTTTTAAGAGTACAAAGCCCCCCCCCAATCCTCCTGAATGCTAGGAAATAACAATAAACCTGCTTGAAAACCGCCTCCCAAGACTCTGATCCCAGACTATCCCTGGCTTGATACGCAATGGACTTGCTTATTATCTTTCTCCATTCCTGCAGAGGGAAGATTCTACAGTCACGCCGAACGGGGCTGTGGGACTAAGAATGCTTGTCTGAATGAGCCACGCATTTACGGGGTGCCTGGAATGTACAAGGAGATAATAAAGAAATCCGAGTGCACCCCAGCTCCTAAAATCATCGGCAAATAGCCGCAACTTCAAGAAAACACCGAGCAAAGCGGAAGACACGATGAAGCATCTGATTCAGCGGATTTTCTATGAAAGGGGATAAAATCCTTCCGTCGAGCGCAGAAAAATCACATTTAATAAAATAACTTTTCAAAATGTAAACCTCTTGTTGGCTGCGTGCTAAATTGTGCCCATTTCTCTGCTAATAATCGAGCTAATTGTTTTATCAGGATTCACTCTGAAATATACTTTCCGGCAAGGAAAATATTTTTATGTTTCAGTAATATCTTAAAACGTGCATGTCGTCATTTTCCTGACGAAGAAAGAAAATAAATTTGCTTGAATTTGAATTTGCTGGAGGTCGTTAGGGTTAGGGTCAATGGCTAAGATGCTGAGCTTGTTGATCAGAAAGAATGCAGTTTGATGGTTTGAATCCCTAGTGCTGCGTAACAGAGTGAGCTCCCGTTACTTGTCCCAGCTTCTGCCAACCTAGATGTTCGAAAGCACGTAAAAAATGCAAGTAGAAAAAATAGGAACCACCTTTGGTGGGAAAGGAACAGGGTTCCGTGTGCCTTCAGCATTTAGTCATGCCGGCCACATGACCACGGAGACGTCTTCGCACAGTGCTGGCTCTTTGGCTTTGAAACGGAGATGAGCACCGCCCCCTAGAGTCGGGAACGACTAGCACATATGTGCGAGGGGAACCTTTACTTTTACCTTATGCTTTAGGCATTACATTCACACAATACCTGGAACCCAATTTCTGAACTGACTTTTTTTCTGGGGTTCCACAAATCAATGGATATTAAAGTTACTTAATGGCCAATGTTTATACACCTTAAATTAGTAATTTTTTTTAAAAAAAGAAAGGGAAAAAATCGGAGTTGAAAACTCCTTGTGCAAATGCAGCCATCTGCTTTTATAATCAACCATCCCTATGACCAGTGAAAGCAGACATTCTCATACCAGAAGCTGACATCTGCTAGATAGATTCCAATATTGGCATACAGTAATGAAAGATAAACATGAAATATTGCCTACAAGGTACAATTAGAAAATTTTATGATATTTATTAATGTGTGCACACACAAGAGATTTATGTAAGCACAATGAAAGTCGATGCAACTAAAAAAATTAATTAAAAAATCATTTAACAGATTAACAGAAGAGTTGAAAGGGACCTTGGAGGTCTTCTAATCCAATCCCCTAGGCAGGAAACCCTACACCACTTTCGACAAATGGTTATCCAACACATTCTTAAAGACTTCCAGGGTTGGATCATTCACAACTTTTGCAGGCAAGCTGTTCCACTGACTAATTATTCCCACAGTGAAGAAATTTCTCCTTATTTCTAAGTTTCTTCTCTCCTTGATTAGTTTCCATCCATTGCCTTTTGTCCTACCCTCAGGTGCTTTGCAGAATAGCTCGACTCCCTCTTCTTTGTGGCAGCCCACAAAGGCAGGGAACCCTACATCCCTTCAGACAAATGGTTATTCAACCTCTTCTTAAAAATCTCCAGTGTTGGAGCACCTACAACTTCTGGAGATAAGTCACTCCATTGATTAATTGTACTAACTATCTCGACATTTCTCCTTAGTTCTTAAATAGATGGATGTCTTTTTTTGCTGATGTCCACATGTAGTGGGGCGGGGTAATTTTACTAAAGTAAAGGTAAAGGTTCCCCTCGCACATATGTGCTGGTCATTCCTGACTCTAGGGGGGAGGTGCTCATCTCCGTTTCAGAGCCGAAGAGCCAGCGCTGTCCGAAGACGTCTCCTTGGTCTTGTGGCTGGCATGACTAAACGCCAAAGGTGCACAGAACACTGTTCCCTTCCCACCAAAGGTGGTCCCTATTTTTCCACTTGCATTTTTTACATGCTTTCAAACTGCTAGGTTGGCAGAAGCAGGGACAAGTAACGGGAGCTCACTCCATTATGCGGTACTTGGGATTCGGACCGCCGAACTGCCGGCCTTTCGATCGACAAGCTCGGCATCTTAGCCGCTGAGCCACCCCGTCCCTAATTTTACTAACAACATTTAAGTTGCTCCGACAGTAGAGTGTTCCCGCTGTCATCTCTGCTGAAGCCCTATTTATGAAAATTCCAGATGCTATGTGTCAGTTTGATGGATCCTTTTGCCTCCATGAATGTTATTCCCATAGCACCTTCCCAAACTTAAGTGGCTGAAGCTTCATTCGAAGCTGAGATAAATAAACCCTTAGGGATATCGGAAGCCAGGTAAGGGATAACAAACCGCTTGCTTGGAAACAATCGATACAAACTCAAGGCAAACTGCTTCAAACTCAATGGCAGAAATACGACTTCAGCAACAGAGAGTGCAACGCCTGGAATGCTCTACTGGGCAGGGGTCTGCAAAGTTGGCTCTTTTAAGACTGGTGGCCTTCAAAAAAAGTAAGGTTCTACATTTAGGCAAGAAAAACAAAATGCACAGGTACAGTATAGGTGGCACCTTGCTCAATAGTAGCAACTGTGAGAGGGATCTTGGAATCCTAGTGGACAACCATTTAAATATGAGCCAGCAGTGTGCAGCAGCTGCCAAAAAAGCCAACACAATTCTAGGCTGCATAAACAGAGGGATAGAATCTAGATCAAGTGAAGTGTTAATGCCACTGTATTTTTTATTTTAATTAAATTTATATCCCGCCCTTCTCCATGAAGGACCCAGGGCGGCGTATAGTGCCTTGGTAAGGCCACACCTGGAATACTGCATACAGGTTTGGTCGCCACGATGTACAAAAGACGTGGAGACTCTGGAAAGAGTGCAGAGAAGAGCAACCAAGATGATTAGGGGACTGGAGGCTAAAACATTTGAAGAACGGTTGCAGGAACTGGGTATGTCTAGTTTGATGAAGAGAAGGACCAGGGGAGACATGATAGCATTGTTCCGATATCTCAGAGGGTGCCACAAAGAAGAGGGAGTCAAACTATTCTCCAAGGCACCTGAGGGCAGGACAAGAAGCAATGGGTGGAAACTAATCAAGGAGAGAAGCAACTTAGAACTAAGGAGAAATTTCCTGACAGTTAGAACAATTAACCTCTGGAACAGCTTGCCTCCAGAAGTTGTGAATGCCCCAACCCTGGAAGTCTTTAAGAAGATGTTAGATAGACATTTGTCTGAAATGGTATAAGGTTCCTGCCCACGCAGGGGGTTGGACTAGAAGATCTACAAGGTCCCTTCCAACTCTGCTATTGTATTATTGTATAATTCCCAGAATTCCCCAGCCAGCATAAGTTAGGGTTAGGGTTAGCATGGCTGGCTGGGGAATTCTGGGAGCTGAAGGCCACCAGTCTTAAAAGAGCCAACTTTGCAGACCCCTGAGTATACCCAATTCCATTGTTAGATCCTTACAACCCCCACAGCTTCAATCTCAAACTGTCTACCGTGGACCTCACCCCATTCCTAAGAGGTCCATAAAGAGGGTGTGCATAAGTGCACCAGTGTGCCTTCCATCCCTGTCTTACTGTCCCCATTTATCTGTATTTACTTCCTTGGTTCGTGTTGATGTTCATACCGATGCTTGTTATCTTGTACATGTTTGACAAACAAACAAACAAACGACGTAACTATACAGATGGCCTCATTCTAGTTCAGCCCCAGCTTTGATAGAGGCAGATGTAGGGTCTCCTGCTTGGGCAGGGGGTTGGACTAGATGACCTGCAAGGTCCCTTCCAACTCTCTTAATCTGTCAAAGCCTGATATTGCCAATTTAATTGGCAAACCTCTGGGTACCAACATTTATTGGCAAATAATCCAAGGTAGAATTAAGAAAAAGTAAGGAAAGGCTCAGTGCTCGAGGATTATTAATTCCCCGAAGAACTAACACTGTTTTGAAAGAAGCAGCTTTTATTCTGCCTTATTCCAAAGGGCAAATTCTTTATGGCAATTTAATGTCCTAACAGATCATCATGTACTTTCCCCACACCCAAAAGAGGGTTGACAAAGGTTATCTAAGAGTGAAAGTCTATTGAAATAAAAGTGCCTTTTAAATATAAGCTATATTTTGTTCCCTGCGTTGTTGTTATTGTTCTAGCACTGGCAAAGTCTCCTTCTCCTTCTCCTCCTTCTCCTCCTTCTTCTTCCTCTTCTCCTCCTCCTCTTCCTCCCCCTCCTCCTCCTCTTCTTCTCCTTCTCCTCCTCCTTCTCCGTCTCCTTCTCCTCCTTCTCCTTCCTCCTCCTCCTCTTCTTCTCCTCCTCCTTCTCCTTCTCCTCCTCCTCCTTCTTCTTCCTCTTCCTCCTCCTCCTCCCCCCCTCTTCTCCTTCCTCTTCCTCGTCCTCGTCCTCGTCCTCGTCCTCCTCGTCCTCCTCGTCCTCCTCGTCCTCCTCCTCCTCGTCCTCCTCCTCCTCCTCCTCCTCCTCCTCGTCCTCCTCCTCGTCCTCCTCCTCCTCCTCCTCCTCCTCCTCCTCCTCCTCCTCCTCCTCCTCCTCCTCCTCCTCCTCCTCCTCCTCCTCCTCCTCCTCCTCCTCTTCTTCTTCTTCTTCTTCTTCTTCTTCTTCTTCTTCTTCTTCTTCCTGCTCTTCCACAAACACATAGACTTTTTTTTTTAATCCCCAAATATTTATCTAAGAATCCTGAAGGTGAAGCTTGGTTAAACAAATGAAGAATTCAAACACCTCCGTTCCTGGAATAAGAAGTCAATGATTAAAATCAGGATGTTTAAACCATGTAAAGAAAGATATAAGGAAGATAAACACCCCTTCCCCCCCTCCATAAAGCTCCTAGGCAAGGTAGGCCCATCCACCAATAACCATCAGTGCAGCCGCTGTGCCAGCTCTGCCATCCTTTCGATTCCCCATGCCGGTTGGTGAAGCCGTGCTTCCTTCAGGGCCTTGTGAAAGGAGTGGGCAGAAATATCTGGCCACTGATCAACTGATGAGAATAAAATAAAAATAAAAATAACTTGAGAAAAGGAGAGGAATCTATCCAGGGATCTCGGCTCAACTCTAAATCAGACCAGCAAAGCAACTGCCTTTGGTCTTTGCAACCATTTGTTCACCAACCATTGGAAGTCACAGTGGCCCTGAAAAGAGTAACTTATGACCAGTCCTCGCATTTATAACCAGTGGTGGGTTTCAAATTTTTTAGAACCTACTCTGTAGGTGTGGCCTATTTTGTGGGCGTGGTGTGGCAGTCATGTGACATGGTGGGAGTGGCCACCTTTTAAAATGTGGTGAAACTCATTTAACAAGGCTCTTGCTTAGCAACCAAAATTTTGGACTCAATTGTGATGATAAATTCTTTCTTTCTTTCTTTCTTTCTTTCTTTCTTTCTTTCTTTCTTTCTTTCTTTCTTTCTTTCTTTCTTTCTTTCTTTCTTTCTTTCTTTCTTTCTTTCTTTCTTTCTTTCCTTTCTTCCTTCCTTTCCTTTCCTTCCCGTTGGGTCACTGGCAGCGGCGGGCCAGATTTACTTCCAGGTACACCGGTGGAACCCCCTCTCACCGGTTCTCTAAATTTCACCAACCGGCTCTCGCGAGTAGGTGCGAACCCCCAGAAACCCACCACTGTTTATAACCGTCCTCACAATCCCATGAACAAAATTGAACCGGTGGTTCAATTGAACCACATGAACCAGTGGTGCAATTCAGCCGGTTCTATCTGGTTCGGGTGAATTGGTAGCAGAGGCAGGAGGCTCCGCCCACCCACTCGGGCGTCATCACTTCCTACGCATGTCTGGAAGGTCCTGCGCATGCCCAGAGGTGGTATGTGTGAGCGAAGTGTGCTCACATTTACGAACCGGTAGCAAAGTTAAGTGAATGTCACCCCTGACGGTACCCCTGGGTCGCCATGTTGCAACTTTCCCGCCCTCGACTGTCAACAGTTCCTTGAGTGACTTGTTCGAAGTTACAACAGTGAGAAAAGTTACTCACGCAGCATCCCCATGGTCATGTGACCAGATTCGTACACTTGGCAACGGACTCATATCTATGATGGTTGCAGAATCCCGGGGTCACGCGATCCCCTTTTGCGACCTTCCAACGAGCAAAGTCAATGGGGAAGCCAGTTTCCCTTAACAACCGTGTTACTAAATGAACAACCGCAGTGATTCACTTAAGAACCGTGGCCAGAAAGGCATACTTCACCGAACAACGTCCTCGCTTAGCAATAGAAACGTTGGGCTCAATTATGGTCGTAAGTCAAGGACTAGCTGTATTATTGTATTATTTTCCTTCTTTAGTTGTATTTTAATTTTTGATTTAGTTTTAGGGGCGTTTTTTGGGGGCTAAAATTAAAGATTGTTAAGTTTACGAGAAATAAAAGTGATGAATAAAAGAAAAAAACTTAAAAAGGGAAAGGAAAGGGCTCTGTGCCCCATGGGCTTGGCAGTCCAAAGGGCACCGAAACCCGGAAAGTCTTTTACAGACTCCAAAGATCATTTGAATCTCCTGGGTAAATGATTACTCTTGCCAGATATGACAACCTGCAGCCCTCCCTGGTTTAAAACGCAAAAATTAGATCTATATCTTGCCGTGACAGTCAGTGACAGTTTCTCTGGACTTTGATTTGTAATTACTTCCTCATTCTGTTCCCCACCCTTAATTTCATAGAACCGATGTTCATTTGGACATGATTGGGCTAAATGTCCCTTCCTTCTCCCTTCTTCCTCCCTCCCTCTAGCCATCCAGCCATCCACCTTTCCTCCCTCCCTTCTTCCTCCCTCCCTCCCTCCTTCATCCCTCCCTCCCTTCTCCTTCCCACTCTCCCTCCCTCCATCTCTCCATCCAGCCACCCAGCCACCCACCTTTCCTCCCTTCCTGACCCTCCCTCCCTCCCTCCTTTCTTCCTTCCTTCCTTCTCCTGCCCTCCCTCCATCTCTCCATCCAGCCATCCAGCAATCCACCCACCCACCTTTCCTCCCTCCCTCCCTCCCTCCCTTCTACCTCCCTCCTTCTCTCCCTCCAGCCATCCAGCAATCCACCTTTCCTCCCTCCCTTCTTCCTCCCTCCCTCCCTCCCTCCTTCATCCCTCCCTCCCTTCTCCTTCCCACTCTCCCTCCCTCCATCTCTCCATCCAGCCACCCAGCCACCCACCTTTCCTCCCTCCTTGACCCACCTCCCTCCCTCCCTCCCTTCCCCCTTCCCTTCCCTTCCCCTTCCCTCCCCTCCTTCCTCTTTCTCGAAGCTTGGAAACTTGTTGATGTTATGAACATATCCCCAAAGTTCCTTCGCAACTACTTTATTTGTGGTGGGTTTTTAAAAGAATTGTTTTATTAATGAAGCCTACCTTAAAATGGCATCAATTATGGTCAATTTTTTCAAGTAATTAGAGAACTTCAGAGTCTGCTGGGTGGATTTAGGTTAGGCAGAATATCCGCACGCGTGCACAGAACATTTAAAATGTTTTTTAAAAAAACCCATGCTGCAGTGACCGGGGAACTGGTTCGGGGGCCTGGTGAGCCTGCAATCCCTACCAGTTTCGGCAACCCAGTTGCAATTTTCACTAGCGGTTCGCCCACCTCTGGTGGTACAACAGAACATTATAGAAGCTGAATTATTGTGGGCACACCCTCTTTTGAAGAATGCCATATAAAATCCATGGGGTAAACTCTCTTGAGATGGCACCTCTAGGACAATTAAATATTTCTAGGAAGATCTGTTGTTCTGAATAATAGGACTGAAATCCTCCACTCAAACATATTATCCAGAGCTTAACACTTCTGGTGGGGTGTTTGATTGTGCCATTTATACACCATGTCTTTCTTAGGGTGGTATCAGTCTACTAATGGTTGGATGACTTGAAGATAGGACCTTCTCCACTTGCAAGGACAAACTCTCCCCTCCCCCCCGGCCAAATGCTCCCATATAACACCGATCCTGCGCGAGCTGCACTGGCTTCCTGTGGTCTTTCGGGTGCGCTTCAAGGTCTTGACGACCATCTTCAAAGTGCTCCATGGCTCGGGACCTAGTTACATGCGAGACCGTCTCCTGCCCCATACATCCCTTAGAAAGATCCGCTCCCACAGAGAGGGCCTTCTCAGGGTGCCGTCGGCCGGACAATGCCGACTGGTGACACCCAGGGGAAGGGCCTTCTCTGTGGCGGGCCCTGCCCTCTGGAACGACCTACCCCCAGAACTCCGTACCATCACCGACCTCCGCCTCTTCCGCCAGTGTTTAAAAACACACCTGTTTCAACAAGCCGGCCTAATATAGCCTCCGCTGTGACTAGTATTAGATAGTTTTAACATGGGGGATTTTAATTGGTTTTAGCGCAGGTTTGAATATTTAATAGCTTTTTAAATTTTGTATTTTGTATTATTTATATGTTATTTTAAATTCCTGTGCGCCGCCCTGGGTCCTTTTGGAGAAGGGCGGGATATAAATCAAATAAAACTCAAACTCAAACTCAAATCTTCTGTGGCCTTCTGTTCATCTTCTGGCCATGAGTAGGAAGCCTCCTTAGATATTCCACAGTTAAAATAGTCTTTTACTCCTTATTCCAATACCACCCAAGATCAGCTTCAAGGTGGGCAGAGCCTTTACCTGCTTGACCTTGGGGAGGGGGAAATCAAAGGATTGATAACAGGCGGGGACTGAAGAAATTAGAGGCAGGATAGAGGCAGGCAAAATGATAGCACAGATTCGTTCAGGGTGCTGACATAGGGTTGGGGTGGAAGGACAATAATTACTCAGTGGTTGAGTAATGCTCTGGGTGACTAATAGAGAAATGGATGGAGATAGTCCAAAAACTGAAAGATCAGGAAATAGATAATTTTTTTTCCAGTTCTCTCTCACCTGCATTTCAAACTAAGGGATAACCAATGGATCTAAAAATTATAAACTCAAATGCTAAGCCTTAATGATATCCCCATTTCTTGAGATATGCCCCACAGCCAGCTGTTGCTGGATCCATTCAGGCAGTTGATTGCAGCTGAGAGCAGTTGATGTTAGATTCACTGGCAAGAAGTAATATAAGCATTCACAAGTATGAACCAGCCATAATGTAGGCCCAGGGTATCTAACCTGGATAACTTTAAGATATTGGACTTCAGCAGCTATCTGTCTGGGGAATATTGGGAGTTGAGGTCCACAAGTCTTAAAGTTGTTGAGGTTGGCCACCCCTAGCCTAGGTCAATGCTGGCTATGTTCAAATGGGTATACATCAATAACCAGAATTCCCCAGCCAGCAGGGGAGATGAATTCCATTCTGAATAGAATAGAATAACACAGTTAGAAGGGATCTTGGAAGTCTTCTAGTCCAACCCCCTGCTTAAGCAGGGAACCCTATACCACTTCAGACAAATGGTTATCCAGCATCTTCTTAAAGACTTCCAGTGTTGGGGCATTCACAACATCTGGAGGCAAGTTGTCCCACTGATCAATTGCTCTCACTGTCAGGAAATTTCTCCTTAGTTCTAGGTTGCTTCTCTCCTTGATTACTTTCCACCCATTGCTTCTTGTTCTACCCTCAATTGCTTTGGAGAATAGCTTGACTCCCTTTTCTTTGTGGCTACCTTGGAGATACTGAAACACTGCTATGAAATCATCCCTGGTCCTTCTTTTCATTAAACTAGACATACCCAATTCCTGCAACCATTCTACATGTACTGTATTTAAATCTACAGCCCCTAATCATCTTTGTTGCTCGTATCTGCACTCTTTCCAGAGTCTCAACATCTTGCATTGGAATACTACTTTGGTGTATCCTAACCCTCACCCTCACTCTAACCCTCACCCGAACCCTTGCCTCTCTGAGAAAGGAATGTTATTATGACTTATATATCTTCCCTGCTTCATACAATCCCCTCTTCCAGTTTGCCACAACACTAAATATTGCAGGTCTAAAGATCCTGTACAAAGATGGTTTCCAAGCCTGACACTCTTCCTTTCTCATTATTTTTGATTCATGGCAAGGTAATAGAAAATCTAAACATCAGAGTTGCTGGAATAAATTATCGTGCCTGGTTGAATCACCTCTGGCTAATAATCTTAGGAAGGGGGGCATACACACACAAACACACACAACTTGGGTTTTTCAACCACTCCCTGAACAGGGCAAACGTCTAATAGGTCCACCCATGTGGCTCTATTCCAGAGTTGCACAAAGTGGTATTAAGGATATCATCAATCATCACCGTTATGACGTCCTTGGACAATATAACTGCTATTAAGAGGCAAATTATATTCTGAACCCTGTTTTCCTTGATTGCCAAGAGGCATAGGGCTCATATAAATACCACACCTGAGATCTCCATCTCAGAGAACCCAGGCCAACCTGAACGGTATCACCATGGCTTCCTTTGTGCTCTTCATCTTCACCGTCTTCCTCCTTCCTGTGGCAAGATCTGTAGACAAAGCAAGTATGTTGGGATTCTTTGAATTAATCTTCACTTCTTCTGATGCAGTGGTAGCCGTTTTGTACCAGACAGCCGACGTTTTGAGTTAGGCAGTTCTTTCTTCCTCTCAGATTGCATCAACCGAATAGGCTCTCCAAGGCAAACCCGCTAAGGTGACCAACTTCAGGTGGCCTTCAGGTGGAAGGATGGGGGAAGCACGGAAGGTAGAATGGGATTCCCTGATCCAGCAGGCTTGGGTGGAAGTTCAGGCAGCAAAGTATCCGGGACCAATATTGGAGCATACTGAAATGTGGATTGGAGTTAGACCTCCTAACTGTACAGAGCACGGTGAATGAATGAATGAATGAATGAAATTTTATTTGTATACCGCTCCCTCTCCCCGAAGGGACTTGGGGCGGTGCACAGGGGATTATAAAACATACAAATATACAACAATATAAATATCTAAAATCAGATTAAACTTCTATAACCCTGCGCTAAAACCTAAAATCCTAAAACTCTAAAACCCCCTAAAAACCCAATTAAAAATTTAAATATACAGACTGGAGGCAGGAAAGATAGATTTGCCCAGGCCGGCCTGCTGGAAGAAATAAGTTTTGAGCTTTCGGCGGAAGGAGCGGAGGTCTGGAGTTGTTCTGAGATCGGGGGGTAGGTCGTTCCATAGAATAAGGCCTGCGACAGAGAAGGCCCTTCCCCTGGGTGTCGCCTGCTGGCATTGCCTAGTGGACGGCACCCAGAGAAGTCCCTCTCTGTGCGAGCGAATTGGTCGGAGGGATGTATGGGGCAGGATGCGATCTCACAGATAGCTAGGTCCCGTGCCGGTGTTGGCCATTGGAGCATTTCATAAAATCAGTCGTTCAGATTGGGTTAGGCAGAAACTTTTCCCATGAAAGAGAACGCGAATCAATGGCATTCAAGCTAAAAGTCGAACGCAGTCAGAATCTAGGCAGATAGTTACAGTCATTTCTTCCTGTCGTTATCTTACTGCTACTTTGGGGTTAGCACATGGTTTGACTTGGCTTGTTTTAAACAAAGTTATATACAGTTCAGCCAGGTGTATTCATCTGTGGGTATCTTTCTGCACCTCCCTGGTGTAATATCTCTCTGTATTTCTCTTTGTGTGTATGTGTGCGTCATTAAAAAGCAGAAGACTTATTTTGGGGGGAAACATGTCTTTCTTTCACTCTGTGGTCAGAAGTCCATCTGAAACCATCTTTCCTGCCTTCAGCTAGCATGGGAATAATAACATTGGAAGAGGGCTAGCGTCCACTTCAGTATTCAAGTATGTTTATCTTGCAACTGAAATGGGAAGGAGTCTCAAACAAATGTATTTCCTTAAAAAAAAAATCTTTATCGCTCTCTCTAGACTGTTATGAGTGTTTCAGTTATGAAGGATCTACCTGCCTTGACTTAAGAAGAAATTGTACAAGTGAAGAAAAGTGCTTAGCTGTTTTCTCTAGCGCCAATTTGTCACTAGGTAAGTGTATTAATTTTTGCGTCCATCTTTTTTATTATGCTGATTTGGATGATATGCGGACGTATCTATCTCCCTGATATTTTGGTTTCATATAAAGCAGTGTTTCTCAAATGTGATGATTTTCAGTACATGGACTTCAGCTATGAGAATTTTGAGAAATATTGGTATAAAGCAGAGATCTTGGCAAGCTCTTCTGGCTGGAGAATTCTGGGAGTTGACGTCCACAAGTCGTAACGCTGCCAAGGTTGAAGACCTCTGGTCTAAAGTATGTCTTTGCTTGTATCCAGGATGGCTGGTGGATCTGCTTCATCATTAAAACCCTCTTTCCAAGCAGCCTCCAGCCTCCATTTTGTGTGTGTTTGGGTGTATAAAAATCCCCTTTTCCACCCTTATGGTGGGCCATGCGTCCACTATCATGGGCCTTCAACACAAGATTGGAGAGATGTGATAGCTATTTTTGGGTGTCTGAAGGTCAGATATCTGGAGATCTGTCTTGTAGAAGATGAAGCAAAATTTTTAGAGTTATACCAAAAGACAGGATGAGAAGTCATGGATTTAAACGACCAGAATCAGAATTTAACGGACACCAGGTAATCTTTCCTTATGGTAGGAACTATTCAAGAATGGGGAAAAATTGTCTTTGTGGGTGGTGGTGGTGGTGCTTGTGGACATTTTGGTTTTATATAATGAAATGTTTCTCAAACTTGCCGATTTTCGAACAGGTAGACAACTCCAAGAATTTTTGAGAAATACTGATAGAAGTTCCTCTCTCAGGGGCCTTGAGGACAAGATGAGGGAGGAGGGATAACTGTTCTCTGATGTCTGAAGAAGTGTCTTATAGAAGAAGGGGCAGAAATTTTAGAGAAATCATGGGTTTAAATGGCCAGGAAATTGATATTTGGTGTACACCAGGAAACCTTTTCTTATGGTAGAAACAGTTGCTGGAAGAACGTTAGCCCCACCCTTCCTCCTAGAAGAATGAAATGTTTTGAGGAATATTTTAAAAAGAAGGAATATAATATTTCCCCTAAAAGAGAAATTAAAAAAATCTTAAGGGAATACATGTATGTTTGGACTAGACCATGGATGCCATTATGTGGTGATGTTTAAGTAAGACTTTTTCTGAAGAAGAAGATAGACCAAATATGGAATATTAGGGGAGAATTCTGGTGTAATGATATTAAGATATATAATGAATCTTTTGATTTAAAATCTATAAAATGAGATTATTATGGTTCTAGAAATGCACAAGAGTTATGTGTAACCAGTCGACATACTCTCCAAAGGATACAATGTAGAATGATGATTTTTCCTTTTCTGTATTTTTTTTTATAAAACAATTTTTTATTGGTTTTTACAATATATATAGGAAAAGGGGTTTATAAGGTATATAATAACATTTTAGTGACTTCGATGTCGGGGGTGGTGGTCACCTCCGATACTTCGTACAAATACAGTGTAAAAAGAGCAAGTGGCAAAAGATACATATATATCACATTATATAATTCATACATTCAATCTTTTGTTTTTTCCACCATCCATTTTCACGAATTACAGTAATAATTTCAAAGTAAACTCATTTTTGAGGTCTGAGTCTTTTTGCTATTGTTTCTTCTTCCTCCTTCCCGCCGATGGGCGGAGCCGTGGCCCCTTCCGCTCCTTCGTCCCCTAGGAGTAAGGAGTGCTTCTTAAGAAAGGCCTCCACCTCTCCTATTGTTTTAACTCTAATTCTGCCCCCCTCCCAGAAGACCAACATTCCTTCAGGCATTAACCACCTGAACCAAACTCCTTTCTTGTACAATTTTTTGGACAAGAAGGAATACTTCCTTCTTATCTCTAATTTTTTGGGGGAAATTTGTTTTGTTTTTGTTTTATTAAAAAATAAATAATCCCCCCCCCCCCCAAACAAAAGAAAAAATCTTAAGGGAGACAGAAAGTCAGAACCCCAGCTCCTTCTCCCCGGCAGATATTTAGTGCCTATTGCTAGTTATGCATGTTGAGAGGTTCACACACCATGCATTAGCCCAAAGAAAACCAAGCAAGAAAAAACTTAATAGAATTCTCATTTTCAGGGGTCAGTGTCCGCTGGGGGAGTGGGCAGTGAGGGTGTAGGGCAGGGATGTCCAAACTTGGGAACTTTAAGACTTGTGGACTTCAACTCTCAGAATTCCCCAGCCAGCTAGGCTGGCTGGGGAATTCTGGGAGTTGAAGTCCACAAGTCTTAAAGTTCCCAAGTTTGGACATCCCTGGTGTAGGGTATCTCCTGAAGCAGTAGTGCTGCCTTCAAACAGAGAGCGAATCTGTTCCTTTGAAAGTGGGCCAGCCCACCCGCCCCTGGGCTACACCTGCCTTTATTTCCTCTTCTGAAGACGAGCTGAATCGGGGCAGCAGACTGAATTGCTGCTCCTCAAGTGTTTTCCTTTTTTCTGAGTAAATTTCATTCCATTGCGGATGAGTGCGAACCAGTAGTAACGCCGGTAGGAGCCCACCACTGCCACAAAGGAACCTTTAGTAGCTACGGAATTATTGCATTTGGCTGATTCCACTGATAGCATTGGTTGGAAAACAGAGCCACGGGGTGCTCAATTAATGTTATTCTTTAATCATCGTATTTTCTCAATAGACTATCGTTTGACCTCATCCTTCGCCAGAAGCTGTGTAACTCCTGCAAATGATTTGAGGGGCTCCTTCTATTTCAATTTTGGAGACAAACGTACTTTGGAGTTTAATTCTCGGGTTTGCAATGAAACAGAGCCAGGGTGCCGCATTGGCTTTGCAGGTATGTAAACAGCTTTTGAACCTTATTCTGCTTCTGGCACTTTTCCTATTGGGATGGTTGACATAAGAAATCTATGTATGGGAAAATTCCGATGACATCTTTCTAGTCTTTAACGCTTATATTAAGAACATCTCAAAAGGCTACTCCTAGTTGTGAAAGGAGAGATAACTGGTTAGTGTTAGAAACATTTGGAAGAGAATGCCCAAACATTTGACCAAATTATCTTTTGAGGTTGTTGGAAGGAGAGAAAGAAAAGGCTCAACACACATCTTATCTATCAGTAAAATTTTGGGGGGGAAAGAGATGTTTTTAAACCTGGAGGGACATGGTGGCTCAGTGGCTTGTCGATCAGAAAGGTCAGCAGTTCGGCGGTTCGAATCCCTAGTGCCGCGTAATGGAGTGAGCTTCCATTACTTGTCCCAGCTTCTGCCAACCCAGCAGTTTGAAAGCATGTAAAAATGCAAGAAGAAAAAATAGGAACCACCTTTGGTGGGAAGGTAACAGTGTTCCATGCGCCTTTGGCATTTAGTCATACCGGCCACATACTCAGCCTTCCATCCTTCTGAGGTAGATAAAATGAGAACTCCGATTGTTGGGGGCAAGACGCTGACAGGGTAAACTGCCCAGAGAGTGCTGTAAATGCACTTTGAAGTGGTGTATAACAGGGGTCTCCAACCTTTGCAACTTTAAGTCTGAAGGACTTCAGCTCCCAGACTTCTCCAGCCAGCAAAGCTGGCTGGAGAAGTCTGGGAGCTGAAGTCCTTCAGACTTAAAGTTGCAAAGGTTGGAGACCCCTGGTGTATAAGTCTAAGTGCTATTGCCATTGGGCTTTTTAAGAATATATTTTCCCATCAGAAGAAGAACCAAAGATTTCCCCTTCGGCTCAGGGCAAAACGTGCCAGGAACATCCTGGAATTCCTTCTGGAATTGAAAGGCAGCCGAGCTCAAGGGACATCAGAACATCAGAAAGGCAAAAGGTTGAGAAATCCAATTGTTCTACTGTGTCGCAGATTCCCCTGGGGCAGTGGTGGGATTCCAATAATTTAACAACCTTTTCTCTGCCCTAATGACCACCTGGGTAGGCGTGGCTCGGTGGTCATGTGACTGGGTGGGTGTGGCCAACTCAACATCACTCAGGTCGATAGGCGCTTCGCCTTAGCTGTGACAATGGAACAAGGGCTAACCGGAGAGGCAGTTTCCGTAAGCAGGGCAATAAAGAGGAGGCTAGAAACAACACCAGAATTTTTCCTTCCTGCCTTCCTTCCTTACAGGATTAGCCCTGCAAAGTGCAAAAAACACAAAAGGAGATTTCTTCCAACAACCAGTTCTCTGAACTGCTTAGAAAGTTCACAACCGGTTCTCCTGAATAGGTGCCGACTGGCTGAATCCCACCACTGCCCTGGGGTTAAAAAGTCAGTGAAAGGGAAAACAAACTGTGTAGATAATTGCTTTAAATCCATTTCTTTGCTACATGAACTTATTTTGTCACTTGCAGAAGCAGATAGCATGGATATATATGAAAATGGGAAATATTGCCCAAAGTGTTTCAGAACGGGTCACAATAACTGTGAGAGCGATGGAGATGTACTTTGTGTGGGAAATTTCGTGAACTGTACTGAAGTGAATGGAGAAATAACTCATATGTACTCTGGTAAGCTGTCTTTATTGTTCCTCTTTTATTTAAGCTCCCTTTGCTATTGGCTATATTAAGCCAGCCAGGATCTAGAGTTTTGTCTTTTTTCTTTTTGAAAAGCTAGGGAATGCTAAGAACAGGCCACAGATGCAGCCCGCCAGGGCCAGAGAAGTGCCAATTTCCAAACAGCTAAAGGTCATAAAAATCACAAAACCTCAGCTGATTAGAACATACAGGCAGTCCTTGACTTACAACTATTCATTTAGTGACTATTCAAAGTTGCAACAACACTAAAAAATAGAATTTGTTTTACATCTCTTGAATTTCAGTGATTCAGATGTATAGATTGTAAATATATATATATATATATATATATATATATATATATATATATATATATTTACATATATATATATATATATATATATATATATATATATATATATATATATATATATATATATATATATATATATATATATATATATATATATATATATATATATATATATATATATATATATATATATATATATGAACCAATTCAACATTATGCAGTCGGGGCCCTGCCCTTAGTTTAGAAATCATTCATATATTTGATGAAAGGAAAATGAAGAAATACTTTGAACAAGCCCCTAACCTAAATCACTGTTTCCTTCTGCTTTAGGTGTAAAAATCCCTTTTGCGGGAAAAGGCTGTGTCACCCGATCGGTTTGCAACCTTAATGAGAAGTCGATCCGTCGTGGGCCTTACACGTTCACTTTTAAAAACCTTCAGTGCTCTAAAGCCAATGGGGCTCTTTCATCATTGCGACGCCTGGCTTTCACGCTGGAGAAGAAGGACCTTGGGACACAAGCGGCCTTCTTCTTTCCATGCATCCTTGGGATCTTTGCTGTGAAAATTCTCTCCTAATTAAAACAAAGGTCGCTGGCAAAGGCCTTAAGAAGGATCAGGCTGGGGTTTATCTCCCTCCTCTTAATCACTGATGACGTTGCCTAGTTTGGTACTGAAACATCTACAAGAAAACTACCAAGCTCACGGAACACCAAAGAGCTTACAATTAAATTTACTTTGGGCCCCATCTTCTGAAACGAGGTCGAGATTCCCCTCCCCAAAGGCTAAATTGAACTTCAGACCCCCCAATTTGCTTAACTCCAGGATACTTTATTTAATAATAATAATAATAATAAATTTTAATTTGTAGACTGCTCCCTCTCCCCGAGGGGGACCGCTCCCTCTCCCCGAGGGGACTTTGAAGAGTTTGGTGGCATTCGACCACAGATTTTGGTCGAATGAATAAGGAATGAACTTGATGAAAAAGGCAACAACATCTAGACCAGGGGTGGGATTGAAAATTTTTAAGCAACCGGTTCTCTGCCTGATTTCTGGGTGGGCATGGCCATGGGGGGGTGTTGCCGCCTTGGCCTCCTCACAGCAGGAGGGTGTTTTCACCCTCCCCAGGCTCCGGAGGCTTTTCTCGAGCATCCGGGAGAGCGAAAACGGCCTTCCCAGGCACAGAAGTCGGAAACGGGCCCATTTCCAGATTTCCGGAACTTCCAGTAGGCCCATTTTTCACCCTCCCAGAGCGTTTGTGCTGGTCCTGCACTTGCCTGGCATGATGAACGGGCCATGTGGAGGCTCCTGCGAGGGGTTAATTACCATCCGATTTGCCCGACCCTGCCCGAACCGGCTGAATCCCACCCCTGATCTAGGCGTTCACAATATCATTTCATATTTCAAAGCAATTGATCCGTCGAAAAATAATTTACCTCAAAATGCAGTGTTCTCACGTCAATCAATTTAGGGTATATGTATATGTACATGTACACTTTATAAGGGGATTTATTTATATAACACGATGCTTTCATCGTTATTCTTAAAACTTGACAAATGTTGCAACTGTTGTCGAAATAGACCAATATCCTTTGGCTTGAATGAGACCACTGTTTGCAGACATTTCCTGTCTCTGGAAAAAAATCGCTTCAGTTAATGCTGCATTTTTCTACCTTTGCAAAATTGTAATGCTCCGTTGATTTGTGATAATATTAAAATAAAAGGAATTAGAGATTAGCTTTCCAGTTTTAGGGGTGTTTTTTTACTCATAAATCTTCCCATTCCTTTCCTTCCTCACCCTTCTTCTTTGGGAAAGTCTGTGGCGGTCGCATGTCATGCCAAGGGAAAGCCGTGGTTTATTTAAATGCTGGTTTGATGATTCACATATTAAGCCATCAACCCCAATGTATAAACTCCAACAATTGGATTTGCTTACAGTGTTGAAGATTCTGCCTTTTGACTAGTAGTCAGAAATAATAAATGTTTGCACTGAATACTCTAGTCATTTTGGTATCTAGTACATGATTAGTTTGTTAATCTTTGCTGTGGAAGAGTCCTATTGGCAGCATTTGAAGAGAAAGTTTATTTATTTATTTTTTATTTTATTAAATTTATACCCCGCCCTTCTCCAAATGGACCCAGGGCGGTGCACAGGAATACTAAAAATACATACAAAACATATAAAATTTTTAAAAAACTTATTCTAATAAAATCCTGCGCTAAAAACCAAATTAAAATCCCAAAATTTAAAACTATCTAAAAGTCAGTAATGGAGGTTATGCTAGGCCGGCTAGATGGAACAGATGTGTCTTTAGACACTTGCGGAAGAGGCGGAGGTCGGAGATGGTGTGAGGTTCAGGGGGTAAGTCGTTCCAAAGGGCTGGGCCTGCCACAGAGAAGGCTCTTCCCCTGGGTGTCGCCAGTCGGCACTGTCCAGCCGACGGCACCCTGAGGAGGCCCTCTCTGTGGGAGCGTATCGGTCTAAGGGATGTATGGGGCAGGAGGCAGTCTCGCATATAACTAGGCCACAAGCCATGGAGCACTTTAAAGATGGTCGTCAGAACCTTGAAGCGCACCCGAAAGACCACTATCAAAGTGATAGTCAAGGATCAGGTAAGTCTTCAGCTCTAAAGTATCGAACTTAGAAACTGGGTGATGGCGAGTTCTAGTCCCACCTTAGGCGTGACAGCCAGCTTAGTGACTTTGGGCCAATCACCATGAATTCTAGTCCCATTTTAGGCATAAAACCTGGCTGGGTGACTTTGGGAAGTCCCTCGCTCAACCTAACCCACCTCATACAGTGTGTGGAAAACTAGGAGGAGGAAGGAATATTAGGTATGTGTGCTGCCCTGAGGTGTTTATAACAATAATGAAGGCAGGATATTAAAATCAGTCAATTAATTAAGAATCTCTGCTTTCTTCCACACATCCCTCCCAAATCAGGTTACCCAGGTATGAAAGGTATAGCTGGTGAAAGTTAAGAAGGTGATGGAAACTTCTGAGTTTTCCTTCCTTCCTTCCTTCCTTCCTTCCTTCCTTCCTTCCTTCCTTCCTTCCTTCCTTCCTTCCTTCCTTCCTCCCTCCCTCCCTCCCTCCCTCCCTCCCTCCCTCCCTCCCTTCTGTCCAGTGGTGGGATTCAAAATTCTTTACTGCCGGTTCTGTGGGCGTGGCTTGGTGGGCGTAGTAGGGGAAGGATACAGCAAAATCCCCATTTCCTCCTGATCAGCTGGGACTCGGGAGGCAGAGAATAGATGGGGGTGGGGCCAGTCAGAGGTAGTATTTACTGGTTCCCTGAGCAACTCAAAATTTCCGCTACTGGCTCTCCAGAACTGGTCAGAACCTGCTGAATACCACCGCTGCTTCCTTCCTTCCCTCCCTCTTCCCCCTCCCTCCCTGGCAATAAAATAAAATAAACCTAAAGTCTAAACAGCCTCCAGTGTTTGCAGGAGCTGAGCTGAAAAGGCTGGTGATGTCATGGACACAGCCACAAAGTTATTTGGCAGCCATTTTATGTGTGACGTTTTTTAATTAGTCTTATTAATGCAACGCATCTTGAAATGGCATCAGTTATGATCTGGTGGATCACTTCGTTAGAGGGTCTTTGGCTAAGAACAACTTCCAAATCTGCTCGGTGGACTTTCTAGGAGGCCAGAAATCAGAAGATGTATGGAATGGAATGGAATGTTTATTTGTATACCGCTCCCTCTCCGCGAAGGGACTTGAGGCGGTGCACAGGGAATATAAAACATAAAACATACAATATAAATATCTAAAATTAAATTAAATTACAATGACCCTGCACTAAAACCTAAAAAACCTAAAACACTAAACCCCCTAAAAAACTCAATTAAAAATTTAAATGTACAGATCGGAGGTGTGAGAAATAGATTAGGCCAGGCCGGCCTGTTGGGAAAAAATATGTTTTGAGCTTTCGGCGGAAGGAGCGGAGGTCCGGAGTTGTTCTGAGATCGGGGGGGGGGAGGGTAGGACGTTCCATAGGATAGGGCCTGCGACAGAGAAGGCCCTTCCCCTGGGAGTTGCCCACTGGCATTGCCTAGTGGACGGCACCAGGAGAAGTCCTTCTCTGTGCGAGCGAATCGGTCTAAGGGGTGTATGGGGCAGGATGCGATCTTCATCTGGAGCAGCAGATTTTAGGATGGGTAGATTACATAAATGCACAAAGTGAAAAGCTGAGGGTGACATGAATTTCCCTGTCCTTTGTGATCATAAAAAGCAATAAGGAAAGACGGTGTGGCATGAAAGAACATTGACCGGTTGGAATTACGGTCGGCGCGCCCTCCTTCGAAAAATGCTGAAGGCGAAGTTGTTGCCTTACAAAATCCACCGAGTGAAATTCCTTGGGATGGAACCTGGGACAGTTAAATATTGCTAGGGAGACCTAGCGAGTTGAGGAACAGGGCTGAGAGCCTGTCCGCAAACATATTTTCTAGAAGTGAGCTCTTTCGGGTGAATTCTTTTACTACCCCAGCTATAGATCCTGTCTTTCTTCTGACGGCTGCTGAATGCTGGGAGTTGGAAGTCCACTCATCTTGAAGTGGCCAAGGTTGAGAAACACTGACATGAAGCATTCAACTTCACAGTGAGCAATATTGCTCAAGCTAAGGAAAAAAAAATGTCCCAAAGACTGCTCTTTGGCCAATGTGGTCCTTCAGCAATCTGTTGCCTCATAAACATGTCCTCTGCAGGACCTTCTTTGGGTCAGGAATATTTTCATGTTGTCTGAAAACTCACTTCGTTGCTGTTGGTTTGAGTTTCTTGCATTTTCTTCCTGCAATTTTTTTTGTGTGCTAGCCATTCACAGTTGAGATGAGCATTTATGGGTAAATAAAACATAAATACACGAGGAATCCAAACTTTGCTTTATGTTATCTATTTATTTATTTATTTATTCTTTTTGGGCACCACCCATCCCTCATCTAGGTATCTATTCTCAAGTTGACTCCAAATCATTTTTTCCCCCCTTACACACATTCTGGAAAAGACTTTGAATAATGCAGGATTAGGGTTTAGCATGTAGTATGAATCCACCCATTCTGCTTTGATGTTTCAACATAATAAATTCTCTAAATGAACAAGCAAGCCCATGACTTCATCAACATGTACAATGAGATCAGTTAAACAAGTGGCTGAATTTAACAAAGCGTGTTTTTAAAAACAATGTTATTAAACTTATCAAAGTATAAAATACAAATAAAAATAGTTGGAAAATAGGCAGGAAAAAGGGAAAGAAAGAGAGAGAGAGAGAGGAAGAAAGAAAGAAAGAAAGTAAGAAAGGAAGGAAGGAAGGAAGGGAAAGAAAGAAAAAGAAAGAAAGGAAGGAAGGAAGGGAAAGAAAGAAAAAGAAAGAAAGAAAGAAAGAAGAAGGAAGGAAGGGAAAGAAAAAAAGAAAGGAAGGAAGGAAGGAAGGAAGGGAAAGAAAGAAAAAGAAAGAAAGAAAGAAAGGAAGAAAGGAAGGAAGGGAAAGAAAGAAAAAGAAAGAAAGAGAAGGAAAGAAAGAGAAAGAAAGAAAAAGGAAGGAAGGAAGGAAGGAAGGGAAAGAAAGAAAGAGAAAGAAAGAAAGAAAGAAAAGTATTGACTTCCAACTCTGTAGCACAGTACTATTGCATATGATTATAGGCTCAACTTTTTTTTACTTTTAAATACTTAATATGTAGTAGCAGTTTCTATAACAACAAACCTGTCAAATCAGCAAATCTCAAAGTCAATTTTTCCCATCTCTAGCACAAAATCCAAGAGCAGTTTCCCAGTAATTAACACATCTTATTTCATCGCTTAATTTGAACCTTGCTTATGGATTATTCGGGAATATGCGTAGAAATGACTTGATATAACAACATCCTTACTGTGTATTGTGCAATTCCAAGCATGATTTATGCTGGCCTTTGGAGTACACACCCGCCCAACCTGAAAACACCAATTGGTGTTTCCTGCAGCTTCTCGAGTTTCCACAATGTTTGCCTTTCCCCTTTTTATATTTCTTTCTCTTATTTGGATTCTGGGTTGGAAGAATTAGGTGGAAGAAATTCTGCCCAGTTCACCTCCGGTAGCAATGGAGAATGTTAAGGGAAACGGCCAGGTATAGCTATCCGGAGTTGCTGGAAGAAATTATCCTTCGTGGTTGTATCTCCTGTGGCTCTCTAGGAAGGGACACACACACACACACACACACACACACACACACACCAGGCTACCTGGGATTTGTCTACCCCGCCCTGAACAGAGCCAGCCTGTAATTGATCTGCCCTTGTAATACTTAACGTTTCCATAAAGAGGTGATAAGGACATAAGTGGGCATCATCTATTGTGACGTCTTTGGACAGTGTAAATACTATTAAGAGGAAAGATATATTCAGGACTCTACCATTCTTTTTCCTCAAAAGGCAGAGGGCCCCCAAACCACTCCCTGCCTATAAATACCTCACCCGGGCCAGATCTCCATCTCAGAGAACCCAGACTGACCTGAACGGCATCACCATGGCTTCCTTTGTGCTCTTCATCGTCACCATCTTCCTCCTTCCCGCGGCAAAATCTGCAGATCCACCAAGTATGTTGGGGCTCTTTGAATTAATCTTCACTTCTTCTGATGCAGTGGTAGCTGTTTCCTACCGGACAACCAACGTTTTGAGTTAGGCAGTTCTTTCTTCCTCTCAGGTTGCATCAACCGAATAGGCTCTCCAAGGCAAACCCGCTAAGGTGACCAACTTCAGGTGGCCTTCAGGTGGAAGGATGGGAGAAGCAAAGAAGGTGGAATGGGATTCCTTGATCCAGCAGGGTTGGGAGGAAGTTCAGGCAGCAAAGTATCCGGGACCAATATTTGAACTTAATGAAATGTGGATTAGGGTTAGACCTCTGAGCACGGTGTTGGCTGTTGGAGCATTTCATAAAATCAGTCGTTCAGATTGGGTTAGGCAGAAACTTTTCTCATGGAAGAGAACGCGAAATAGTGGCATTCGAGCTACATGTTGAACACAGTCAGAATCTAGGCGGAGAGTTACGGTCATTTCTTACTGTCGGTATCTTACTGCTACTTCGGGGTTAGCACATGGCTTGACTTGGCTTGTTTTACCTAGTTTTAAAGAAAGGTATATGCCAGTGACAGCGAACCTATGGCACGGGTGCCACAGGTGGCACGTGGAACCATTTCTTAGGGCACGCGAAGCATTGCCCTGTCAGCTCCAGCGCGCTTGTGTGTGCTGGCCAGCTGATTTAGGTCTTCTTTTGAGGCTGTTTTTTGCCCTCTGAAGGCTTCAGGGAAGCTCCTGAAGCCTCAGGAGGTGGGGAGGGGAGGCTGGTTTTACCCTGAAGCCTCTGGAGCCTGGGGAAGATGAAAAAAGTGCACCAAATCAGGGGGTCAAGCACATAGCATTATGGGTGTGGCACGCCCACGCATGACCATCCTGCGCTCCCCCAGCTTTTGGCACGCGAGCCAAAAAAGGTTAGCCATCACTGGTATATGCAATTCAGCCTAGGATGGGAATAATAACATTGGAAGAAGGCTAGCGTCCGCTTCAGTATTCAAGTATACTTCTCTCGCAACTGAAATCTGAAGAAAACTCAAACAAAGGTATTTCCTTTTTTTAAAAAAAAATCCTTACAGCTCTCTTTCAATGTAACGAGTGTTTCCTGGATAACGCACGTTCCTGTAGTGACTCGGGGAAAAACTGTACAAATGAAGAAAAGTGCTTAGCTGTTATCTCTAGGGCCAACTTGTCGCTAGGTAAGTGGATTAACTTTTGTGTCCATCTTTTTTATTATGCTGATTTGGATATGTGGACATATCTATCTCCCTGATATTTTGGTTTCATATAAAGCAGTGTCTTTCAAACATGACGATTTTCAGTCACGTGGATTTCAGCTACGAGAATTTTGAGAAACATTGGTCTAAAGCAGAGATCTTCAAACTTGGTAAGCTATGCTGGCTGGAGAATTCTGGGAGTTGATGTCCACAAGTCTTAACGTTGCCAAGTTTGAAGACCTCTGGTCTAAAGTATGTCTATGTATGTATAGGTACTTGTGTGTGTTTGGCTGTATAAAAATCCTCTTTTCCACCCTTAAGGTGGTGCATGCATTCCTCAATCTCAGGTCCTCTATCAAGGGCCTTCAACACAAGATTGGGGAGATGTGATAACTATTTTTGTGTGTCTGAAGGTCTTCTCAGATTCTGGAGAAATGTCTTGTGTAAGATGAAGCAAAATTGTTAGAGTTATACCAAAAGACAGGATGAAAAGTCATGGATTTAAATTACCAGAATCAGAATTTAACGGACACTAGGTAATCTTTCCTTATGGTAGGAAATTGATATTTGGTAGACACCAGGAAACCTTTTCTTACGGTAGAAACTGTTGCTGGAAGAACGTTAGCCCCACCCTTCCTCCTAGAAGAATGAAATAGTTTGAGGAATTTTTTAAAAAGGAGGAATACAATATTTCCCCTAATAGAGAAATGACATTTTTAAGGGAGACAGAAAGTCAGAGCCCCAGCTCCCTCTCCCCAGCAGATATTTGGTGCCCATTGAGAAAAATTTGGCCAAGGGATTAAGATATGACCCTTCAGGACATAATAGGATTAAGCCACTAAAATACAGATCTTACTACATTGCGCAATCTCTTAAGGACATTGCATCACCCACAAAAACTTCAACCAAACTTCCTAGACAGTCTACAGAGCCAGCCATGACCCCTACATGGCCCCATGGGAGTCTGACAACAGCCAATAGAATAGATGTTCTTGCACAGGAACAGGAATCTCAAGTTCAAATCCCAAGAGAAGGTATAAAAACTCCTCACTCTCAGCTCCATGTGGTCAGCCGCCCAGGACCCAGGATGGCTGGTGAATCTGCTTCATCATTATTTTCTTTTAACCCCAAAAATATTGTGTGTGTGTGTGTGTTTTATTGTTTTGAGGTGGCCGGGTGGCTTCTCTCTTGCAAGTGGGCTCCCAATGAGCCGGGCACAGCCTCAGAGGACAGACAGCTGGCCCACAACCATAGAGCGCACTCCCAGAGCAGCCACTGCTGGAGAAGACTCGGCAACCAACCTCCGGGGGTTGGAAGCCGGAGAATAAGGCCTACTTCTGAAGCCCAGTGGAACAGGGGCAGCAGATTGAATTGCCGCTCCTCCGCTGTTTTTCTTTTCGTTCTGAGTAAATTTCGTTCAATTGTGCACGAGCGCGAAGCGAACCGGTAGCAATGCCGTTAGGAACCCACCATGCCACAAAGGAACCCAAAACTGAACTGGAGCTTTAGAAGCCACAAAAGTATTACATTTGGCTGATTCCTCTGATAGCGTTGGTTGGAAAACAGAGCCATGGGATGCTCAATTAATGACATTCTTTCATTATTATATTTTCTCAACAGAGCATAGTTTTACCACATCCTTCGCCAGAAGCTGTGTAACTCCTTCAAATGATTTGATGGGCTCCTTCTATTTCAATTTTGGAGACAAACGTATTTTGCAGTTTAATTCTCAGTTTTGCAATGTAACAGAGCCAGAGTGTGATACTGCCTTGGCAGGTATGTAAACAGCTTTTGAACCTTATTCTGCTTCTGGCACTTTTCCTATTGGGATGGTTGACATAAGAAATCTATGTATGGGAAAATTCCGATGACATCTTTCTAGTCTTTAACGCTTATATTAAGAACATCTCAAAAGGCTACTCCTAGTTGTGAAAGGAGAGATAACTGGTTAGTGTTAGAAACATTTGGAAGAGAATGCCCAAACATTTGACCAAATTATCTTTTGAGGTTGTTGGGAGGAGAGAAAGAAAAGGCATAGCCACTTGTAGCACACCCCTTAGTGATCAGTAAAAATTTGAAAAAAAGAGATGTTTTTAAACCTGGAGGGACATGGTGGCTCAGTGGTTAAGATGCTGAGCTTGTCGATCAGAAAGGTCAGCAGTTCGGCGGTTCAAATCCCTAGTGCCACGTAATGGAGTGAGCTTCCATTACTTGTCCCAGCTTCTGTCAACCTAGCAGTTTGAAAGCATGTAAAATATGCAAGTAGAAAAATAGAAACCACCTTTGGTGGGAAGGTAACAGCGTCCTATGTTCCTTCGGCATTGAATCGTGCTGGCCACATGACCACAGAGACCTCTTCGGACATCATTGGCTCTTTGGCTTTGAAACGGAGATGAGGATCGCCCCCCCCCCAGAGTCGGGAACGACTAGCACGTATGTCCGAGGACAACTTTTACTTTTAGAAATTGTTTGATCTTCAATGTCCGTTCATGGTCCATTTTTAGTTTCCCTTCGATACACTAACAACAAAAGAACAACATCAACAAACCTCATGTCAAATAAATACCATTAGCAAATCCTGGAACAGATTAGGGTTGTGATTGGGGGTTCCACTGTGCGCATTATACGGATTTCTTTCTGCACGAAAGGCAGCCGAGCTCAAGGGACATCAGAACATCAGAAAGGCAAAAGGTTGAGAAATCCAATTGTTCTACTGTGTCGCAGATTCCCCTGGGGCAGTGGTGGGATTCCAATAATTTAACAACTTTTTCTCTGCCCTAATGACCAGCTGGGTAGGCGTGGCCCAGTGGTCATGTGACTGGGTGGGCGTGGCCAACTCAATGTCACTCAGGTCGATAGGCAGAGACAATGGAATAAGGGTTAACCGGAGAGGCAGTTTCTGTAAACAGGGCAATAAAGAGGAGGCTAGAAACAACACCAGAAGGTTTCCTTCCTCCCTTCCTTACAGTTTTAGTCCTGGAAAGTGGAAAGAAAAAAAAGGAGATTTCTTCCAACCACCGGTTCTCCCAACTGCTTAGAAAGTTAACAACCGGTTCTCCCGAATAGGTGCCGGCTGGCTGAATCCCACCACTGCCCTGGGGTAAAAAGTCACTGAAAAGGAAAACAAGCTGTGTGGATAATTGCTTTAAATCCATTTCTTTGCTACATGAACTTCTTTTGTCTCTTGCAGGACCAGATAGCATGGACATATATGAAAATGGGAAATATTGCCCAAAGTGTTTCAGAACGGGTTACGATAACTGCGAGAGCGACGGAGATATACTTTGCGTGGGAAATTTCGTGAACTGTACTGAAGTGAATGGAGAAATAACTAATATAGACTCTGGTAAGCTGTCTTTATTGTTCCTCTTTTATTTAAACTCCCTTTGCTATTGGCTATATTAAGCCAGCCAGGATCTAGAGTTTTTTCTTTTTTCTTTTTGAAAAGCTAGGGAATGCTAAGAACATGCTACAATACAATACAATACAATAGCGGAGTTGGAAGGACCTTGTAGGTCTTCTAGTCCAACCCACTGCGTAGGCAGGAAGCTTATACCATTTCAGACAAATGGCTATCCAACATCTTCTTAAAGACTTCCAGGGTTGGGGCATTCACAACTTCTGGAGGCAAGCTGTTCCAGAGGTTAATTGTTCTAACTGTCAGGAAATTTTTCCTTAGTTCTAAGTTGCTTCTCTCCTTGAATAGTTTCCACCCATTGCTTCTTGTCCTGCCTTCAGGTGCTTTGGAGAATAGTTTGACTCCCTCTTCTTTGTGGCACCCTCTGAGATATCGGAACACTGCTATCATGTCTCCCCTGGTCCTTCTCTTCATCAAACTAGACATACCCAGTTCCTGCAAACGTTCTTCATATGTTTTAGCCTCCAGTCCCCTAATCATCTTGGTTGCTCTTCTCTGCACTCTTTCCAATACAATACAATACAATAGCAGAATTGGAAGGACCTTGTAGGTCTTCTAGTCCAACCCCCTGCGTGGGCAGGAAGCTTATACCATTTCAGACAAATGGCTATCCAACATCTTCTTAAAGACTTGCAGTGTTGGGGCATTCACAATTTCTGGAGGCAAGCTGTTCCACTGGTTAATTGTTCTAACTGTCAGGTAATTTCTCCTTAGTTCTAAGTTGCTTCTATCCTTGATTAATTTCCATCCATTGCTTCTTGTCAGAGGTGGTATTCAGCAGGTTCTTGCCATATCTGGAGAACCGGTAGCAGAAGTTTTAAGTAGATCAGGAGGAAATGGGGATTTTGCAGTATCCTTCCTCTGCTACGCCCACCAAGTCCCACACCTCAAGCCATGCCACAAAGACCAAGCCATGCCCACAGTAGTAAAAAGTTTTTGAAACCCACCACGCCCTCAGGTGCTTTGGAGAATAGATTGACTCCTTCTTTTGTTGGCAACACCTGAGATATTGGAATACTGCTATCAAATCACGCCTGGTCCTTCTTTTCATTAAAGTAGACATACCCAGTTCCAGCAACCGTTCTTTTTATATGTTGGCCTCCAGTCCCCTAATCATCTTTGTTGCTCTTCTCTGCACTCTTTCCAGAGTCTCCAACCTCTTTCACTGGGATATTAATAACCACTTCAGTGTCAGTCTTTTTTTTAAAGGGTGGGAGGAATTTTAAAAAGTTAAGCCCAATTTAAGCTTTACAATCGTCATTCACCAGAAATCAGTGGTGGGTTTCAAATTTTTTTAGAACCTACTCTGTAGGTGTAGCCTATTTTGTGGGCGTGGCTTGGTAGTCATGTGACAGGATGGGAGTGGCCACCTTTTAAAATGTGGTGAAACTCATTTAACAACGCTCTTGCTTAGCAACAAAAATTTTGGACTCAATTGTGATGATAAATTCTTTCTTTCTTTCTTTCTTTCTTTCTTTCTTTCTTTCTTTCTTTCTTTCTTTCTTTCTTTCTTTCTTTCTTTCTTTCTTTCTTTCTTTCTTTCTTTCTTTCCTTCCTTCCTTCCTTCCTTCCTTCCTTCCTTCCTTCCTTTCCTTTCCTTTCCTTTCCCTTCCTTCCTTCCTTTCCTTTCCTTTCCTTCCTGTTGGGTCACTGGCAGCGGCAGGCCAGATTTACTTCCAGGTATGCCGGTGGAACCCCCTCTCACCGGTTCTCTAAATTTCACCAACTGGCTCTCGCGAGTAGGTGCGAGCCTGCAGAAACCCACCACTGCCAGAAATGTTAACAGGCAACCGCCTGATTGTTAAAAGTCTGCCTCTTAACAGTATTTCCATCTGGGATTGTAGCCACCCCTTGATTTCTCTGCTCCACGTCCATCATCAGGGCCCTGCCCTTAGTTTAGAAATCATTCATATATTTGATGAAAGGAAAATGTAGAAATACTTTCAACAAGCCCCTAACCTAAATCACTGTTTCCTTCTGCTTTAGGTGCAAAAATCCCTTTTGCGGGAAAAGGCTGTGTCAGCCGATCGGTTTGCAACCTTAACGAGAAGTCGTTCCATCATGGGACTTACACGTTCACTTTTAAAAAACTTCAGTGCTCTAAAGCCAATGGGGCTCTTTCATCGTTGCGACGCCTGGCTTTCACGCTGGAGAAGAAGGACCTCGGGCCACAGGCGGCCTTCTTCTTTCCATGCATCCTTGGGATCTTTGCTGTGAAAATTCTCTCCTAATTAAATCAAAGGTCGCTGGCAAAGGCCTTAAGAAGGAACAGGCTGGGGTCAATCCCCCTTCCTTTTAGCACTGATGATGTTACCTAGTTTGGTACTGAAACGTTTGCAAGATCAGACAACACCAACTAAATTTACGCTGCAAAAACTTACAGCTCTCTGTTGCCAGTCTTAATGTCCTCCCAATGTTGCCATCTGTTGGTATTCTTTCATGGGAGAAATGATGAGCTAAATGGGAATTGTTAATTGCATTTATTGTAAGCTTTCATTCTGCTGATACGGAATTAAAATGAATGCCATTTATGTCCTCCTGCCTCTGGAAATGTTTGGCCCCATCTTCTGATTGAGGTTGAGAGTCCCACCCAAAGGCTAAATTCAACTTCAGACCCCCAAATTTGCTTAGCTCCGGTGTGTTTCCCTCGAAGTCAATGGGATTTAAGTTGACTTTGATGAATAGATTCCATTGACTTTGGTGGCATTAAACCCTTGATTTGAATCAGTACAATTAAGTTGGTTAATTAACCGCAGCTATGCATTCATGGCATAATTTCACATTTCAAAGAAGTTGATCAATACAAAATTAAGGCACCTCAAAGTACAGTATTCTAATAACAGATTTCCCACCCATCGGTTTATATAGATATCTACATATACACAGTGGTGGGATTTAGCCAGGTTTCACCTATTCAGGAGAACCGGTTGTAAACTTTCTAAGCAGTTTGGACAACCGGTGGGTGGAAGAAATCTCCTTTTGCTTTTTCCCACTTTCCAGGGCTAATCCTGTAAGGAAGGCAGGCAGGAAGGAAACCTTCTGGTGTTGTTTCTAGCCTCATCTTTATTGCCCTGCTTACAGAAACTGCCTCTCCGGTTAGCCCTTGTTCCATTGTCACAGCTAAGGTGAAGCACCCATCAGTGTGAGTGAAGTTGAGTTGGCCACGCCCACATGGTCACATGATCACCAAGCCACTCCTACCCAGCTGGTCTTTAGGGCAGTTGTTACATTATATGAATCTCACCACTGCTTATCCAGGTTTGGGTGATATATTTATTCAACATGATGCTGGAACGGTTGTTCTTAAAACCCGACATTGAAATGTTGCAGGCAGTGTTGAACAGACCAATATCCTTCAGTCTGTATTGTGACCACTGTTTGCAGGCATTTCCTTTCTCTGGAAAGACGGCTTTAGTTCACGCTGCATTTGTCCACCTTTCCAAAATTGCATCTCTGCGCTGAATTGTCAAAACATTAAAATAAAAGCAATTAGATATTTAACTCTCCTGTCTTATTGTTGTTTTTGTTGTTGTTTTCACAAAACAGCCAATCCATCTTTATTTCCTTCCTTAATCTTTTACTTTGGCAACGCCTGGAAAAGCCGCATGTCAGGCCAAGACAAAGTCATGGTTTATTTAAGTGGCTGGTTGGTTGATTCACACATTACATTAAGCCATCAATCCCAACATACGAACTCCAGCATCTGGATTCGCTTACAGTGCTCTAGATTCTGCCTTTTGACAGGCTGGACTTTAGCATCCTGCGTGAAAGTGGTCAGCAAGGTAATTCAGTTTATCAAAAATAAATAAATAAGAGAATTCTAATTTTTACACCTATATCTGGTTCGGCCCCCCGAACTCCGCACCATCACGGACCTTCGCCTCTTCCGCCGGTTGCTTAAAACGCACCTTTTTCATCTAGCTGGCCTGGCCTAGATCCAGATTTAATTATTTTAATAATAATAATAATAATCTTTATTGTCATTGTAAAAATTACAATGAAATTGGTTCAATTGAAATTTCAATTGAAATTTTAAATTTAGTGATTGAATTTTAATATAGGTTTTAATAGTTTTAATCATATTTTAGCACAGACGCACCAAATTTAATTCTATTTTAAGATGTGACTGTATTTATACTTTGATTGTTTGTAGTGTTTTAATTTTTCTGTGCACCGCCCTGAGTCCCATTGGGGAGATAGGTGCGATATAGAAATGGGATAAAATAAAATAAAATAAATAAGCACATTGCGTGCGGTTGTTTTGCTATTCAATGGAATCAGGGGTGAAATCTACTTGCCTTGCCTACCGGTTCACGAATGTGAGCACACATGACACCTCCGCGCATCTGCAGAGCGTCAAAATGGACATGATGATGTCCGGGCGGGTGGGAGGAGCCTGAAAGGTAAGTAGAACAACAAGGTGGTGGTGGTGGGGAATCCACTTTGCCACACAATTTAGATTAGCTAGAAAACAGGAAATCCTGTTTTCTACCTAATATAAATTGTGCGTTCATAGCTGATTGTCGGAAATATCGGTTCTCCTGAACCTGTAGCTTTTTTTACTACTGGTTCGGGCGAACCGGTCCAAACCGGTAGCATTTCACCCCTGAATGGGATCTACTTCTGAGTTGCTAGATAGTTAAATACATTGATATTACTGACTGGCTTCTCATGTCAAATTAAGCCACAGTTTGCTTAATCATGGTTTGTTGGATAAATCATAATTGGCTGTGTTGGCACTTTAAACCTACCCACCCCCAAAAACATTTTGATTGCCGTAATGTGGGAATCTAAATTTCGGAAGAAATTTCAGTTACCGTCCGAAGTGTCAATACATTTCAACATTGCTCCTTTTGGAAGAGTTATTGATCACCATAGCCTGCCAATCTGTCCTGAAAAATTGATCTGAATCCTAAATATTAAAATGCATAGGCTGATCTGTTGGATGATGATATTGTTTATCTCAAAAGAAATTCTGTTCCGGTTGCACTGATTCACTATGAAAGTAAAAGTTACCCAGATCATCGGATTGGAGAATATGGTTTCAAATGAAATGCTGCAAAATTGCTCCATTATTACTCATTACTTTCCCATTAAGATATAAGTTCCTAATGGACGTGGATTGTATTTTACATTCTGTCTCCTCTTATATTTTATTGAAAACATTGTGCAGCCTGCATAATGTATAAATGTGGGATGCCCACCATTACAGCAAGAAGAATCTTCTGAGCGCCTTGGGCAGAGAATAAAATGTTTACACTGAGCACTCTAGTCATTTTTGGATATAGTACATGATATCATGTTGGTCCTTGCCTAACACTATCGGAAGCAATACAATACAATACAATAGCAGAGTTGGAAGGGACCTTGTAGGTCTTCTAGTCCAACCCCCTGCGTGGGCAGGAACCTTATACCATTTCAGACAAATGGCTATCTAACATCTTCTTAAAGACTTCCAGCATTTGGAGAGATAGTCAAGGGATCAGATAAAAGCCTCATCCTCTATCTTAGCAACTGGGAGATGGAGAATTCTACTCCCATCTTAGGCATGGAAAGCTGGCTGGGTGACTTTAGGCCATTCACCTGGAGAATGTGAGTTCTAGTTCCATTTTAAGCATGAAAGTGGGCTGGGTGATTTTGAGCCAATCAGTAGGAGATATTGAGTTTTAATCCCGCCTTAGCCATGAAAAGTGGCTGGGTGACTTTAGACCAGGGGTCTCCAACCTTTGCAACTTTAAGTCTGAAGGACTTCAGCTCCCAGAATTCTCCAGCCAGCAAAGCTGGCTGGAGAATTCTGGGAGCTAAAGTCCTTCAGACTTAAAGTTGCAAAGGTTGGAGACCCTGCTTTAAACCACTCACCTGGAGACAGGGAATTCTAGTTCCGTCATATTTTGAATATTCCTTTCTTTTTCTTTATACTTTTTCATACTTCTTTTACTTGTTTCTTTTGATTGTTAGTTTATGAGGTTTTCTAATGCTTTGTAAAATTAATAAAATTATTTGAAAAGTAAAGGAGAAAGGAAAACTGGGATCAGGCTTAATATTGTTCTGACCCAGGCTTCCCAAGAGCCTGAAGCAAACTCCTTGTCCCGACAAAAACCCTTTTAGTAATTGACTGTCAATTCTGCTCATTCACATCCAGCGAAGTCTTTCGAGGGAGGATTTACAGTCACAGACCTCATCTGTCTTGGAGAGCTGCCAGGCCGACATCTGCAAAACTTGGCAAGGAGTCTTGCAGAGTCACGAACCAATGAAGCGAACTAATTGTCTCCTGCAAACTCCACTCCCCTTTCGCTCCTCATTTCTTTCCTATAGGAGGGGCCATTCATCCTCTACCTGTGGCCTTACTCCCAAATCAACCCCTGTTCTTTAGCTGTTCCCTTCATCTGGCAACTCTGCGCATGCGCACACTGGGAACAGGCTCCAGCTGTTCTTCTGCCTCACTGATATCTGACTCTGAAGGCAGCTGATAACCAGCATACGGTTCTGCCCCCCTCTCTGCCTCATTCGAGCCTTCCCCAGAATCCAGGACTGGCCCAGGTTCCTCCCAAACCTCCTCACTGTCTGAATCTGCTGCCAGGATCAGACAGATACACAACAGATACTCCTCATAGATGCCTCCAGGCCCAGAACTTTCCCCCCGTGGATTGGGGAAGTCCCTCTTCTAGTCTCATTTCTGCTACAGAAGCTCACTAGATGACTCTCAGCCTAGCCTACTTCACAGGGTCGTTGCTGTGGGAAAAATTGGCAGGTGGGAGAGTAGCATTGGCTACCTTGAGTTCCTGGTCAAAAGGCAGACTAGAAACCAACTAACCAACCAACCAACCAAATAAATTTACTTTAGCTCTGAGGTGCTCTCTCTGTCTTTCTTCTTTCATTCAATCTCGTGAGAGAGGTTTGGCTAGCATGAGACTTAATGCCATACTTTAATAACCTAAAACGCAAACTCTCAAAACGGTTAAGTGCTGCCAAGCTCTTAATGGTCGGACTTTATTTATTTTTTAAATTCACTTTCTCACTGCAGTGCACTTAACTGTTGGATCAGTGCCAGGCTGTGCGTAGCATGTAATGTTTTTCCCGACTCTGATACTGCAGAAGTGCAAAAGGATGGACCGGGTTAATACCCCAACACTCCTGATTTTCAATTTCCTAAAAATGTAGAAGAAGGAAGAAGAGGAGGGGGGGATGTAGGGGGGGGAGAAGAAATACGGTAGCATCTAACATTTATTCCTCAGAATTTGGAGGAATCTCATGTTCTGTGTTTGCTTTAGTAAATGATATTTTAAAAGGACAGAAAGGATAAAATATGTGAGCACAAATAATTATCTGACAGGAGAAGCCAGCAGGGTGACTTGTTGTTTGAAAGATTATTTGTGTTTTTTGAGCAAAGGTGTTTAGAAGAAGACATGCAGCTCTGCCACAGGAAATCTCTTTTAAAACCCGCATCTGAATTCTGTCAAATCCCAGAGGCCCAACCTCATCAACAAAGGGGGAAAAAACACCTCTCTAAATTTCCTCCTGAATTTCAGAGCAAAGAAAAAGCAATTGCTGGCTTGAAGCAAAGCTAAAAGCATCCCAAGCTGGGCTTCATTTCTTTGGGATTCTTCCTTTATACGGTTGGTGGCTGGAAATTCTGATGGTCCTGTTCACCTTGTAGAGGTGGGATAAAGAAAGAAAGAAAGAAAGAAAGAAAGAAAGAAAGAGGAAAAAAAGAAAGAAGAGAGGGAGGGAGGGAGGAAGAATATAGGAAGGAAGGAAAGAAGGAAAGAGGAAGGAAGGAAGAAAAAAGAAAGAAAGAAAGGGAGGGAGGGAGAAAGAATATAGGAAGGAAGGGAGGGAGGAAGAAAGGAAGAAAGAACAGAGGGAGGGAGGGAGAATATTGGAAGGAAGGAAAGAAGGAAGGTAGAAAGAAATAATTTAGGAAGGAAGGAAGGAGGAAGAAAGAAAGAAAGAGGAAGGAGGGAGGGAGAGAGAAAGAATATAGGAAGGAAGGAGGAATATAGGAAGGAAGGAAAGGAGGAAGGAGGAAGGAAGAAAGGAAAGAAAGGAAAGACAGGAAGAAAACAAAACTGCACAACGTTTGTACCCAGCAGTAAGATTTATCTTATTGTCTAACGATAAAGTCTAAAAAAAATTAGATTTGCGCTAATGAGTGCAATTGTTTTTATGATAATGCAAGACTCTTTATTGGCTTTGATGCAAAAGGCACGGCTCCCTTTAAGGAAAGTTGCTATCTCACCACTTTAGCTTGACCACAATCCCTTTGTAAGGCGGGGAGGAGAGGGAGAGGCAGGGGTGGAGCAATGCTTGGATACCCTCCTCTGCCTTTTTGGCTGCCTTCTCCATAAAGCCAGACTCCCTCCATCCGAAGCAGAGCCCTGCATGCATTCAACAAGCTTCCCAGCCCAGCTCCGATTCCAGGCAACGCCTGTCAACATGGAGGCGGCTTTTGTCATCTGCCTTCTGACAGCATCCATTACTCTGGGTGAGTACCTTCGTTTGGGATGATTTACGACTGAAGGGGGTCCTCTTTTGGACGGCGGGTTCCAATCCTTCCAGTTGTGCCCGGGAGGGGAGGAAGAAATGGCCAATGCTCAATAAACTGATTTGAAGCATCTCTCCCCCACAAGATCATCACCTCTTCATAAAACAGGTGGTGGCCTTCAGTGACAACATGTGGAAACACGACTGCCTCTCCTGCCATTAAAGAAGGCTGGAGGGATTTGTTTCAGTCAGTGCTATGTGGGTGTCTCAAACTGGGTGTGTCCATCCCTGCGTGCAACAGAAGCAACGCGTGTTGCCTAAGTGGGAGCACTTAGACTTGTGCTCTTCTTCATGTGCGGGCAGAGGTTCGTGGGCTCCGCCGGGCAAACTGCTGAGGTTGGATCACAAGCCTTCACAACTATCTCTGGAGGCAGGGAAAGCTGTGGGTTATGGGCTGCTGTATACTTGACAAGGGTTTGGGCAAAAAAAACCACCCCACCCCACCCCAACTCAAGGGCAAACATGACAATTCTTATTTTCAGCTTTATTTTGTTATGTTCTACTAGCTGATAACCTGGCGTTGCCTGGGTGTTTATTTATGCTACGCCTGTATTAGACAGGAAGAGGAATGGATTACATCTATAGTGTCAAGTCAAATGATTCTTTTTTTTTTTACTGTTGTTTCCTCCAGTTTTTGCAAAGTCTCAGGAATGTACCGTTTGTCAATCAAGTGAAAAGGACTGCCAAGGGGATAAGAAAGAGTGCTCTCCTCTGGAAGACAAATGTAGCGTCGTTTTGATGGAAAAGGTTTTGGGTAGGTTCAAAACGTCTAAATTCAGCGTGCAGCCAATCAGCATTATTCTGAGCGGTCTCTTCTACGGACTGGGTTGGTTTTATCCTGCAGGTTAAAGCATATACAGAATCAATGTCTGGTGGTTTCATTACTTAGACTTCACAGCTTTGAGAACAAAAAGATCTCTCTTATTCTCTCTCTCTCTGTTCCTCCTCTCTTCCCCCCTCTCTGTCTCTGTCTCTGTCTCTGTCTCCGTCTCCGTCTCTGTCTCTGTCTCTGTCTCTGTGGGTTTGCCTCTGTCTCTCTCTGTCTCTCTCTGTCTCTGTCTCTGTCTCTGTCTCTCTCTCTCTCTCTCTCTCTCTCTCTCTCTCTCTGTCACTGTGTGTATTTGTGTCTCTCTCTCTGTGTCTGTGTCTGTCTCTCTCTGCCTCTGTCGCTCTCTCTATGTCTCTGCCTCTGTCTGTCTGTCAGTCTGTCAGTCTATCTATCTATCTATCTATCTATCTATCTATCTATCTATCTATCTATCTATCTATCTATCTATCTATCTATCTATCTATCTATCTATCTATCTATCTATCTATCTCTATATCTATCTGTCTGTCTGTCTCTCTCTCTCTCCGTCTATCTATCTGTCTGTCTATCTCTATATCTGTCTGTCTATCTATCTATCTATCTATCTATCTATCTATCTATCTATCTCTGTCTGTCTGTCTGTCTGTCTGTCTGTCTGTCTGTCTGTCTGTCTGTCTGTCTGTCTGTCTATCTATCTATCTATCTATCTATCTATCTATCTATCTATCTATCTATCTATCTATCTATCTATCTATCTATCTATCTATCTCCCTCTCCCTGTCAATTAGAATCCTAAACTGCTCTTTGCTGAGATGCATAGAAACAGTAAATGCTGTTCAAATGTACTTCAAACACATCCATGCTTCTCCTCGGGAGTGTGTCTGTGTGTCTGTGTGTCTCTGTGTCTGTGTGTGTGAAGCAGAGCTGAGACACAACCGCCTCTCAGTGGTCACCCCCCAGCATCCTGGGTGAGAGTCGCCTCCCTCAATTGCTGACTTCCTTCCTAGATTGGCTAATCTAATCTGGAGAGCAGGGAAGGGAAAAACAGAGAGACGATTCCTTTGTTTATTATCTTGTTCATTTATTATCCCAGTTTTATTGCCTTTATAATTAACTCAAGGCAGTGGACTTTTTTTCAGTGTTGTTGTAGTAACTTCAAATGGTACCTAAACAAAGGATTGAAAGCCAAGGACCAGCTGCCTTATAGGTTCTAGAACACGGGTGTCAAACTCAAGGCCCTTGGGCTGGATCCAGCCAGGGGTGGGTTCCTGCCAGTTCTAAGCTCTTCTATAGAAGAGGTTCCACAAATCTACAGAGCCGTTTAGAACCGGTTCCAGCTCCCTCCCCCCCCCCCGCCCGTCTGCCCATCATCAAGAGGAAGAGCGAGAGGAGGAATTCTGGGAGTTGAAGTCCACAAGGCTTAAAGCTGTCAAGTTTCAAACCCTGGGGTTTTTTTCCCTAAAGGCTGAGGGGTGCAAGGGTCTTGTAACTTGACAGCTTTAAGACTTGCATACTTCAAATGCCAGAGTTTCTGAGCCAATGTTTTGGTTGCTAAGCAAGAACGTTGTTAAGTGAGTTTCACCACATTTTACAAGTTGGCCACTCCCACCCGGTCACATGGCTGGCAAGCCACTCCCACAAAGCAGGCCACACCTACAGAAGAGGTTCTAAAAAATTTTGAAGCCCACCACAGGACCCGGCTCTCAGGGTGCTTAGATCTGGCGCATGAGACGGGGCTGGAAAGAGCAAAGGACTGGCCCTCAGTGTCTCTGCCTCCACCTGCAGCGCCCCCTGAGCTCAGTTTTTGCTGTCAGCGGGCTATCAAAAGAAACGAACATCCAAACAAAAGGAGAAACGTTTCCCCTTTTGCATTTCAGCATCCAAGAAGGACAGGAAAGGAGAAAGGGAAAGAGGAAAGACAAAGAAAAAGGGAAGAGGGAAGAGAGCAAGGAAGGGAAAATAAGGGAAGAGGGGAAGGAATAAGAAAAAGAAGAAAATAAGGAAAGAGGGGAAGGAAGAGGGAAGGAAAAAGAAGAGAAGGAAGGAAGGAGATTATAATGAGAGGGTCTCAGGGTCTCAGGGAAGCCCGATCTTAACGCTTAGCACTTGGCCATCACAGCAGAGGTGGATTGCTACCGGTTCGCTCCGGATTGGGTGAACCAGTAGTGGTGGTGGCTCCACCCACCCACATACGCAGAAGCGTCGCGCAATTGCACAAGTGCATGCACGCCCACGAGCGAACCAGTAGTAAAATAAATTGCAACCTACCACTGCACCACAGATGCCCCCGACATGAGTCCCATGTCATGCCCACCATGGCCGTACCTACCATGGCCACCCTCACCCCCTGGCCATGTGCCCCCCCTGGCCCTCCGAGGTCGAACACAACCCTGATGTGGCCCTCAATGAAATTGAGTTTGACTCCCCTGTTCTAGAACATGAATACAATAACACACAAGGACAATTAACCAGAGGAACCATTTGCCTTCGGAAGTTGTGGGTGCCCCATCACGGGAGGTTTTTAAAGAAGAAACATCCACACATGTCTCAATTTGTATAGGGTCTCCTGCTTGAGGAGGGGGTTGGACTAGAAGGCCTCCAAGGCCCTTTCTAGTTCTGTTCTGAGTGATGTTCCAACTGATCTGGAGGCTAGCAGATGGTGGAAGGTTGGGCCAGAAATCTTGGGAGCCTGAAGAACCACTGGCCATGCTGAAGGTTCTTGCTCATGAGGTTTTGATCCGCCACTCACAGAGATACTGAGCAATTCACCGATTCAGACGCCAACTTTTCTCTTGGATCCCTACAGGGTCAACCAGCTATGCCTCCAAGAAGAGCTGCATCCATTCACAGGACTGCAAGAAGGGCTTGGCTGTTCTGGACTTGGGCAACAACCAGACCATCAAAGGCTATGTTTCCTGCTGCAAGGACCATCAATGCCCCAATTCTCCCAGCTGTACGCTTTGGGGCTCTTCTTTTCTCTGATTCTTTGCCATTCTTTCCCTCCCCCATTTCCCCCACCTAAAGATAAATTTCCTGCATGGAATCCTACCTCATTTGTGGGGTCGATGTTTCAGCGAGATGTAGAATAGCACGATGATCCCAGGCAGGCCCACCCTCTAGGACCGTGATGGCGAAGCTACGCCATGTGTGCCAGAAGTGGCCTGCAGAGACATCTCTCCAGGCATGCAAGCCATGGTTGCTGTCCTAGCTTCTGGCGCACCAGCTAGCTGGTCTTCACATTCATGGGAGCACCAGAAACCAGATCAGATGCCCAGTGCACATGCGTGCGCCTGGAAGATGATCTTCTAGTCCAGTGGTAGTCAACCTGTTCCTCATTGCCCACTCGTGGGCATTCCAACTTTCATGGTGGGCGATAGGGGTTTTGTCTGATACTGAAGCACTTTCCTTTTTTTAACTTAATGGACTTCCCTACTTTATAAATCACCATTACTGTGGAACTGGTGGGTGGTTAGAGAATTTTACTACTAACAGAGATACAAAAGTGGGCGGTAGGTATAAAAAGGTTGACTACCCTTGTTCTAGTCTCTGGTGCACGTATGTGAACTGGTCAGCTGGTCTTCGTGCATGCATGCACACCCGAAACCAGAAGACCAGATGGTCGATGAGCATGCACATGCCACTGGAAGATCATCTTCCTGGCACACGCATATGCCCCGGGTGGTGGCTCTTCCAGTTTCTGGTATGTGCAGGCTCGTGCATGCTCCCGTTTTGGCACTAAGTGTCCAAAAGCTTCACCAACACTGATCCTCCTGATATTTCCATACTGACTCTTGTTCAGTAAAAGTTCAGTATCCAGTATCCATTCTAGTAAAAGGGACTTGACTTTATTCGGTGGAGCATGTTAAAAGCCTTGGTTAGGCATGGGATTATTGGTGGCGCAGTGGTTGGAAGGCAGCACTGCAGGCAAACTCTGCCCACTGCCAGGAGTTCGATCCTGCCCAACTCAGGGTTGATTCAGCCTTCCATCCTTCCGAGGTTGGTAAAATGAGGACTCAGATTGTTGAGGGCAGGAGGCTGATTCCGCAACTTCTTGTTTTAATCTCACTGTTTCAGATACTATGGGTCTTCCCGATAGCAAAGTCGTCAGATTGTGTTTCAATGAGTGGGGAGGACAACTTCTCAGTTGCGTGATAGTGTCATCGATAGGAATTGAGAAAGGGGAGTCCTTGGCACTCTCTGAGCTTGGTGGTTTTCTTGCAGACGCTTCATTACCAAACGAGGTAGCCCTGATGATGTTACCTAGTCTGGTAATAAAAAGTCTGCAAGAAAGCCACCAGGCTCAGAGAGCGCCAAGGACGCCACAACTCAACCCTGAATCACAACTCTCGTCTTCTGTCGGAACTGACAAAGTTGCCAAGAAAGGAAGGTGCTGGTTTCTGAATTTCCCACCCTCACTCTGAGGTCATCCCAAGCTCCTTTATTATCCTTGGAACTTAAACCCCCTCCTTCTTTCCTGCAGGGCCAGAGAGAAAAATTGGAACTACCAACAACAAGAAATGCCCGGCTTGCTACATAGAGTCAAAGGAACAGAGTGGATGCAAGGAGAAGATGATGAACTGTGCAGGAGAAGACGAGACATATTGTGCAGAAGTGTTTCTTCAGAAGAAAGAAGGTAAAACCAATAGTTCAGAGGTGAAATTCAGCAGGTTCTGACAGGTTCTGGAGAACCAGTCACAGGAATTCTGAGAAGTTCGGAATTCAGCAAATACCGCCTCTGGCTGGCCCTAGAGTGGGGTGGGAATGGGATTTTGTAGTATCCTTCCCCTAGGAATGGGGAGGGAATGGGATTTTGTAGTATCCTTCCCCTAGGAGTGGGGAGGGAATGGAGATTTTGCAGCATCCTTTCCCCAAGAGTGGGGAGGGAATGGAGATTTTGCAGCATCCTTTCCCCAGGAGTGGGGAGGGAATGGAGATTTTGCAGCATCCTTTCCCCAGGAGTGGGGAGGGAATGGAGATTTTGCACCATCCTTTCCCCAGGAGTGGGGAGGGAATGGAGATTTTGCAGCATCCTTTCCCCAGGAGTGGGGAGGGAATGGAGAATTTGCAGTATCCTGGCCAGTCATGTGTGGCCAAAACACATATTTGCTAGGGTTTTTTTTAACTATTCTTTGCTATTTTTTGTTACCACCAATAGCAATAGTATTTAGATTTATATACCATTTATAGCAATCCCTTAAGTGACTTGCAGAATCAGCATATTGGCCCACTATCTGAATCCTCATTTTACCGACCTTGGAAGGATGAGTCAACTTTGAGCCGGTCAGGATCGAACTCCTGGCAATGGCTCAGAGCAGTTAATATAGATAAAGAGAAAACTAACTTTCTTCCCAGATGCTAAACCAAAACTCTCCTATCTCCACTCTCCCCTTCACTCTTGTTCTACAAGGCCATTCCCATGCATGGGAGGTCAAAATCTGAAAGGAGGGAGGTGTGGCATTATGGTAGAAGCCTCGCCTATTTTTATACGTGCATAAAAGAGGACGGACTTCAGTTGCTAGGTTGAACTTGCCATCTTGCAAGGAGATTTTTGCTCCTCCCCTGAGATGCTACAGCTCCATGTCATCCAATTAGATGAGAGCTGGAAGGGAAAAAATGTAGGATTTCTCTCGCCAATAATAATGGGTAGAGCTGAGGTAGAGGATACATTTAATTACAGGGGCGCTGTCCAAGGTACTGAATGCAAACCAGTATATAGTGCAATACTATCAACGTTTCTGTTCTGATTGGAATGGCCTCTTTGCATTGGCTGTTCTCACTCAACATGCTTAACCTAATTATCAAATTAACCCATTTTTCTGGTCCTGCACAATCCATTCAGCCATTAGCTAAACAAAAGTGGGTTCAAATATGCTATGTCACCAAATTGCCTATTCAATTCAAACTTAATCTCCTAAACAATTCAGCCGCAGCCATGCTTGGCCTATAAAATACAAGTTGTCCTTGACTTACAGTTGGTTGCTTAATGACCATGTGAAGTTATGATGGACCTTTCGAGAACTATGTACGACTCAATTTTGAAGTTCTGATGGGCACCTTTCTGCGATCATGTGATCACATCTTGGGCACTTGGCATCCGGCCTGCATTTATGGCCATTTGCAATAACCTACAGTCACATAACCACCATTTGCCAGTTTCCAAGGTTAACTTCCAGTTTCCAGCAAAAAAATATCCATTGGATATAGTTGGCTCATTTGACTGTCATAAAAAAGTCATCAGATTGGGCATAATCACATCATGATTCACTTAACAACCAATATGACTTACTACTGCAATTCTGGGCTCAATATGGTCACAGGTCAAGGACTACCTGTACCTACTAATCTTCAATTCATGAAGTTTATTGTGTCAACCGTTATTGTGTTATAGTTCCATGCCCTCTTTCTGGGAAATTATTTGCCGAAAGCAGAAGGAAATTTCCTCTGGGTCCTAGTTTCTCTCTCCCACATTGCTCCAAATCAGGTAGCTCCCAGGTGTTGACAGTTGTCTCCTCCCGTTCTCTTTGCAGGAGGAATAAATGTGATCACCATCATGAAAGGATGCGCCAATAAGGCTTTCTGTGACCAGATGGAGATTTCAGCCATTGCTAGCCCATTTACTCTACTCGCCAGTAGCAATTGTACAATTGCCTCCAGGGCAGTTGACACCACAACTGGATCACTTGGACTCTTCTTCTTGGCCCAGGCTGGGCTCTTGTTGGTGGCCATCTTTTCTTGATATGTCCCCAACATTAAAACTCAGATCTTGCTTGTGAATTCTTCTCTCTCTCCATTGCTTATGCCTCTTTGGCTTCATGCAGGCCCTCACCTTTCGGGAAAATCCTTGTCTGTGCTTTGAGGATTGATTCTCAATTCTTTTCTCTGTTGGTGTGCAGAAAATATAGGGCCGACATCAACCCATATATTTCAAGAGGGTTGATTGCCAGCAGCTTAAGCTCTTTCTAGTATTGCTCCTCCTCTTCTTAGCTCTGTTACCAGTTGACCTCCCCACCTTGAGCAAGCGAGCTGTGAAAGGTGTACAGAGAAGAAGCAGGACGCCTTTGCTTTGTCCTCCCATCCAGCAGGGTTGAAAATGGACACCAAGGAAGTCAAAGACATGGGTAGTGAGAAGAATTTAAAAAAAGAGATGGTCTGTCCAGAAGATAGGCCCTCTGAGGACCTATTGCCAAAAGTTGCCTCTAATCCCTGATGGGGAGTCTGAGGGTTGAGAACAGAATGGAGGGAGGGTGCTGCGAGTTACTGAACACTGAAGAGAGTTCACTGCGGCAGCATCGTTGCCACACTTCATGGAAACCCTTGTATTGTCAACTCTGAAGCTGGCCTGTCTGAGGCCTTCTTGGAGGCTTCAGTGTTGCCACAATGGCGATAAGGGATAGGGAGGGGAAATAGAGATAAGTTGGGGGTTTTGTAGCCAAAACAAAATCGTTTCCCCTTGAGAAACAAGGACATCCCTTCAGGTGGCTGAAGAGAGGAGGAGTGAAGTTTCCAAGCAACCGGACAGAGCCTTGGTTGGACCATGTGACAGATTGTTTGGGAAAGGAGGGGGGGGGGCTTTTACTTTGAATTAGGTGAAAACTGTGGGAACCTTCAGAGTCGGTTTTTACCCGTTTGTGCCAATATGATATGCCCAATAAACTTGTTCTTTGTGGAACCTGCTGGCCTCGGAGTTCTGTTTGCTATGCGTATGTTACGTGGAACCCTGACATGTATGTCCTTGACTGGCATTTATGGTGTGAGGTAAAAATAGTCCAAATTATGGTCACAGTATAAAGGTATCCAAGTATAAAGGACCAGGACTTTGACCACACTGCTGTAACCTTCTGTTTATGGTCCCTGGTGTTGTGCATTGTGGTGGAGTGTAAAATGGGCAGCGTCTGGGCTAAGGTGTACTTGTGACTTAAACCCCATTTGTATATGTTTCCAATCATTTATGAATCATCCAAATCTGACCACCTCTAGACTGTGTGTAAAAACAAGTCTTTAAATGGGACTACATTTACCAATTACAATACTATCCTAATCAAGCTAAATTTATCAGAGGAGTTAACGGGCCTCTCAGATAACCTAAATGTCAGGCCTGCAGTCCTATTCCTTTTAGGATCTTTGGCCTGCCACACTCTCTCTTATTTTACTACGCTGTTTCATTAGTGGGGAAATGGGAGGGGGAATAGTAAGGAGTAGAATTGTGTTGTTGTCAAAATAAAAACAGTCCTTCTAGAAGCCCAAGGTCATCCTTTGTCTCTGCACTTCTGCACCTGACCGGATCTAGATGGGTGGAAATGCCAGCGTGGCAGTGGGAGATTGGACCATGGGATGGACTTGTGGGTGTGGGGGCAAGATCTTGAGCTTTCAACTGGGTGAGGAAAGCCCAGGAAGCTTTCAGATTCGGGTTTTACACAGATTGTACCAACATGTCTCTCTTATTAAATTGGAACCTTGAGGAAAGCTCTGCCTTGGACTCTGATTTAATTCTGGAGGATATTTGGAACGCTGACACTAGACGCTGTGGGCTTAATGAAACAGGGTGGTTTTAATGGCCTTCCTGAATGAGAAGAAAGTAGGAGCAGTCATACCTCTAGGAACGTGTTCCATGTGAGAGGTACTAATCAGAAGACCTAGTCTAGTGATGGCCAACCTTGTTTTGGCTCGGGTGCCAAAAGTGTGGGCGTGTGTGCCATAGTGTGTGCCCATATCCATAATTCAATCCCCCCTCACACTCCCCCAGTGCATTTACACATGGCACACCCACCCACTGCCCCACCGCCGTTCATGCATGCATGGGCTCCTCCCACTCTCCTGAAGCCTGGGGAGGGCAAAATCTGCGGGATCGGATCCTGCCTCATACATTCTCACGGCCGATTCGCTCCCACAGAGAGGTGCTTCTCCGGGTGCCGTCCTCTAGACTTTGTCAGCGGGCGACGCCCAGGGGAAGGGCCTTCTCTGTGGTGGGCCCAACCCTCTGGAACAACCTTCCCCCCGACATTAGAACAACTACGGACCTCTGCTCCTTCCGCCTGAAACTAAAGACACATCTTTTCTGCCTGGCCGGCCTTGGATAGTCTCTCTGCTATAGGGTTTTATTTATTATTGGGTATTTTAGTTATAATTGGGATTTTAGCACAGGAATTGATTTAATTCGGTTTTATGTAATGCTGTATATTTATTGTTTTATTTGCCCTGTGCACCGCCCCGAGTCCCTGTGGGGAGAGGGAGCGGTTTTACAAATTAAATTAAATAAATAAATAAAAATAAATAATAAAAAAAACAGCCCCTCACCCCACCCCAGAGGCCTTCCAGAAGCCAGAAATGAACCTTTTCTGAATTTTCACTAGGCCCGGTAGGCCCTTCTCAGGCTCTGGAGGCTTTCCTAAAGTCGAAAAAGGCCTCCCCTGGCCCTTCAGAGGCCCTTTGAAGGCCAGAAATCAGCTGGTCAGTGTGTGCATGCGTACTGCAGCTGACCTAGGGCAATGAGACCTCAGAGATGGCTCCGCATGCCACCTGTGGCATGCATGCCATAGGTTGGCCATCATGGACCTAGTCCTTACCTTTTTGAGTGAGATTTTTGCTTCTGCTGATGTTTTTAGAGATGGAAGTGAAAGATTCTTCAGAGATGGAACTTGGGATGACTTGCATGTAAGACTAGACACCAGGGGTGTCCAACCTTGGGAACTTTAAGATGTGTGGGCTTCAACTCGCAGAATTCCCTAGCCAGCCATGCTAACTGGGGAATTCTGGGAGTTGATGTCCACAAGTCTTAAAGTAACACCGTAACACCGCTCCTGCGCGAGCTGCACTGGCTACCTGTGGCCTTTCGGGTGCGCTTCAAGGTGTTGATTACCATCTTTAAAGCGCTCCATGGCACGGGTCCTAGCTATCTGCGTGATCGTATCCTACCCCACACATCTCTTCGACCGATTCGCTCACACAGAGAGGGACTTCTCCAGGTGCCGTCCTCCTGGCAATGCCAACAGGCGACTCCCAGGGGAAGGTCCTTCTCTGTGGCGGGCCCAACCCTCTGGAATGACCTACCCCCCGAGCTTAGATCTACTACGGACCTCCGCTCCTTCCGTCAACAATTAAAGACCCATCTTTTCCAGCAGGCCGGCCTGGCCTAACGTAATCTACCATACCAGCCTAGTTGTAAATATTGCCTAATCGGGTTTTTAGGTTATAAATTTAAACAAGATATTTTAATACAGGGTTAAACATTTAATTTAGTTTTACTATTTATAATTGTTATATATGTATATGCTCTTAAATTCTTGTACATCGCCCCGAGTCTCTTCGGAGAGAGGGGGCGGTCAATAAATCCAAATAAATAAATAAATAAATTAAAGTTCCCAAGGTGGGATGCCTCTGACATAGATTAAGAGTACAGTACACCACCCATCAGCAAATATACTGTTCCTTCATGCTGTGTCTTCCCGTAGCAGTTGTCAAAGCTTTCTCCTTTTCTATTGCAGGCCTAGTCAAATCAGTTTTTTTTGCAAAATATGGCACGCACCCAGGGAAAAGACTCCCCTTATTTCGTAGCAATGCAATTTCCTCATTCCACGGCTCTTTGTCCATTAGATGCATGACTCAGCTTTTTTCTGCCTGGTTCCTTCTTGGCTGGAGAGGATGAGAATTACAACACGGATTCAGAAGGATGAATATAGACAGTTTGATGCAGTGGTGAAATCTATATTTTTTTTTGCCACCAGTTCTGTGAGCATGGCTTGGGGTGTGTGTGTGTGATGGGGGGGGGGGAGTTTTGCAATATGACCAGGCGGGCGTGGCCAATTTTTTTCCACTTTTTAAAGAATTTTTTCCCTGCTGGTTTGGGCGAATAGGTAGGAAAAAAATGCTTTGAAAAGTGAAATTCCATTGTCGGCCGGACAATGCCAGTTAGCGACACCCAGGGGAAGAGCCTTCACTGTGGCGGGCCCTACCCTCTGGAACAACCTGCCCCCCAAACTACGTAACATCTCGGACCTCCGCCAGTTCCGCCAGCGCCTTAAAACGCTTCTGTTCCAACAAGCCGGCCTAGTATAACCCCCGATACTGAGTTTTAACATTGTAAATTTTAATCAGAGATTTTATAAGTTGGTTTTAGCACGGGATTATTATTTAATAGCTTTTTAATCATTTATTGGATTTCTAGACCGCCGTCTCTCCCCGAAGGGTATTTATATGTATGTTTTGTTTTAAATTGCCTGTGCACCGCCCTGGGTCCTTTTTTAGGAGAAGGGCGGGGTATACATTGGATTAATAAATAAGAAATAAAGAGGGTCCATCAATTGCATGGCTCACAGTTGATCTGCGCAATTATTGGAACCATTTCCCCCCCACTTTTTAAAACATTTTTACTACCTATTCTCCAGAACCGGTACTAAAAAATGCTTTAAAAAGTGAGGGTGGGGTGGGGGAAGGTTCCCATGATCACACAGCACAGCTGATTGTCATGGAACCTTCTTTTGCCTCCAAATTTTAAAGCTTTTTTTTTTTTTTACTATTGGCTCGGGTGAACCTTAGAATTTTTTGCTACTGGTTCTAGCCAACCATTCAGAACCAGTAGCATTTCACCCCTGGTTTTATGTAAACGTTTGAAGCCTGAACATTATAAACACTAAGTTGTATACATTCCTGAATTTTATCCCATGGTGGGGTCACACCTGTGGTTCTCCAGATGTTCCAAATCTTCTAGCATACTTTATTACTGGATATGATACTTATGTGTTTTGGAACTTGAAGTGCAGCACCATCTAGAATATCCTGAGGTATCCTGTCCTTCGCTACTAGGAAGGCTGATCCCTGCTTCCAAAGCTGGATGCGTTTCCACCACAATTTTTGGCATTTTCCATAAACAAATCCAACCCCCCCAACGTTTCCATTTTTGTGCACAAAGGACAGTCCATTTCATGCTTCATATAACTCTGAAGCATGGGTTGTGCAGTTCGGAGGATGAGCTTAGAACCGTTGGGCCAATGATGACATATTCTATAGTGGGGACATTTTGAGAATTTTGAATTTGCAAACAAATTGCATTTCGAAGTGAGCACTTGCTTTAAATGGTGAGGGTGATGTAGAGATGCACAAAGCATTCTCTGACAAAACTTTGATGGAAGTCATCAAAAATAACAGAAAAAAAGAGGTACTACCATCTTCCTCATTTTATTGCTCTTTTTATCGAAAATCAAGAGATTCTTTTACTATTTTTAGAGTGGGTGGCATTTCTTCTCCCTTCCCATCCGATATGCTATTTTGTAATTTTGCAGGATTCTGCAGATCTGGGGTTTTTTGGGGGGCGGGGGGCGGGGGGGAGTCTTTTTATCGGTAGAATTAAAGCAATTGCTTCAACTACTGAGGGGCTCAGTAGTTGAAGCAAAATCCCTTGTATAATCTGTTTCACTTCCTCATATGCTCCAGCAGGCCTGTCAAAATCCATTTCTCCGTGGCTAAGAGGAGTTGAAGGGACTTTTAGCTGTATTTTGTAAGCCACCTCCTTGTATATATATATATACAAGCCACAAAAACTGACACCATCACCAATTATCCTCAACAAACATCAACTCCATCTACCAATCAGGATGGGACAAATCAGCCAACCAATCCGTTTAAAGCAGCAGAGGCAGCATTCCAACCCCCCCCCCCACCTCTACTTATAGAAAAACTGCCATTTCGATCACTGTTTACTCGCAAGAAAACAAAGGCACCAGCCTGATGATATAATATAATACAACACAACACAATACAATACAAAATAATATATCATATCACCTGGCTAATAGATTAGATAAGATCTCACCTCCACCCTGTTTCACATTAATACTTTTATCTAGTGTGTTGTTAATATTAATGTTTTAATTTTAATGCTTCATGTTTTAATATTTCTAACTTAAGCCACCCAGTTGCTTGATAGCAAGATGGAAAAGAAATATATTTAATAAATACTACTACTACTACTACTACTACTACATCATAGGTTTTATGGGGTTGTGATGGCTTAATGGTTAAAGATGCTGAGCTTGTCAGCTGGAAAGCTGATAGCCTGGGTTCGAGACCCAAGAGCCGCACAATGGGGTGAGCTCCCGTTCCTTGCCCTATCTCCTTCCCACCGAGCAGTTTGAAAGCATGCCAATGCGAACAGATAAATAGGTACCACTTTGGTGGAAAAGTAACAGCGAGCCAGGTAATCCCAACATGGTAATCCCAACTAAGGTCAGGAAAGGACTGCATTTGCCCCATTTTATGACTTTTCCTGCATGGTCATTAAATGGATGGTTGCAGTTAAGCTAATAACCGGGTGGTTAAGTGAATCCTTGACTTTGCTTGTCAGAAAGTCGCAAAAGGGGACCATAGGCCGCCAGGACGCAGCAACCATCATAAATACGAACCCGTTGCAAAGCATCTAAAATTTGGTCACATGAGGACGCCACAATGCCAAAATGGTCATAAGTCACGTTTTCAGTGATGTGGGTTAATAAGTGAATTGTTGTAAGTTGAGGACTACCATCAGGGGTGGTATTCACTTATATTTGCTGGTTCGCAAATGTGAGCACACGTGCCTTGTCGACGCATGTGCTCAACCTTCTGTGCATGTGCTTTGATCTTGCGCATGGCTTGCACACATGCTTGCAGCTTGAAAACACGGCTAACTAGGACAGCATAGAGCCTGGGCCCCATGATTTCCACTACTGGTTCGTGTGAACCAGTATAAACCGGCTGAATACCACCTCTGACTACCATGGCTCTCCCCTTCTGATGTATTTTCAACTCCTTGACAACTTCTGATTAAGAGACATTGTTAGTGTTTAATGAGCGTCAAATCCTTTCCTTGGATTTTACAGCAAGAGGAAGAATGCGGCAGTGCCAGCTTTGGCTTTGAAAATTGGGCAAAGGTTTTCCTTGCACATCTGTGCTAGTCGTTCCCGACTCTAGGGGGCGGTGCTCATCTCCATTTCAAAGCCAAAGAGCCAGCGCTGTCCGGAGACATCCCCGTGATCATGTGGCTGGCATGAGTAAACATCGAAGGCGCATGGAGCGCTGTTACCTTCCCACCAAAGTTGGTCCCTATTTTTTCTACTTGCATTTGTACGTGCTTTCGAACTGCTAGGTTGGCAGAAGCTGGGACAAGTCACGGGAGCTCACTCTGTTAAGCGGCACTAGGGATTCGAACTGGCGAACTGCCGACCTTTCTGATCGACAAGCTCAGCGTCTTAGCCCCTGAGCCACCACGTCCCTCAGTTACAAGGACGCAGTTCAAATTTTCAGCAGCAATTCAACCGTGCTTAATAAGCAGTCTGTATTTTCGTCTGGAGGATAAGAATTGGCAACTTTAAAACGGGCGCCGAGCAAAATATGTAAAGATGACTTTGGCTGGCTATTAAATGCTTAATATTTTATTTGGCTTCATCCTCAATTCAGTTTGTTGTTCAAGTAACCTTCACTTTTGGACAGCAAAACAGGAAGCAAGTAGATTTAGTTTCCCGCAAAACATTCCCACTGTTCTCTCTCTCTCTTTTCCTCTCCCCCCTTCCAGAAAACCATTTTTATTTCTTAAATCCGCCTCTTTTTTCAGGAAGTGGTGGTTTGGGGCTTCTGTTAAAAATGCTTCCTGAGCTTCGCAACATAAGAGTATTTCCTCTATTCAGGATTTCCAGATCTGCTGCCTTGAACAAAGCACCCATCAGCCGTTATGAAGGCTTCGCTGACCGCCTTCCTTCCTCTCGCCCTGTTTATTACCAAAGGTAAGGAGGCAAGAGGGACAAAGGTTCGAAGTGAACGGCTTCCATGCCTTTGCTGCTTTTGCAAATTCGTAACGTATTTTTTTCCCAAGAGAATTTGTGGCACGTAGACAAGACGGGACTGTAGACTTTCAAAGAAAGTCATCTCTATTTGGCACACGGAAAGGGACGTCTGTTTTGGGACGCCGATGAAATCTCTAGGCTAGTATTTTTTTCAAACTTCACAAGTTTGAAAGTTTAGGCAATATTGTACCTCCTGGGTATCTAGTACCTGGTAGCACAGTGGTTAGAAGGCAAGCAAATTCTGCCCACAGTCTGGAGTTCAATCCTGATGGGGCTGAAGGTTGACTCAGCCTTCCATCCTTCCGAGGTCGGTAAAATGAGGACCCAGGGGGTAAGATAAAAGATTGGCTTACGGAGATTATAGGAACCACCTTTCAACTAAAACCAGAGGCTTACTTATTGGGGATAAACCCCGGAGGTATAAGGAAGATAGACTGGTATCTTTTCACACACATGACCACTGCAGCCAGAATAGCATACGCATAGTTTTGGAAAGGGAAAGAACTACCATCAGACCAACTAATTATCAACAAAATGTTCTGATGTGCTGAATGCGACAGACCAACATATATTCTTAAAGACAGACAGGAAACAATATTTTATCAAAGTTGGGAAAAATGGTATGAATGGATAGAGGTAAAAAGATTACGGGATGAGCGATAGGGAAAAATATACAATGCAGATATGTAAATAGTAAATAAAATAAATATATGGAGCAGTAACAATTATAAAGAATTAATAATTGTAAGATACTGTATAGATAAACAGAAATAACTAGAACAACTGGAAAAGTAGTAAGATCAGTGGTGGGTTTCTGCAGGCTCGCACCAACTCGCGAGAGCCGGTTGGTGAAATTTAGAGAACCGGTGAGAGGTGGTTCCACCGGCGTACCTGGAAGTAAGTCTGGCCCGCCGCTGCCAGTGACCCAACAGGAAGGAAAGGAAGGAAGGAAGGAAGAAGAAAGAAAGAAAGAAAGAAAGAAAGAAAGAAAGAAAGAAAGAAAGAAAGAAAGAAAGAATTTATCATCACAATTGAGTCCAAAATTTTGGTTGCTAAGTAAGAGCGTTGTTAAATGAGTTTCACCACATTTTAAAAGGTGGCCACTCCCACCCTGTCACATGACTGCCAAGCCACGCCCACAAAATAGGCCACACCTACAGAGTAGGTTCTAAAAAATTTGAAACCCACCACTGAGTAAGATGATATATGATGTTACCTGGTAACTGTATACATATAGGGGGTGAGTCACTCCCAGTTATATCCATGTAGTTTTGTCTTGTCAATGTCCTATTTCTGTTTTTTCCCTCTCTGTTACTAGTTTACAATAAAATAAAATAAAATGAGGACCCAGATGGTTGGGGGTAAGAGGCTGACTCTGTAAATAACCCTGAAAGTGCTATAAAGCACAATGGGGCAGTTTATCATTAATTCCTCTATTTTCGTGCACCACTCCCTTAAAGTAGCTTCATAGTGCTAGCCTACAGTTAAGGAATCTAGAAGCTGTACCTCTGGAAGGTCCCAGGGTTGAGAAAAAGCTTCCAAATCCTTCCACATGATCCGTCAAGCAGTTCTTTTTCCTCCTTACCATCTCAATTGATTATTGGTGAAATCTTGCTGTGACCCTGGTCTCAAACTGGGCAGACATAAAAATAAAGTTTACAACTTGTCGTTCTTTTGTTGTTGATGATGCTGTAGGATTATCTCTGGAATGTGAAGAATGCTTTGAACTAGGAGATTGTTCTGGGAATATGGTGACATGTGATTTTGGTCAAGACAGATGCAGTGTTACTAATATGTTCCTCCCAATGCGTAAGTATAAGAAGATGTGTCTCCTACAGGCCCCAAGGAGGTCGCTTTTATTTAATTATTATTCTGCCTTTATTATTTTATAAATAACTCGGGGCAGCGAAAATACCTAATACTCCTTCTGACTGACTTGTATTTCCTCACAGTGTGGCCTGGGAGGGAATGATTGGCCCAAAGAAACTCAGTTGACTTTCATGGCTAAAGTGGGATTAGAACTCACCATCTCCTGGTGATTGGCCTGAAGTCACCTAGCTAGCTTTCGTGGTTAAGCAGGACTAGAACAAGAGGTGGGTTCCTACCGGTTCGGCCCGGTTCGGCCCGGTTCAGCTGAATAGGTAGTAACTTGGCTGGCCATATCCCTGAACCGGTGCTATTGGTGGTACCACAGGGGGTGCCATCTTGTTTTTTACTGCTGTGCATGCGCATGTAGCATGTATCAAGTGCCCACATATACAAAGCACATCTCTGAGCAAACCAGCAGTAACAGAAGCCGGAACCCACCCTTGGCTAGAACTCACCTTCTCCTGGTGATTGGCTCAAAGTCACCCAACCAGCTTTCATGGCTAAAGTGGAACTAGAACTCCCGGTCTCCCAGTTTTTGGGATGGTGCCTTAATCCCTAGACCATCTGTAGCATACGTCAAGAATGAGGCTCCCAAAAAGTAGGCACACATTACCTCAACTAAAAAAATACTTAGGGGGCTTTTTTTATGGCTAAGGTCCCAAGCGTTCCGCTACCTACTCACTTTGGATTGAGTTCGGAAAGGGAGAAATCTTTGGTGGAAGGACTAAGTACTTCTCACTGGGAGAAACCCAACTGGAGTCATCCAACACAAGGGTGTCAAACTTGATTTCATTGAGGGCTGCATCAGGATTGTGTTTGACCTTGAGGGAATGAGGAGGGCGTGGCCAGGGTGAGCAAAGCCAGTTCGACGTCACTCGTGTTGCGGGCGCCTGTGTCGATCTGAGGGCTCTGCCAGTGAAAATGGACTCCTGAGCTCCGTTTTCAGCTGCGACGGCCTCCTGCAGCCCTCAGCCATCGAAAACAGAGCTTGGGAGGGAGCGCCATTTTCGCTGGCAGAGGCACCATGGGCCCGTTGCTCGTTGCTTCCAGTGTGGCCCACGGGCCAGATCTAAGCAGCCCACAGGCTGAATTCAGCCCCCGGGCCTTCAGTTTGACACCCCTGATCCAACAGCTTGCTTGGCTTTTGAACATGGGAAAGAATGCCAACTCAGTGGCTTCTGCTCTCAAACATGCTTCCTACTGACTCTGCAACAACCATTGTGGTTTCTTTTGTTGGTAAAGTGGTTTCTTTTTTTCTCCCCAATGATTTTAAAAATTTTTTTTGCATAAAAACAAATAAAACATGCATCCAGTTTCAATTTTGTGTAGCATGTCGTTGGGTCACGTTTTTTCTTTCCATTTACAAGCATAATTACTAATTGTTCATCAAACATAGCCAAGTATTTCACCATTATTGAGCTTTCGTATGTTGAATTAAAAATTAGTGGTCCTTTATTTCAAAGCACCTTATTTTCATAAATACCTAATTATCTGTTTAATAACAATACATCTTTATAAAATCACTCATCTTTTTCTGTTATATATTTAAAGAATAAAGAAAAGAAAACCTTTCCCTGAACTCACGTTTTACAACATTCCTTCAATTACCATTAAAGAATACAATACTTATACTATGTATCACATATAATATTTTCCCTATATAAAACCAAAAAGTTTTATAAACTAATAAACTAATTCCAAGCGAAGATGAAATAATAAGAAAGGTTATGGACTGTGCTGAAATGGACCAATTAACTAAAGAAATCCAGGGAAAAGAAGAATCAGAATTCTATCAGATATGGGATCAATGGTATAGGTGGATGGAGGAAAGAATCAAGAACCAATGAAGGAATACAGCAAAACTTAAAAACAGGAGTTAGGAGTAAAATAAGAGGGTTTAGAATGGTGAAATCCAAGTGAAATATAACAAAAGGGGAAACAATATAAGATGAGCGGCTTCTATTAACAATTGCTATTAGAAAGAACAGGAAGTTCCTGTTCGTATGGTATGGTGTAAATGGAGTGTATGTCTAAGTTTTGTGTGAGTGTATTTTATATGTATTGTATATGTTTGTAAATACAATGTATTTAAAAAAAATATTACAAAAAAACAACAACCCAAAAAGTTACTAAGTGTTTCAATTCATATAGATCTCAATCATTCTTTCCTTCGTTATTGATCCATTTAATACGCAAAATATCTTTCTAAGGTAACATAGTACAGTGGTTTCTCTCTCTTCACTTCCCACAGGACTAATTCTGACTATAAAAAACTGTGTCTCATCTGACGCCTGTGAGAAAGGCATTCAAGTCATTAACCTGGGCCAGCTGGGAAAAGCTTCTGCCCACTTAAGATGCTGCGAAGGAGATGAATGTGGGGTGCCAGTCTCTTCACCAGGTAGGTTCTAGGTTCTTCTCACTCGGCTTTCCCCGTCTTGTTCTCCACTTCGGGTGTCCTGGAAACTGCACTTATATATATATATGTTTTCTGAGGTTTTCGCGGGTGTTTGTATGTAGGTCTTTGGCTGTTCGGGTTTTCTCCCGCGTAGAATTGGAAGTATCTTCACGACGTTTCGATGAAGTCTCATTCATCATCTTCAGGCTGGTGCTTCCGGCTTGGTGCTTCCAGGAGTTGAGTGCTGAGATCTCACATTGCTCCTGGAAGCACCAAGCCGGAAGCACCAGCCTGAAGATGATGAATGAGACTTCATCGAGACGTCGTGAAGATACTTCCAATTCTACGCGGGAGAAAACCCGAACAACCAAAGACCTACATACAAACACCCACGAAAACCTCAGAAAACACATATATATATATACAACATTAAAAAAAAAAGTTTCTGCCTGGATGGCTCCTAGGGTGACCAGAAAGACAGAAAAGGGAAGCAGTTCTGCTCCCTCCCATATTTGGGGCATACCAGGGTGTTGTGACACAATACATACTTATTTCCCTGGCTTAGCTGATAATAGGAGGAGAGCAGGTGGCTTAGAGGCTAATACAACTGCCTTACATGTAAAAACAGCCCAGGTTCGAATCCCAGTAAGGGTATGGCTAGCTGATGAGAGCTAAATAGCTCGAAATATATCTATACTAGTCTCCCTTCATTTCTTTATCAGCACAAATGCAATGCAAATGTAACAAAGGCAACATAACAAAAATAGTTTCTGCCTGGATGGCTCCTAGAGTGAGGCGAAAGACAGAAAAGGGAAGAAAACAGGAAGAGAACCGGCTGGCCTAATGGCTAAGGCTCCTGCCTAGCATGTAATACAGCCCCAGTTCAAATGCCAGTAAGGGTATGGCTAGCTGATGAGAGCTAAAAAGCTCGAAATAGATCTATACTAGTCTCCCTGATTTATTTATTGATCAGCTCAAAAACCTAACACACATACGCACGCACGCACGCACGTACAGATATGTGTGTGTGTGTGTGTGTGTGTGTGTTGCATTTGTGCTGATATAGATATAGAGAGAGATAGATAGATAGATAGATAGATAGATAGATAGATAGATAGATAGATAGATAGATAGATAGATAGATAGATATACTGTAAATGGTTGTGTGTGGGTGTATGTATGTATGTTTCAGCATAACACCTCGAGCAATTTCAACCAAACTTGGTAGACAGATGACTTACTCTCTGGAAACAAATATGGTGGGGATTTTGCATTATTCTTCCCCTGCCATGCCCACAAAGCCACGCCCACAAAGCCACTCCCACAGAACTGGTAGTAAAGATTTTTGAATCCTGCCACTGCCTAAAGCCCTTTTCATTGGGACTATACTTGTATCTCATCCCACGTTTGATGGTTCTATTTTTTCTATAGAATTGCCCAAGGCCCCAGCCAATGGGAAGCAGTGCCCAGCCTGCTTTGCAATGGGAAAAACATGTCGCGAAGAAGTTGTGGATTGCACTGGAGATGAGCTGTACTGTGTCGAAGGACTTCTAGGTAATGAATTATCTACTTAGGTCAACCTTCCTCAAATTGCATTAACCTGATTTTGGATGACAACTTCCCTCAATCAAGAGGGACAGATCCCCAGCTCAAGATCTCCAATGGAAGTCTCCATGAGGAAGTCTGTCTTAGAAGCCTCCAGGTTGAGTTCATACATTGGACCAAGCCATGGTTGGTTGGTTGTGGGCAGGGGTGGGTTCCTGCCGGCATTACTACCGGTTCACTGCCCGAAAATTTTTGGAGAACTAGCAAATAGGCTGGCCCCGCCACTGTTTCTTCCCAGCCTCCCAGCTGATCTCCTTTCATTGCCCTGAACAGGAGAAGGGAGCTGGAAAGCAGGTTAGTGGGGTGGGGAGGGAGTGGGGATTTTGTAGCAACCTTGCCCCAGGAGTGGGGAGGGAATGGGGATTTTGCAGTATCCTTTCTCTGCCATGCCCACCATGTTAGCAACTCTGGGTTCAGAACCAGTGTTACAACTCCGGTCCCTTAACCAGTGTTAGCAAATAAATGCGGAATAGTGTAATTCACTGGGCAGTAAAGAGATACATTGCTGTAACTACAAACAAACTCTAAAACAGTGATAGTAAGAAAATAAACAGTCTTACTTTGTAGCAACTAAAATGCTTCTTCCAACCAAAGATTCTTTCTTCTCAAATAATAACAGTCCTTCACCAAACAGAGTTATCTTACAGCGATGCAAACCAAATCCTCCTCCAGTCTTCACCGCATCAGCTCCTCAGCACAGGGAATCGAAAAGGGAACGGACTGTGATTCTGAGCTTGCTTTATGGTAGAGCTGAGACTCACAGCCAATCAGAATTCAAACACAGTTCTTAAAGCTACATAACTTTTTAAGAACATAGGCTCATATATATTGTCAACCCAATATAAGGCTGAATATCCTAACACACCAAGCCACGCCCACTTTGAATCCCACCACGGCACAAATCCCTTTCATTTTCTCCACAGATGTAACTCCTCTGAAGGTCACCTTGAAGGGATGTGCAAACAAAGCTTTCTGTGATAGTCTGATTGGATATGAAACCATGGCTCCTGAGCACAGTGGACATCACACTATCCAGTGCACACCAGGCTCTTCAATCCACCAACAGGAGCTCTCGACCATCGGCCAATGGAACAACCTGACTCTAACTCAAGGGCGCTCTGGGGGTGTTAATACTATGCCCAGATGGTTTGGACTCGTCATCACAATTCTTTCTGGCATCCTTCTGGGGAACCTCCTGGCTTGATTTTTTTGCCAAGTGTAAAGATTTCATCATAGGAATAAAACCGAGCTGGTCTATGGCAGGGGTCTGCAAAGTCGGCTCTTTTAAGACTGGTGGACTTCAACTCCCAGAATTCCCCAGCCAGCTATGCTGGCTGGGGAATTCTGGGAGTTGAAGTCCACCAGTCTTAAAAGAGCCGACTTTGCAGACCCCTGGTCTATGGTATTCCAGAATCTGGAGTCGGGTAGCACTTTTTCAGCTAAGAATGTTTCTTAAAAGCAATACGTTTTTTTGCAAGCTGTAGCTGACCTCCAAAGAACGCTTCATTAGATGCTTTAAATCAGGGGTTCCCAAACTTGGCAACTTGAAGACTTGTGGACTTCAACTCCCAGAATTCTCCAGCCAGCTCTGCTGTCCACAAGTCTTCAAGTTGCCAAGTTTGGGAACCCCTGCTTTAAATCATCAGGTCACCTAAAGATTCAGTGATCCAGCTTGCTTCCAGCTTCTGTCTCTTCTGCAATCATAGATATTTCAAAAGGAAACCAGGAAAAGTTTGAAGGGCAGGCTAATGTCCTTTATTGCTATAACTAACTGTGATGGCGAGAATCCATGTTCAGTTGTGGTTCTCATTCACTATCAGATGGATGTCCAGTCTTTAATTCCCTTCAGCCCTAGCCAAGACAGAGTTTCTCCTTGGTGGTTCTAGAAACAAACTCAAAGATTATGAACAGAACAGAACAGAATTCTTTATTGACCAAGTGTGATTGGACACACAAGGAATTTGTCTTCGTTGCATAAGCTCTCATTGGACATGAAGCTATAAGCGATAAATCATGATCACAGTCATCTTAAAAAATGCATCCATCATAAATCATACGTTTGTGATTAGTAGCACATATTAGGAAGAAAGCTGCTGTGGCCTAGAGGGGGAGCTCTTGCCTCACAAGCAGGAGGTTGTGAGTTCGATCCTAGGTAGGGTCTCCTGCTTGGGCTGCACTAGATGACCTGCAAGGTCCCTTCCAACTCTGTTAATCTGTTAAAGAAGATAGTTAACACGAAAGAACTGACTTTCATGTAAAGCCTCTTTATACAATTTATTCCAGTGCCAAAATCACCAGCGCCATTTTTTTAGGGTCTTCCAATGGAAAGGAAGAGAAACAGAGACTAAAGCTTCTGTCAGGCCTGCAGTCATATTCCTTTTAAGGTCTTTGGCCTCCCCCACTTTCTCTCTCTTTCTTTACTATGCTGTTTCATTAGTGGGCAATTGGGAGCGGGGAGTAGTAAGGAGTAGAATGTGCTTTTTTTTTTCAAAATAAAAAAAAAATCCTTTCTAGAAGCCCAGGGTCATCTTTTGTCTCTGCGTCTCTGCACCAAGACCGGAACCAGCTGGGTGGAGATGCCAGCGTGGCAGAGAAAAATTAGACCATGTGATGGATTTATGGGTGTGGGGACAAGAACTTTCGACTGGGTGGGAATCCCAGGAAGTTTTCAGATTCGGGATTCCCACAGATTGTACCAACATGTCTCTCTTATTAAATCGGAAGTTTAAGGATAGCTCTGCCTTGGCTTATTTCTGGATGATCTTTGGAACGCTGACAGCTTCATTTTTCTAGAAAACTGTACCTGCTTGTAATTTTGAAAACCAACAACTCAGAGGTGGGATTCAGCCAGTTCGGGCTGGTTCAGGTGAACAAGCTGTTACATTTCTGACTGGCCCCAGCCCTTTCTGCCCCGCCCCTTCCAGGAGTCCTCTCACCCATTTTGGCTCCCAGGTGCAGGCATTTGCCTAAGAATAGACCTAGAGCAGTGATGGCAAACCTATGGCACGGGTGCCACAGGTGGCATGCGGAAACATTTCTTAGGGCACGCGAGGCGCTGCCCTGTCAGCTCCAGCGCACTTGTGTGCGCTGGCCAGTTGATTTAGGCCTTCTTTTGAGGCTGTTTTTCACCTTCTGGAGGCTTCAGGGAAGCTCCTGAAGCCTCTAGAGGTGGGGGGGAGGCTGTTTTCACCCTCCCCAGGCTCCTAGAAAGCCTCTGGAGCCCGGGGAAGGCGAAAACAGCACGCCAAAAGCAGGGGGTCATGCACATAGCATTATGGGTGTGGCACGCTCACACACAACCCCCCTGCGCTCCCCCCGCTTTTGGCACGCGAGCCAAAAAAGGTTAGCCATCACTGACCTAGAGTCTGTTTCCTGCCTAAAAACATGCTTCTCTATTTCTCACCCAGGGAAATATAATATTCTGCCTTTTTAATAGTTCCTAAAATATTTCATTTTCCTAGGTAGAGGAGTGGGTGCCAACCTCCTACAGGAGCTTCCTTGAATCAGGAAGGGATTGGGAAGTGAACTTCATAGCTGGCATATTGATGGACAATAGCTTCTCTCTCTCTCTCTCTCTCTCTCTCTCTCTCTCTCTCTCTCTCTCTCTCTCTCTCTCTCTTTCTCTGTCTTTCTCTTTCTCTCTCTCTCTTTCTCTCTTTCTTTCTCTTTTTCTCGCTCTCTTTCTTTCTCTCTTTCTCTTTCTCTCTCTTTCTCTTTCTCTCTCTCTCTCTCTGTCTTTCTCTCTCTTTCTCTGTCTCTCTGTCTCTGTCTCTGTCTCTGTCTCTGTCTCTGTCTCTCTCTCTCTCTCTCTCTCTCTCTCTCTCTCTCTCTCTCTCTCTCTCTCATACCCAGCAGTTCATATTGGAACTTAATGTCCAAAAAGCATTTTGAGGTCAGCGAGCTGATCAAAATAAGCAGACAGGAAACATCTGTTTCCTGCAAAGCTGGGCCTGCAGGCTGGATTGGAGGCCTGGCATTTTCTCTCCAGCCTCTCTCTCTCTCCCCCAACGCATAGACTTGCCGTTCACACAAATAGCTTAGCACTCAAGTCAATGGGCCTGAGCACAAACCAGGCTGAAGGCACACGGGGCAAATACAGATGCTAGGTCTTGAGCTAACCTGACCAAGTTTGTTATTTGCACACAAGTGGCAGTGGGAAGAAGGACCTGGAGGATGAATCACCATCACCAGGATAAAAGAAAGTTGAGTCCAGGAGAGAGCTGTCATTTGAGAAAGAGTCTCAGATAGGACCCTCCCTAGTTCTTGCCGAGATAAAAGGAGGGAGGGGAAAGTGTGTTTAGACTGGCGGAATTGATGTCAGCCCTGGAGGTAGACCAGACTTGGAAATCAAAATTGCAAAGGCTAATATAACTTTTATTATGAGGTTACAGCAGGGGTCGGATTCAGCCGGTTCGCGCTGTCTGAATCCCACGGGCATGTTAACTTTTACATCTGGTTTGCCGAAGAGAGGTGAGAGGTACCTTTGGATTTGCAAGATTCTATTCCTGTTGGTTCTTTTTATCTGGATTAGCTTGAAGGACTGGTACGTACCGTGGCACAATATGGCCAGGAGGTGGCACTACATCATTACTTCCTTTTCGCTCATCAGAAAGGCAGATAACAGAGTTGTAAGGGACCTTGGAGGTCTTCTAATCCAACCTCCTGCTCAGGCAGGAAACTCTACACTATTTCAGACAAATGGCTGTCCAATCTCTTCTTCAAAACTTCCAGTGTTGGAGCATTCACAAATTCTGGTGGCAAGTCGTTCCACTGATTAATTGCTTTAACATTCAGGAAATTTCTCCTTAGTCCTAAATTGCTTCTCTCCTTGATTTATTTCCACCCATTGCTTCTTGTCCTGCCTTCAGGTGCTTTGGAGAATAGCTTGACTCCTTCTTCTTTGTGGCAACCCCTGAGATATTGCAACACTGCTATCATGTCTCCCCTAGTTCTTCTTTTCATTAAACTAGACATACCCAATTGCAATGAGTTGACTGACTCAAGTCTCAGGACATAATAGGATTAGCCCTCTACCCTTCTCACCACATAGTGCCTGGTAAGATTGCATCACCCAGCAAGATTCAACCAAGTCTGGGGCCCACGACCACCTACAAAGTTAATCAATTAGCCTACAATTAATCAGTGGAACAGCTTGCCTCCAGAAGTTGTGAACACTGGAAGTCTTTAAGAAGATGTTGGATAGCCATTTGTCTGAAACAGTATAAGGTTCCCTGTCTAGGCAGGGGGTTGGACTAGAAGACCTCCAAGGTCCCTTCCAACTCTGCTATTTTATTGCATTGTAAGTTATCCCTGCATGGCCCCATGGGAGTATGACAACCAATCAGAATACATGTCCTTGCCAGGAACAGGAAGAAAGTTCAAAGCCCAAGAGAGGGTCTCTCTCCCCCCCTCTCTCCTTCCCTCCATCTCCCCCCTCTCTCTTTCTCCCCATGTGCTCAATTGCCCAGGACTTCAAACCATGTGGTCCTGTCCACCATTAAACCATCGTTCCAAACAGCCTCCATGTTTCCAGTGTCTTTTCTCCCTGCTTGGAACTGAACCCAGGTGGACATTTCTTCCAACACAACCTTCTAAACAAGCCAAGTCCGTGGGGGAACCAGATTCACTTAACAACCCTGTTACTAACGGAACAACTGTCATGCTTCACTTCACAAATGTGGCAGGAAAAATCTTACAATGGGGCAAAACTCACTTTACAAATTTCTTGCTTAGCCACCAAAGTTTTGGGGGGCTCCATTGTGGTCGTAAGTTGAGAACTACCTGTATCACACATGTATTCCCTGAAAACAGGAAGGCTCAGCATGCAGAGTCCTCAGATGTCTGAAAAACTGGGCACGTACCAATATGGAATCCCTTCCATCAAAGAGGGCATCGACCTCCCTTAAAAGGTCTACAAATGTTTGCATGTTGCAAAATAGCAACTAGATCAGACAGGAAGAGAAGTGAACCCTTAGCCCGTATGCAACTTCAGTGTTGCATAATAATATTTATATAAGAAGGGGAGGGGGGAATAACAGTGACTATTCCTGCACTGATATTGCTGTTCCATACTACAGGTAGTCCTCAGCTTCCGACTGCAATTGAGCCCAAAATTTCTGTTGCTAAGCAAGACAGTTGTTCTGCCCTGTTTTAGGACCTTTCTTGCCACAGCCGTCCAGCCTCTTCTTAAAAACCTCCAGTGATGGAGCACCCATAACTTCTGGAGGCAAGTTGTTCCACGGGTTAATTGTTCAAACTGCCAGGAAGTTTCTCCTCAGTTCTAGGTTGCTTCTCTCCTTGATTAGCTTCCACCTACTTCTTCTTGTTCTGCTCTCAGGTGCTTTGGAGAATAGCTTGACTCCCTCTTCTTTGTGGCAACCCTGAGATACTGGAACACTGCTGCCACATCACCCCTACTCCTTCTTTTCATTAAATCAGTCCTCTCCATTTCCTGCAGCCTTTTTTTGTATGTTTTAGCCTCCAGTCCCCTGCCATCTTCAGTGGTATCAAAAGCCACAGAGAGGTCTCAGCCCAGAAAAGGATACCTGATTTCCCTTTTAACATAATAAGAGAGTTGGAAGGGACCTTGGAGGTCTTCTAGTCCAACCCCATGCTCAGGCAGAAGACTCTAGACCATTTCAGACAAATTCAAAACCTCCAGTTTTGAACTTCTAGAGGCAAGTCATCCCACTGATTAATGGGAAATTTCTCCTCTTCTAAGTTGCTTCTCTCCTTGATTAGTTTCCACCCATTGCTTCTTGTTCTACCCTCAGGTGCCTTGGAGAATAGTTTGACTGCCTCTTCTTTGTGGCAACCCCTGAGATATTGGAACACTGCTATCATGTTACTCCTAGGCCTCCTTGTCCTCAGACTAGACATAACCAGTTCCTGCAACTGTTCTTCCTATGTTTTGCAACTGTTCTTCATCTGAAATCTATATTGACCACTGGGTGAATTTTTAATCCCAAATAATACTATTATGTTCACAGGCTGATCCAGCAGGCTACGGAAAGTTGGCTCCAAGAGCAGAACAGGTCAAGCCCTTTTGGGCGATTGCCTCAGGTTATCCTTGAAAAGGACAGCGGACTGGCCAAAGATGTACCTTTTTTTAAAAAAAAAATCTCTATCTGGGTGGAAAGTAAATATATCCCAGAGGGATAACGGGCGGTTGAGAGGTGGTGCCAAAAACACACTCTTCTAGCTCTCCTACAAAAAGGAAACACAAAAGGAGAAAGAGCTGTGCCCATTGACTGGTAGCATCTGGTAGTCTCTAAGAAAAATTACTGGCTGCAGCTACTTGAAGCTCTACGTAAGTGCCTACTATCTTCTTAAGGGTTGAGCATCCTTCTACAAAGACTTGGATTCCTTTTATCTTACTTTGAGGTGGGCTGCTCCTGGCCTTGGTTGAAGGACTTGGGTAGCCTTGTTTGTTGTGTAGATAATAAGAATGGAGTTTATTCTATGTTGCTACCCAGATATTGATCTGGAAAGGGAAATGTATGTATGGTATATGTGTGAGATGGAGATGATGCCGAGTCCCCATCCAGTGTTTTAAATGATCTGGGAGCTCAGCGGAAGGCAGGAAAACAGAATAAAAGAGTTGGAAGGGGCTTTGGTGGTCTTCTAGTCCAACCCTCTGCTTAAGCAGGAAACTCTATCACTGTTCAATCTCTTCTTAAAAAACCATGAATGATGGAGCACCCATAACTTCTGAAGGCAAGTCATTCTACTGATTAATTGTTAGAACTATCAGGAAATTTCTCCTTAGTTCTAGGTTGCTTCTCTCCTTGATTAGTTTCCATCCCTTGCTTCTTGTCCTGCCTTGAGGTGCTTTGGAGAATAGCTTGACTCCCTCTTCTTTGGGGCAGCCCATCAAATATTGGAACTCTGCTATCTTGTGACCCCCTAGTCCTTCTTTTCATTAAACTAGACAACTGTTGTATGTTTAACCTCCAGTCCTCTAATCCTCTTGGTTGCTCTTCTCTGCACCCTTTCTAGAGTCTCAACATCTTTTTTATAGTGGGGTGACCAAAACTGGTTGCAGTATTCCAAGTGTGGCCTCAACAACCCAGTCCGTCTTTTCATTAAACTAGACACACCCAATGTCTACCAAAACAACCAATGTCAATCAAGACAAGTCCTTTAGATTGTAATAATGATTTTTAATGGTAACTTTCTTACACCTTGATAATAACTAAGCCATTGATTTGGTAGCCAAACGGGCAATGGAGAAAACTGTAGTTATTACCAGGAGCTAACATTATCCATTCTGAGAGTGATGTTTCTTTCTAGATTTTTGTTTTTTCCATTCTTCCTATTTTTTTTAAAGCTATTAAAAGAGGGGCAAAGATTCTTGAAACTGGTTTGTTATTGTTATATGAAAACTGGCACTATGAGAAATTTATTACCTACATTGTGATCCAGGTCTTGTTTCTTTTGGCTTTCCCTTGTAGGTATTTCAAATCCATTTGGCCTGGGCACCAACCATCCTGTTCTCCACCATGAAGTTCCTCTTACTCTGTTGCCTCTTTGGCACCTTCTTAGCTACAGGTGAGAAGCCATTGGGAGCAACTCAAGAACCTTGCCTCAAATAGTCGGATTCCAGGCAGGTCTCGGATAGCCACAGAAGGGGCTCAGAAACGGCAAGATGGCGCCCACCACCGTGTGACTGAAATCTCAGCCGTTATTATTATTATTTTTTTTCATGTGTTAGAAAAAAGGCAGAGCTTGGATTGCATAGTTATGGCTCCTTTCTAGATTTATTTATTTTTGTCCCCTCAGCCATCTCTGCCTGTGGGAGAAGTAGCGGTGCCCCTCAAATCGTGGACAGCATTCGTTCGTTGATTTTAATGTAATGTAACTTGGAGACCTGGGGAGCTCAATTCCCAGAAGCTATGCTGGCTGGGGAATTCTGGGAGTTGAAGTCCCCCCTCCCTTCCGATCTAAATGTTGCTGAGTTTGGGACCCCCTGTGCTAGGCCACTGTGTCATCCTCCTACATGAGGCAGGCACCAGCAAGTTTAGGGGTTTGTCAAAAGCAGCTTTTGACAAGAAAGACAGATGGATGGGGTTATATGGCACCAGTGGTGGGATTCAGTCGGTTCGCACCTATTCGGGAAAACCGGTTGTTCACTTTCTAAGCAGTTGAGAGAACCAGTTGTTGGAAGAAATCTCCTTTTGTTTTTTCCCACTTTCCAGGGCTAATCCTGTAAGGAAGGCAGGAAGGAAACATTCTGGTGTTGTTTCCAGCCTCATCTTTATTTTACCCTGCTTACAGAAACTGCCTCTCGGTTTAACCCTTGTTCCATTGTCACAGCTAAGACGAAGCGCCCATCGGTGTGAGTGATGTTGAGTTGACCACGCCCACCCAGTCACATGATCACCTACCCAGATCACATGATCACCTACCCAGCTGGTCATTAGGGCAGAGAAGCAGTTGTTAAATTATTTGAATCCCACCACTGGATGGCACAGATCACCATTTGACGTGTGGGGCAGGGCAGGGCAGGGCAGGGCAGGGCAGGGCACTCCCATAGGAAGCATGCAAAAACAATGTTCTCTTCATCCTCCAGGCATGTGTCTTGAGTGTCTGGTTTGTTTGGAGATGGGCCAGAATTGTACCGGCTATATGAAAACCTGCGAAGAGAATGAAGATACTTGTGTAACCTTTCAAACTGAAGTGATAAGAGGTATGAAATGTTAAGAGTCGTGGGATAGACAGGCAGGGGGATTCAGGTAGCCCTCAATACTGGTAGTCCTAAACCAAGGGTCGGCAACCTTAAACACTCAAAAGAGCCACAAAGGTCCTAATTGGAAGCCCCTATTCAATTCTGGAGCCAACCGGACGTCCGGTTCCCGCACCATAGAGTCTCCTCCTAGCACAGCGTTCTTTTTCCTCTACCTGTGTTAACTGAAAGCCCTGTCAATGGTGGAGCTGAGCGGGAAACCTGTCCCTTGCCATAGAGTCTCCTCCTGGCATGCTATGCTTACCCCCCTCCCAACCAGAAGCTTCTCTCAAAATTGTGGCAACAGAGAGCCGCAGCAGAGGGAGGAAAAAGCCACATGCGGCTCCAGAGCCACAGGGTGCTGCCCCTTATCCTAAGCCATTCCTTCCGTGACTGTTCCAAGTTGCCACAGCACTGAAAGGGGTGACTTACGACTGTTTTTCACACTTTATGACCGTTGCAACGTTCCCGTGGTCAGGGGGGGGGGGTTAGAATTTGCACTCTTGGCCACTGGCGTGTATTGATGATGGTCGCAGTGTCCCCAGGGTCACATGATCCCCTTTTCTGACCTTCTGACAAGCAAAGTCAATGGGGAATCCAGATTCACGTAAAGCCAAGGGGGGACTTACTGAACAACTGCAGTGATCCACTGAACGACGGGGGCAAGAGAGGTTGTAAAATGGGGCAAAGCTCAAGAACTGCCTCGTTTATCCATTTGGGGCTCAATTGTGGTGGCAAGTCAAGGACTACCTGCTATTTCCATCTAGGGGTCATGCAGCGTTTTAACCTACCAAGGAATCCTTGAATCTCAACTAAAATGCCTCTGTTCTTTGTTCCTCACCTGTGCAGCCCCTTTGTCCATCACTTTCACGACAAAAGCCTGTGGTACTTCTAACACTTGCCATCTCGACTACGTGGAGTCAAGTCTGCACAATGAGCTGAGAGTGAGGTCCAGCCGAGCCTGCTGCACTGGGCAGGAATGTCAAACTCTGCCAACTCCTGGTAGGTCGCTCTAGGAAGTCAATCCCAGCCCCAAGGGACAAGGGTGAAGGAGCCTGTGAGCCGGACTCTACCCTCTGCAGGGCTTCCCCTTCTCTGATTTCAACTTTCTCAGAGCGAAGGGCTGAACCCTAACCCTGTACTTAAAGCCTCTCTCGCTAAGGAGTGAAAGAAATGCACTCATGCTGGCTGGGGAATTCTGGGAACGGAAGTCCTCTCCTCCTAAAGCTGCCAAGGTTGAACAATACACTGCACTAGGTTTTTTTAGCCAGAGCAGGTCCTTTGAAGGGAGTCTGAAGGTCTCTCTCGAGTTCAGTTTCTGGAAGGAGAGGAGAAGAGAGGAGGATAGAATGGAATGGAATAAGGAAAGAATAGAGTAGAGTAGAGTAAAGTAGAGTAGAGTAGAGTAGAGTAGTAGAATAGAATGGATTGGAATGGAATAAGGAAAGAATAGAATAGATTGGAATACAATAGAATGGAATGGAATAAGGAAAGAATAGAGTAGAGTAGAGTAGATTAGAGTAGAGTAGAGTAGAGTAGAGTGGAGTGGAGTGGAGTGGAGTGGAGTGGAGTGGAGTGGAGTGGAGTGGAGTGGAGTGGAGTGGAATGGAATAGAATAAGGAAAGAATAGAATAGAGTATAGTATGATAGAATAGAATGGAATGGAATAAGGAAAGAATAGAATAGATTGGAATAGAATAGAATGGAATGGAATAAGGAAAGAGTAGAGTAGAGTAGAGTAGAGTGGAGTGGAGTGGCGTGGAGTGGAGTGGAATGGAATGGAATAGAATAAGGAAAGAGTAGAGTAGAGTAGAGTAGGGTAGCGTAGAATAGAATAGAATATGATTTCTATTCTAGTCTAGCCTTAGCCTGATAAAGCGGGCAGTTACTCTTAGAGAGAGTCAGTCACACATCTCCTCCTTCTTGTTCTTGACAGTGCTTAAAGCTCAACCCGACCAACTCAACGGACTTCAGTGTCCTGCATGCGTTGGACTCAACTCAGTTGAATGCAACGAACACCTGGTTTCCTGCCGGGCATCTGAAAACCAGTGTTTGTCTCTAACTGGGAAGAACGTTGGTAAGCACAGCCTCCCTTTAGAATTGTGATTCGGGATTTTGGAGCAGGTATTCGGGGCCTCCTTGAACAGGAGGAGTAGAAGAGATGCAAAATGCAGCCGATCCAAGACGGTACCTAGGCTGATAAACAGGGATGCCTTTGTAGTGTAGCTTCCCAATCAAGCAGCTAAGGGCAGCGTTCCCATCTCACTATGATTAAAGGCCTATCAACGTTTCAAAACACTTAATGGAAAAAAGGAAGATGCCACCACGTAATAACATTTTTAAAAATCTTATGAGCTTTAAGCCTTAACTATTTCTAATTTACAGCTCAAGGTAGGACAAATAATAAATGCTCAACTAGAGAAGCAGGTAAACTATATAAGAGTCCCTGTCTACTTTCTCCCCCTCCTTCCCCTTTCCCTCCCCTTCCTCCTTCTCCTCTTCCCCATTCCTCCTCCTCCTCTTCATCTCCCCCATTCTTTCTCCTCCTCCTCCTCCTCCTCTCCTCCCTTTCCCCATTCTTCCTCCTCCTCCCCTTCCCTTCCCCATTCTTCCTCATCCTCCCCTTCCCTTCCCCATTCTTTCTCCTCCTCCTCCTCCTCTCCTCCCTTTCCTCATTCTTCCTCATCCTCCCCTTCCCTTCCCCATTCTTTCTCCTCCTCCTCCTCCTCTCCTCCCTTTCCCCATTCTTCCTCATCCTCCCCTTCCCTTCCCCATTCTTTCTCCTCCTCCTCTCCTCCCTTTCCCCATTCTTCCTCCTCCTCCTCCTCCTCTCCTCCCTTTCCTCATTCTTCCTCATCCTCCCTTTCCCTATTCATCCTCCTCCTCCCTTCCCCATTTCTCCTCCTCTTCCCCTTCCCCATCCCTTCTCCTCCCCCCCCCCCAAAATCAATTCCTTTTGCCACATTTAGTTTTCCAATTATTATTATAATTTTATATATTTTACAAATTTATACCCCGCACCTTCTCCTAAAAAAGGACCCAGGGCGGCGCACAGGCAATATTAAAACAATACATATATACAAAATATTTTTTTTAAAAAAAACTATTAAACTATAACCCTGTACTAAAACAATTATAAAACCCTCTAATTAAAATTTATAACAATAAAGTCAGGATCGGAAGGTTATGCTAGGCCGGCTTGTTGAAATAGGAGCGTTTTGAGACGCTGGCGGAAAAGGCGGAGGTCCGAGGTGATGCGTAGTTCGGGGGGCAGGTCGTTCCAGAGGGCGGGACCCGCCACAGAGAAGGCCCTTCCCCTGGGTGTCGCCAACCGGCATTGCCCGGCCGACGGTACCCGGAGAAGACCCTCTCTATGGGAGCGGATCGGTCGAAGGGATGTAGAATTCTCAACCCTTTTTCCTTTGCCATTTTTGAAGGATGGAGCCCTGTAGAGATGTTACTGACTACCATGTTTGTTAATTTTTTTCCCCAGCCATCTTTAATGCGTTATCTTTCAAAGGATGCGCTTCTGAGAGTATGTGCACTGTACTTGAGAAGAGATTGTGGACATTTGATGAGGAATTGGACATAAAGGTCCAATGCACCCCGGCCCTCCCGCAGTCTTCCAAGTGAGGCGTAACTGCACGCCAAGGCCATCGCTCCACCTTACTAGAACCCAGGAGCCAACATGGCTCATTCTGCTGGAGTCAGCTTTCAACCGAATTCTCGTTCTTCTGGATGGGTCAACGTTTCTCACGATCAATGTGAAAATTCACTGAGCCATGGGTCGATCAATAAAGCAGTAACTTTCCAAAGAATTCCATTCTGGGTCAGAGTTTGATTTGAGCGAATGCAGGGGTGGGGCTGCTGGGGTTTCGCATGGGTTCGGGACAACCTCTAGCTAAGACTCTGTGCATTTCGGAGAACCCCCAAATCCCATTCCTGGCTGGCCCCGCCCTCCCCACCCTTCCCTTTCTGGGAGTCCCCACGTGGCCCATTTTGGATGGAGGTAAGTGCAGGGCATGCATGGAGGGCAAAAAAAAGGGCCTATCGAAAGTTTGGGCCATGTGGGGACATTATTTTTGGCTATTATTGGCTGGAGACAGTGGAGGAGTGGAGGGTGGAGGAGACCACGGAGAGCGAAAATGAGGCACATGGGGGGCCACACATGGTCCCTGTCCCATTTTGGCCAGCAGGGTCCTGCAGGAGGCATCCGTCCCATCTCCCCCCACTGCTCCCCACCAACTACCCCCCACTGGCCCATGGAGGAGAACTGCAATGCTGATCCGGCCCTAGAAGAAACCCAGTTCGACACCCCTGGCCTACAAGGTCCCTTCCCATCCTGTTAGTCTGTAAGACCTTCTGGTTTAGTAGACCACTTTTGAAAAGAGGGGCCTCACCTTTTTTGTTTCTCTGTTTGATGTAACTGTGGAATTGACCAAAGTCCCGCTCTGAGTTTTCCATTCATTTTATTCTATTTTAATTTAATGGATACACCGCCCATCTGGCTTTGAAATTGAGTCCAAAAGAGTTGTTTGAATGGAGCTTCACCCATCTTAATCTCCCTGTGGTTGAGGAAAACTGTTTTAGTCCACATAAACGCCAACATTCAGATAGTCCTTGGCTTGCAAGCATTCGTTTAGCAGCTGGACAAAGTTACAAGGAGACGGAAGAAAGGGAGCAGTCTTCATATTTACCACCAGTGGTGAGATTCAAATAATTTAATAACTGGTTCTTTGCCCTAAGGATCAGCTGGGTAGGTGGGGCTCAGTGGTCGTGTGACTGGGTGGGTGTGGCCAGCTCAACATCACTCAGATCGACGGGCGGTTAGCTGTGACAATGGAACAAGGGCTAACCGGAGAGGCAGTTTTCTGTAAACAGGGCAGTAAAGATGAGGCTAGAAACAACAGCAGAATGTTGCCTTCCTTCCTGCCTTCCTTACAGGATTAGCCCTGCAAAGTGGGGAAAAAACAAAAGGAGATTTCTTCCAACAACCGGTTCTCCCAACTGCTTAGAAAGTTTACAACCGGTTTTCCCGAATAGGTGTGAACTGGCTGAATCCTACTACAGTTTACAATCACTGCAGCTTCCCCATGGGCACTGAATCATGGCAACCAGCATGTGTTTAGGATGGTTGTGGTGTCCATGTGATCACAATTTGCAACTTCCCCACCCAGGTACTGACAAGCACAGTCAATTTGACGTTGAAAGAAAAAATTCAGAGAAGAGAAACTAAGATGATCAAAAGCCAGGAGGCTACAATATGGAGAACGGCTGAAAGATTTGGGTTGGGCTGCCCTAGGGAAAAGAAGAATTAGGGGTGACATGGTAGCAGTATTCCAATGTTTGAGGGGCTGCCACAAGGAAGAGGGGGGTCAAATTATTCTCCAAAGCACCATAGGGCAAGACAAGAAACAAAGGTTGGGTTGGGAACAAATCAACCTGGAATTAAGGAGAAACTTCCTGAGAGTCAGGACAATTACCATATTTTTCAGAGTATAAGATGCACCGGAATATAAGACGCACCCAGATTTTGAAGAGGCATTTTTTTTTAAAAAAAGTAGGTAGGTAGATAGAGGGATAGAGGAAGAGAAAGAGAGAGAAATATGGTAGGGAGGGAGGGAGAGAGTGTAGATAGGTAGGTAGAGGAATACAGAGAGAGAAATAGAGAAAGAGAAACACAGTACAGTGGTACCTCAGTTCACGAACTTAATTCGTGAAATGACTCTGGTCGCGAACCGAATTGGTCGTGAACCGAGGCACAATTTCCCATAGGGTTTAATGTAAATCCGGTTAATCCGTTCTGACCTTGTTTTTTGGTTTTTGAAGCACCCAAAATATGAAACAAATTACAAGACACATTTGTACAGTTCTGCCCTGGTTTTTAGGTTATGGAAGCACCCAAAATATGAAAAAATTACACATTTGTACAGTTCTGCCCTGGTTTTTAGGTTATAGAAGCACCCAAAATATGAAACAAATTACAAGACACATTTGTACAGTATGGTAATGTACAGTATACAGTAAAGAGAGAACACTAAGCTTGCTTGAGATGACTTCTGGCATGGATGAAGGCAGGTGGGAGGCGGTTATTGTTTGGAGGGAGAGTCCCCCTCCATAAGGACATCAGGGGGATCTTCTTCAGGGCTTTCCTCTCTCCTTTGTCTCCTAGCTGCAGGCTCAGTTTTGCTGAAAAATCTGTCCAATGTCACTTGTCTTTTCCTGCGCTGCAAAACCTTCCGGAAATGAGAGACCACATTATCATCCATGAGATTTAACACTCTGTTCGTGACAGTTATGTTGGGGTGGTGCTTTTCAAAAAAATCATGGCACTCATGCCATTTTAGCATAATGGATTTTATGGCATCACTGGTAACCTCCTCCCTCTCTTCCTCTTCCTCTGTGGAATGCTCCTCAAGAAGTGCCTTTTGCTGCTCACTGTGGAGTTCAGAAAGTTCCTCAGTGGTCAGCTCCTCCCTATGTTCCTCAACAAGGTCTTCCACATCAGCACCATCAACGTCCAGACCCATACTCTTGCCCATGGACACAATTTCCTCCACTACCTCTGTATCAGACCCTTCTAGGTCTATGTCATGTTCATGTTCATGTTCAGTGAAACATTCTGGCCACAGTTTCCTCCAGGCTGCAGTTAGGGTTCGGGGAGTGACCTCTTGCCAGGCTTTGTCAGTGAGGTTAATGCAGTGGACAACATTGAAATGTTTCTTCCAGAACTCTTTCAAAGTCAAGGACGTCTCTTCAGTGACATTATAACACCTAGTGAAGAGCGCCTTTGTGTACAGCTTCTTGAAGTTGCAGATGACTTGCTGGTCCATTGGTTGCAGAAGTGGTGTTGTGTTGGGGGGGAGGAACTTTACCCTGATGAAGTCATACTCAGCATCCATATCATCCAGCAAGACTGGCGGGTGTGCTGGGGCATTGTCCATTAGAAGAAGGCACCTTTCAGGCAGCTGGTTATCAGAAAGATACTTTTTGACGGTGGGTGCGAACACCTCGTGCAGCCATTCCATAAACAATTGCCTTGTCACCCAAGCTTTGGCATTGGATCTCCACATGACGGGCAGTCTGGCCTTGTTCACATTTTGTTCCCTAAATGCACGAGGGGTCTGCGAATGGTACACCAGTAGTGGTTTAATTTTCAGATCGCTGCTTGCGTTGGCACACAGCAAAAGGGTCAATCTGTCCTTCATGGGCTTGTGCCCTGGTAGTGCCTTTTCCTCCTGCGTGATATAGGTTCTGTTCGACATTTTTTTCCAGAAGAGCCCTGTTTCATCACAGTTGAAGACTTGTTGAGCGACGTATCCTTCTGTCGCCATGAATTCTGCAAATTCTAACTTGTAGGCTTCTGCTGCGGCCTTGTCAGAGCTGGAAGCCTCACCATGTCTAATCACACTGTGGATGTCACTTCTCCTGCGGAATTTTTCAAACCACCCCCTACTGGCTTTAAATTCGTCACTTGTGGCACTTGTAGAGGGGCTTCTTTGCACTAAATCACTGTGCAATCTCCTGGCTTTCTCACAGATCATAGTTTCACTAACGCTATCTCCTGCCAGCTGTTTCTCATTCACCCACACCAACAAAAGTTTTTCCACCTCTTCCAGCACTTGCGTCCTCTGCTTGGTTAACCTTGTTACTCCTTTTGCAACATCAGCTACTTTGATGGCGGCTTTGTTTTTCAAAATAGTCGAGATTGTTGACTTTGGCATCTTGTACTCCGAGGCCAGATCAGTCACACGAATACCACGGTCATGCTTTTCTACAATTTCCTTCTTCAGCTCAATGGTTATTTTCTTCACAACCTTGCTGTCACTTTCATTGCTCCTCCGCACTCTCTTCTTTCCACCATGCTTGCGCTGCATATCCTTGTCACCTGCATTCCCAGGTTGCACATCATCACCTGCATTTCCAGGTTGCACATCATCTCCTGCATTTCCAGGTTGCACATCATCTCCTGCATTCCCAGGTTGCACATCATCTCCTGCATTCCCAGGTTGCACATCATCTCCTGCATCCCCAGGTTGCACATCATCTCCTGCATTCCCAGGTTGCACATCATCTCCTGCATTCCCAGGTTGCACATCATCTCCTGCATCCCCAGGTTGCACATCATCTCCTGCATTTCCAGGTTGCACAACATCTCCTGCATTCCCAGGTTGCACATCATCTCCTGCATCTCCAGGTTGCACATCATCTCCTGCATTTCCAGGTTGCACAACATCTCCTGCATTCCCAGGTTGCACAACATCTCCTGCATTCCCAGGTTGCACAACATCTCCTGCATTCCCAGGTTGCACATCACCACTTGCATTTCCAGTTTGCACATTGTCACCTGCATTGCTGGTCTGCACTTTCTTCTTTCCACCATGCTTGCGCTGCATATTCTTGTCACCTGCATTGCTGCTCCGCACTTTCTTCTTTCCACCATGCTTCCTGGGAGCCATTTTCGGAGTCAGCTTTTCTGTGTCGTTTTCTGTGTCTGTTTCTCTCCACGACCGTTCCTACAGGAAGTCGCAACCATGTGACAAAAAGGAAATACGTTCGTAGATAAAATGTCCACGGCTCCTGTTCGTGAAGCGAAACGGAGTTCGTGAACCCGAGCATTTTTACGAACTTTTTTGTTCATGAAGCGAAACGGAGTTCGTGAACCGAAGCGGAGTTCGTGAACCGAAGCGGAGTTCGTGAACCGGAGCATATTTTTACGAACTTTTCTGTTCATGAACCGAAACGGAGTTCGTGAACCGGAGCACATTTTGAGGAAAATTTCTGTTCGTAAACCGAATTGGTTGTGAACAGAGGCGTTCGTGAACCGAGGTACCACTGTATATAGGTAGGGAGAGAGTGGCTAGGTAGGTTGGTAGGTAGGGGGATAGAGAGAGAAAATAGAGATAGAGAAATGCAGTAGATAGGTAAGGGGAGAGAGAGAAAGAGAAGGTAGGTTGTTAGGTAGAGGGATAGAGAGAAAAATAGAGAGAGAAATACAGTAGATAGGTAGGGAGAGAGTGGGTAGGTAGGTAGGTAGGTAGAGGGATAGAGAGAAAAATAGAGAGAGAAATACAGTAGATAGGTAGGGGGAGAGAGAGAGTAGGTAGGTAGAGGGATAGAGAGAAAAAATAGAGAGAAATATAGTAGATAGGGAGGGAGAGGGAGAGAGAAGGTAGGTAGGTATATAGGTAGATAGAGGGGGGAAGAGAGAGAAATACAGTAAGTAGGGAGAGAGAGTGTGTAGATAGGTAGGTAGGTAGAGGGATAGAGAGAGAAAAATAGAGAGAGAAATACAGTAGATGGTAGGTAGGTAGAGGGGGAGGGGAGAGAAATACAGTAGATAGGTAGAGGGAAAGAGAGAGTAGGTAGGTGGGTAGGTAGATGTTTCCAGGTGTATTTACCCATGTGCTGGAGAAGGAAATTGCTGACAACCTGTAGCACCTAAAACTTTGTTTCTGCAGGCACAGCACTTAACCAACGTAATTCTCATCAGCCACTCTAAGTAAACAGCTTTCCAAAAGAAAGAAAAAATGGGTTTTGCAATCTGCAAACCTCCCCAAGACAGCCCATTTTTTTCCCAAATAAAAGGCATGAAGAGCCTTGGGGGGCCTTGCAGAGTGCTCCTGGGAGGGGGGGGGGACAAGCAAAAAACGGGCAATTTTTTCATGAAAACAGGCCATTTTTTTGGTCAAAAAATTGCCATGCATAGCCTTATGGAGGCTTATAGGGTGTTGCTGGGGGCTGGGGCGGGGGGGGGGAACGCCCTGTTTTTTTGCTCATTTCTGCCCTCCCCAGCCCCCAGGAGCTCTCTGGAAGCCTCCATAAGGCTATGCATGGCCATTTTGGTGAAGAGGCAGGGGTTCAGGAGGCAAAAAAAAATGCTTTATTCGATAAGTGGCTGTCCAGTGTCTCCTTAAAAACCTCCAGTGATGAAGCACCCATGATTTCTGAACACAAGGGATAAGGAGGGGGAGGAGGAGGAGGAAGAGATGACAATGACATTGGGCTTCCACTGCTTACCAGTGGAAATTCTGATCCCAACAGTGTTCATAAATCAAGGTCTACCTGAACTCACCTATAAACCTTTATCCATGTTGTGTGGGACACAGAGTTCTGTGATGTCCATTTAGATGTGTGCGTGTTTTAACAGTAGCCAAATATGGATCCAGCAGGGACGTGGCTTGGCTAGCCCTCTCACTGTGCTAATATTAACTTTGGAAGATGGGGACATGGGTGAAAGACCACCGACTACACCACTCTTGCCCAAAACAAATGAAACCTTCATAATAGAACATCGTGATTCTAGGGAGTCTTACACCACAGAGATAACTGACTCTTAATATAGATACAACTCGTAAATTATTAGTGAAGTTCAAGAGTGGACTCACAGCCCATGTTGCAATGGAATAATCCACATGGAATAGCTTGCGGAGGCTGGAGAGTCCATGTAAGGATGCCTAGAAGCTTCCTTACCAAACTAACCAGTTTTCTGATGTTGGCTGTTACAAGCAAGCATCACGGGTAGTCCTCAACTTATGATCAACTCATGACCAATGGAACCAGGACTCCCATTACTAAGCAAGGTGGTTGCTATGTGAGTCACACATGATGTGACAAGCTTTTTTTGGCTGCAGTTAAGTACCCTAGATACGATAACAGAATAACAGAGTAGGAAGGGACCTTGGAGGTCTTCTAGTCCAACCTCCTGCTCAAGCAAGAGACCCTATACCATTACAGCAGGGGTCTCCAATCTTTGCAACTTTAAGCTGAAGTCCTTCAGACTTAAAGTTGCAAAGGTTGGAGACCCCTGCATTACAGACAAATAGCTGCCCAATCGCTTCTTAAAAACTTCCAGGGTTGGAGCCCTCACAACTTTTGAAGGAGATCCATTCCACTGATTAATTGTTCTAATTGTTAGAAAAGGTCTTCTTAGTTTTAGGTTGGTTCTCTGCATCTCATGGGGAGCTGACCCACTCCACCCTGGGGGTGGCTGATGGTTTGAGGGCAGTCCTTGCAACTTGCTAAATATTTAGCCTTGTTAACTCTGATTTTATTTTTACTTGCAATTTGTAAATTTTAATCTTGTTTTCAACACTGTCTTCAAGAAAAGTCCTACACTTAGGTAAGAAAAACCAAAAGCACACATATAAACTGGGTGAAACCAGGCTTAATAGTAGGGACTGTGAGGGGGATCTTGGAGTCTTAGTGGACTGGACAACCAGCTAAATAGGAACCAGCAGTGTGCAGCGGCAGCCAAAAAAGCCAATGCACTCCAAAGTTGCATTAACAGAAGGATACAATCAAGATCAAGGGAGGTACTAATACCACTCTATAAAGCCCTAGTAAGACCACGCCTAGAGTACTGCATCCAGATTTGGTCACCACACTATAAAAAAGATATTAAAAGATATTAAAAAAGATATTCTAGAAAAAGTGCAGAGAAGAGCAACCAGGATGATGAGGGGACTGGAGGCTAAAACATATGAATATTGGTTACAGGAACTAGGCATGGCTAGTCCAGAGAAGAGAAGGACCAGGGTAGACATGATAGCAGTCTTCCAATATTTGAGGGGCTGCCATAGAGAGGAAGGGGTCAAGCTATTTTCCAAGGCACCTGAAAGCCAGACAAGGAATAATGGATGGAAACTGACCAAGGAGAGATTCAACCTAGAAATAAGGAGGAACTTTCTGACAGTGAGAATAATCAACCAATGGAACCGCTTTCCTTTGAACTTTGTGGGGGCTTCATCATTTGAAACTTTAAAGAAGAAATTAGACTGCCATTTATTAGAAATGATATAGGATCTCCTGCTTGAGGGGAGAGTTAGACTAGATGACCTATAAGGTCCCTTCCAACCCCGTTAATCTGTTAAATCTGTTAAATTTGCTTTTCATGTTATTTCATGATGATGTCTGGAAAAAAACTCAGAGTCATTTAAGTGAGACAGGCAGTGTAGAAATTTGGTCAATGAATAAATAAAATCAAGATTATCAGTGTCTAGGTGCTGAGCCTGGGGTGATTCATCATTGCGTCCTTGCTAATGTTCTCTTGAGCCCGGAACTGTTTGACTAACGACGATGCCTCTCTGGTTACTGCCCTCAACATGGTTTATCTTTACTTGGCCCCAGGACTTGATTGTTTGACTTGATGGCTGCTATTGGACTTTGCTTAGAGTGGAGATAAAAAGGTTAAAGCCAATGGCTTGAGCCAATGTCAAGAATAGAAATGTTTTCAAGCTCAGCATTGCAAAATTTCTAGATGGTCACCAAGTTGAAATGGTTTTCGGTCAAGCCAACTTTGTGTTTGCTTTTGGATTTGTGGGCTGGCCCCACATTATGGGGAGGGGTTTCCCATTTTTAAACTTGTGTTTGTTTCCTGATGCGAAGAGTCTCTGGTTTCAGCAGAGTCCAGAACTTCACTGAGACCAACATATCCTATCCAGCGCTGATCTTCATCTTGAGCCATGAAATCTCTACAGATCTTCTGTCTTCTTTTCGCTTTTGTAGCTAGAGGTAAGGAGATGATATTGCAGAGTGTCCTACACAAGTGGGTTCTGAGTCTTCTATTGCCTTGTGTTCAATGTTCTCAATTTCTCCATCTTCATCAACATCCCATCTGCTTGGAGGCAAGCAGGATTTTTTGTAATCACCTGGAAGTAGGCATGCTAATGTTGCACAGGCTTCTATCCGCACTTAACCAAACCTCAGTTCCTCATAATTCTGGCCACCCGGTCTTGAAAAGATGGAAACCTTGAGAAGCTGAGTTTTTATGAGTAGCATGTACCTTCCTACTCCTGTTATCACATCCAGTTCAGGATTAATACCTAAGTAAGTTTTGCCTTTCAAGACTCGATGGCAACTTAATGACCAATAACTGCCCAGTAATATTTTCCCCTTACTTGAATTGTATTGGACGTAAATTAGCTTGGAAATTACGTGTATTATTCAACAACCAATCAGTTGGTTGGAAAAGGATAAAAGTAGAAGAACATTGTGTGTGGCTGGGACCAGTTCCTCTGGATAAATTGGATGAAGTTAACTGTTTCCGCTATTGGTTACTCTTCCAATTCTCAGTCCAGCGTAACTGGTAGCATCATCTTGTAAAGACTTAGAAAGAACTAAAGAACGTCATAGCTTGTTTGATGCCATCTTCTCTTTCCCTCCATCTTTCCCAGCATTACAGCCTTCTCCAAAAAAAATGTGTGGGTCTTCACAAAATGTGTCTGAAATAGGATAATTTGAGCCTGGTTATGTGTACTGGATAGGACCGAACTAAGTTATTCAATACAATACAATAGCAGAGTTGGAAGGGACCTTGGAGGTAATCTAGTCCAACTCCCTGCCTAGGCAGGAAGCCCTACACCATTTCAGACAAATGGCTATCCAACATCTTCTTAAAGACTTCTAGTGTTGAGGCATTCACAACTTCTGGAGGCAAGTTGTTCCACTGATTAATTGTTCTACCTGTCAGGAAATTCCTCCTCAGTTCTAGGTTGCTTCTCTCCTTGAGAATTCAGCTCTTCTCAATCCCCAACTCCAGACATTCCTGCTAGGCAGGTGTAATCCTGTCTTTTTCTTGCTAATCATAATCCCGAACAGAAATGTCTATGGAGATTCTCAGCCATCCAGGTTGTCCCAAAGGTGCTTTTTTTCCAAGAGGCAACTGGACTTTCTGGTTTTTCTTTGAAGATGTTTTGCTTCTTATCCAAGAAGTTTCTCCAGTTGAGCTTCAGTTCAGAAGCTTCTTGGACGAGAAGTGAAATATCAATAGCACTTAGACTTATATGCCACTTCATGGCACTTTACAGCCCTCTAAACGGTTTTACAAAGTCAGCTTCTTTTGGGTTATTTTACCACCCTTGGAAGGATGGAAGGCTGAGTCAATCTGGAGGCTGGTGAGATTCGAACCGCCAAATTGCAGGCAGCCGGCAGTCGGCAGATGTAGCCTGCAGTACTGCACTCACACCACTGCGCCACCGTGGCTCTACCAAACATGGCTCTTCAGGAATTGAAGATTCCTCGCTAGTAATTGATCAGCCCTGACATTTCAAAATAACGAAGCATCCTGGGGAAGGCATAAGATAATAGAATTCATCAGGCATGCTCTTTTCTTTCTTTTCTCCTTTTCAGGAAGCTGCCACTCATGTGACGTTTGCCACAACCTGGGAACAGATTGCACAGGTTACTCAAGGGAGTGTGACTCTCCAGAAGATCAATGCGGCAAGGTGTTGCTGGAGGTTGCGCCAGGTAAAACCAGAGTGACCACTCCCCTCGTTTCCTTCCAACAAAAGGAGAAACTTTGCTAAGGGCTCCTTTCCTGGCTGAGTAACTTTCTCAACGGGGGATTTGTGCTGGTGATCACATGCATGGTCTTTGTCCGTACATAGAAAGAACGGTTGCTAGAATTGGGTATGTCTAGTTTAATGAAAAGAAGGACTAGGGGGTGACAGGATACCAGGGTTCTGATATTTGAGGGGCTGCCCCAAAGAAGAGGGAGTCAAGCTATTTTCCAAAGCACCTGTGGGTAGGACAAGATTTGATTTTGATTTTATTTTATTTGATTTTTATACCGCACCTATCTCCCAGAAGGGACTCAGGGCGGTGCAATGGGTAGACACTAATCAAGGAGCGAAGCAACCTAGAGCTAAGGAAAAATTTCCTGGCAGCTAGAATAATTAATCAGTGGAAGGAGTTCTCTCCAGAAGTTTGGTGGTTTGAATCCCTAGCACTGTGTAATGGAGTGAGCTCCCGTTACTTGTCCCAGCTTCTGCCAGCCTAGCAGTTGGAAAGCAGGTAAAAAATGCAAGTAGAAAAATAGGAGCCACCTTTGGTGGGAAGGGAACATTGTTCCGTGTGCCTTCAGCATTGAGTCATGCCGGCCACATGACCACGGAGACATCTTTGGACAACGCTGGCCCTTCGGCTTTGAAACAGAGATGAGCACCGCCCCCTAGATTCGGGAACAACTAGCACATATGTGCGAGGGGAACCTTTACCTTTAAAGCTTTTATCCGCTATCATGGTTAAACTGATAACAGCCTTGGGTGCGAGGTTTCACAAACTCCCTGCCAGAAGAAGTGGTGACAGCTGTCAGCCTCGACACCTTTAAGAAAGGATGAGAGGAGTTCATGGAGAACAAGGGTATCCATGGCTATCATGATGGATGCCTAAGGACACCCTCCGGGTTGGAGAGATAGGCAGGATGTCTCTCAATGCCATTTGCAGGGAATCACAAGCAGGTGAAGACATCTGCTTGGGAAGACCCTGAAGCAAATGGTGAGCCACTGTGTGAGACAGAATGCTGGACCAGATGGGCTCTGGCCTGTTCCAGCAAGGCTATTCTTATGTTCTTATGTCCACAAATCCACCAAGTTCACTTCTTTTTCCTTGTTTTTCCTCCTCCGCATAGCACCAATTTCCTTCCGAACCGTCCATAAGAACTGCTTCTCATCCAGCCTGTGTAAACTTAAGCACTTTGATGTAAATCTTGGACATGACACCTATTTCAGAGGAAGAATCCATTGTTGTGAAGAACAGGCGTGTGAGGTCAACTCATTTCCTGGTATGTTTGCTCAGAAGGTCTGGGACTCAACACTCTCCCTATTTCAGAAGGTCATACGGGGGTTGTGTGTGTGTGTGTGTGACCGGATTTCCTTCCTGTCCTGTCAAATTTCCTCCCTTTGTCATGGAGCAACACACGCTGATAATCTTTGATGGGTACTTTTTCAAAAAAATTCTATTTGCCAATCTATTGGCATTGATTTAATTTCAGCTTCCCACATGGGTCTTAGGTTAAAGAGTTTACTATTGCTTAAGAACAGCAGGCCACATTATATGATGTCCACACATCTCAAAGTTGCTGTGGTTGTGGAATATGGCTTTCTACTTTGCTCAGTTGTTACTCCAGGGCTAAGGGGCCTGGCAATCTTCAGTTGATGAAGCTAGACCCCGCTTCCACTCGCTAACTCTGCAACTCATAAGGAGGAGAGAAGATTTCATATTGCAATTAATGATCATCTGGAACTTCTCAAACAGGTTGAGGAGCACTTCAGTTGGTGTTTTTTAAAACAAAACAAAACAGTGAAGCCTAATCTGCCAAGTTGCTTCTCCGAGTAGGGACAGCGCAAAGATCTAAAGAACTTTGCAAACCTATTCTTTGCAAGCCAGTTTGAAGCACCTCCACGAAGCCCATTCTCCATCCATATAAGGTGGAATCCAAGGGTGGGCTTCAAAAATTTTAGCAAGGGCTTCTCTGCCTGGTTGTTGGCTGGGTGTGGCCATGGTGGGAGTGGCCTCATTGGCCTCCTGCACCACAGGGGGGGAGGGGTTGCCCTCCCTAGGCTCCGGGGCCCCTCTGGAGGCTGGAAAGTTTGCAAAGCACTGTAAATGCATGCAATTTTGAAAAAGGAGGCAGTAGAGTCCATGAAATTCACAGACTTTTGGCATGGATGTCTGTTTGCTCATCTTTCACTTCTTTTGTTGTTGTTTTATTTTGCAGGACTGCCCTTTGCCCGTCCAAATGGATACTACTGCCCTGGCGTTCTCGGTCTATTCTCAGAGGACAGCAGTGAACATGAAGCTATCTGCAAAGGGACTGAAACCAAATGCATTAACATTGTGGGATACAGAAAAGAACAATGTAATTCTTATTTATATATTTTACTGTCTGCTGCAGCAGTCAGGCAAGGGATGATGCTATCTCTGGGGCAATGGTGTTTTTTTTTTCCTACCAGTCCTGTGGGCATGGCTTGGGGTGTGTGGTGTAGCTTGATGGGCGTGACATGACTTGGTGGGTGTGGCAGAGCAAGCATACTGCAAAATCCCTATTCCCTCCCGATCAGCTGGGACTTGGGAGGCAGAGAATAGATGGGGCGAGGCCAGCCAGAGGTAATATTTACCGGTTCTCCGAACTACTCAAGATTTCCGCTACCGGTTCTCCAGAACAGGTTAGAACCTGCTGAATACCACCTATGCCATGGGGGCGGGGGGGGGAGAGTTTGTTCATACAGGGGGATGCTCAGAGCCTCCCCTGCAACACTGCAAAAGAGAAAGGTCCGTCGTCGTCCTCCCAAAAAACCAGCCCAGTTCATTTTGTGATCTTTGGTCGCAAGAGAAATAATAGTGCAAGGATATTTTTCTAAGGTGCAAAGACAGCAACTGCTGGTTCCAAAGTCTAAAATACCATCTCTGTTTGGTATATATTTGTGTAATGACTTCATCTTTTTTTACAAGGTGGCTATCAAAGTATGAAGCCAAGGTGTGGGAGCATGTGTTCACACGACATGTTTAATGTGGTAACTGGGCAGGGAAGGGCCAGGTGGCATAATATCTTGAACTAAGTGAAGGAAGCTGACGTGACAACCTCCCTAAGCCACAGGTGGCTCTCCAAACTAGGCAACTTTAAGACCGGTGGACTTCAACTCCCAGAATTCCTCAGACCCCTGTCCTAAGTCAATGTTTCTCAAGCTTCACAGCTTGAAAACGTAGGGACGCCTAGAATTTCCCCAGCCAACATGGCTGGTTGAGGAATTCTGGCGCCTTGAAGTTCATACGTTGTCAAGTGATCAAGGTTGAGAACCGACCTAGAAATAAAGGAGAGATTTCTTGAAAGGGAGAACAATTAAATTAGTTGAACAGCTGGCCTTCACTGGAGATTTTAAATAAGAGATTGAATAATCGTCTGTCAGAAATGATATATAAGCATCTCCTGTTTGAGAATGGGGTTGGCTTAGACCAGTGATAGCTAATCTTTTTGCCATTGCATGCCATGTGAGTGCACAAGAGAGCATGCGCCGGCACCCATAATGCAATGCACATGTGACCCCCCCACCCCACCCCTGTGCATGTGCATGCGATACCCTGTGCCCTCCCCTAGTGCAGGGGTCTCCAACCTTTGCAACTTTAAGTCTGAAGGACTTCAGCTCCCAGAATTCTCCAGCCAGCTGGCTGGAGAATTCTGGGAGCTGAAGTCCTTCAGACTTAAAGTTGCAAAGGTTGGAGACCCTCTCCCCTAGCGTATGCGCGCATGACACCCCACAAACCTTATTTTGGGCCTAGAAGGCCTCCCTACAGCCTCCTGAGACCAAAAATGGCCCACGGGGGGTGGGGGGCACAGCACCCCATGCTCCTCGCCCATGCATACCCCCCACTCCTTCACATGCACCCACGACCCCCCTTAGGCATGCGCATGAGTCTCTTACATTCACGCCACCCTCCCGCGCAAACGTGGCAGAGATTTAAAAATCAGCTGGCTGGCAGGAGGGGTGTGCGCATGTACAGTGGAGCTGAACCAGTGGTGGGTTTCTGCAGGCTCGCACCTACTCGCAGGAGACGGATGGTGAAATTTAGAGAACCGGTGAGAGGGGGTTCCACCGGTGGATCCAGAAGTAAGTCTGGCCTGCCGCTGCCAGTAACCCAATGGGAAGGAAAGGAAAGGAAGGAAGGAAGGAAAGAAAGAAAGAAAGAAAGAAAGAAAGAAAGAAAGAAAGAAAGAAAGAAAGAAAGAAAGAAAGAAAGAAAGAAAGAAAGAATTTATCATCACAATTGAGCCCAAAATTTTGGTTGCTAAGCAAGAGCATTGTTAAATGAGTTTCACCACATTTTACAAGTTGGCCACTCCCACCCTGTCACATGACTGCCAAGCCACGCCCACAAAATAGGCCACACCTAGAGAGTAGGTTCTAAAAAAATTTGAAACCCACCACTGAGCTGAACTTGGGCGACAACTCGCATGCGTGCCAAGAGGGCTCTGCAGGCCACCTGTGGCATGTGTGCCCTAGGTTTGCCATCCTGGGTCTAGACTCCAATGTGCCTTCCAACTCTGTTATTCTGTTTTTCGGACCTGTGTCTTGTTGGTTTTTTTCTGCAGTTCCTGGAGACATCGCTTATAATATCAAAGGATGCACTTCTACCTGTCCAGAACTGACCTTGCGCAATAGAACGCACGAAGAACGTAGAAATGAGCTGATCAAAGTTGAATGTACAGATGCCTTCAAAATTACACCTTCCAATTAATACTGTCACCATTCTGGAATCTGAAGGCCAGCAATTTCATCCCATAGAACCATTGGAATGGCTCTGAATGGAAAACTGATTTTTCCTGCTAACTGAGTCTTAGAAATTAAAAAAATAAAATAAAATAAAAGAAGCCATTTGTCCATTTGTCTTTATTTTTATTTTGTTTTAATTTTAGTTTTGGCTTTCTTCCCAGAGAAAGTGGTGTGGTTGGAATGGTTATATGAAAGCTAATCTTTGATATTTTTAAAAAAACCATTAATTTCAATTATTTTGTTTATTTGATGGATTCATAGCCTCCTTACCTGTAGACCTTTGTTTCTCAACCTTAGCAGCTTGAAGATATATAGACTTCAATTCCCAGAAGACTGTTAAAACAGTGTTTCTTGTACTTGTCTAGTTGAACCTGGATGAACTCCCAGAATTCCCCAGTCAGCATAGGGAAAAAGAGAGAGGCAATATCAAAAAACGCTGCCCGTGTTCTTTCCAACAATACCATGGGGTTAACTTTGGACTTTCTTCCCCCCAAAATATGTTTAAAAGAGCTCTTCTATCTCCAAGAGTATCATTTTAGAAATGTGACTGGACAGAGATTCAATCTGGAAATAAGGAGAAATTTTCTGACAGTAAAAACAATCGATCGATGGAACAGAAGTTGCCTTCGGAAGTTGTGGGAGCTTCATCACTGGAGGCTTTCAAGAAGAGACTGGACTGCCATCTGTCATAAACGGTGTAGGGTCTCCTGCTTTGGTGGTGGGTTGGGCTAGATGACCTACAAGATCCCTCCCAACTCTTGTTAATCTGTTATCTGTTAAGATATGCATCCATGCTGACTGAGAAATTCTGGGAGTTGAAGTTCACAGATCTTCAAGTTGTCAAGGTTGAGAAGCATTGCTCTAGAAGCCCAAGGAGATATGCATAGCACTCCGTCTTTTAATTTTTCTTTACAGCAACAACCCTGTGAGGTAGATTAATGGGGAGAAAGCAAGTAGCCCGGAGTCATTCAGTGAGATGGTGGTAGGGTTTTTTTGCCCACATCAACACAGGACATTTATTGGATGGTAACCACGTTCATGGCCAACTTGAAGGGTGAGGGATGGTCAAGGACTAGGAATGAAGGAACTTGTAGTCAAACAACATTGAGGGTTTGTCTAGGATACTTATTGATTTTGCCATTAGGGTCAAAGATGGGCTATGTTTAGGATGATGGAGTACCTACAATATCTAATCAGAGGTCATGTTGGGAAAGGAGGAGAAAATACAAGCGAAAGACTGGTACAGCCATCCATATCACAACACTCAATGAAGAACTTGGTCTCAAGTATAAATAAGAAGACTCATGTATAGATTTCAAACTAGCTACTTTATTGTTCTATGCCTATTCTACAGGAATCTTCCCAGACTGGATGATTTACCCTTGAAAAACTAAATAAAGCTCAAAAACAAAGACAATTTGCCCTCTTGTGTTTATGTAATGAGTCTAGGCTAATTCGTCATTTGATCCCTCCTCTCATTTGGGATGGCTGCTCTCCAACACCAGTGGTTAGCAATGTCTAGAGAAAACCAACAATCTTTATACAATAAAGGGCACCCATCAACTTGGTCACTACACATGTATGCTCACACTTCCAGCAACGATGAAACAGGATCTCCCAGCTCCCAACGACCCAGACGAGATGTTGATTTTCCCCCCCAAAGATGTATTCAATTCATTTATATAGCCTATATGACCTAGGGCACCCATAACATTAAAATAAGTAAAATGTACCTAAAGATAGAAAAATAAACCAAAAAATACAAGCCCCCCCCCCCCCAATCATATAATGGCCATCAACGTAACCAGGAAATAGGTTGTGTTATACACCCGGGCCCCCATTCTTTTGCATAAAACCATGTTCAAGTCCCCCCATTCTTCAGAACTACTGTTTTGTGAGAACAGGCCAACACAATGTCTACTGAGCTTGTATTTCTCAAACCTTTGCCATTTTAAGATGGCTGGACTTCGACTCCCAGAATTCCTCAGCCAGCCATGCTGGTTGGGGAATTCGGGAAGTTGAAGTGTACTTATATGAAAAATACTGCTCTAGGCAATGCAAACGCCCTTCACCCGTCATGTGTCAACGTTCATTTCCCTTAATCAGTGCTAGCCTTTGGGGCCCTTGCCTTGCTCCTTCTGCCATTGAGATGATCTGAGTTCTTCCTATTCTGACAAGACTATGACCTGCCTAAGGCCTGAAGAGGCTGTCCAGGAGAAAAGGGTCTCAGGCAGGATTCAGGTGCTGAAGGGCGAGCCATCAAGCATAGATCTCCACAAGTAAGAGTCCAGCAAATGCTTGGAAGAAGAAGCCGACTCTGTGGGATGGCACCGTTGTGGCTTTTGAATTGGCCGGCCTGCAGCGTCCTCCACCCATTAGAAAGAGAGTGGCAAAGTAGACAGATCCCTCATGAAACAGCTCACAGAAGGCGGGGTTGACGCAGCCCTGCATGGCAAAGAAGATCCTGGTAGACGCATCCTCTGTGGAGACAATGGCAAAAAGTCATCTTCAGACTCTTCCCCCCCCCCCGCAGCCTAGCCAATGAGCTTAATATCCCACATCCTGCCTGCTGTGATAATGCCGTTATAAAATTATTATTATATACTTTATTCATTAAATATGAAACTCAGTCAATGGTATTAACCAAGTTCCTAGACGCTCCCATGTAACACCGTTCCTGCGCGAGCTGCACTGGCTGCCTGTGGTCTTTCGGGTGCGCTTCAAGGTGTTGGCTATCATCTTCAAAGCGCTCCATGGCACGGGACCTAGTTATCTTCGGGATCGCATCCTGCCCCATACATCCCTTCGGCCGATTCGCTCCCACAGAGAGGGACTTCTCCGGGTGCCGTCCACTAGGCAATGCCAGCGGGCGATGCCCAGGGGAAGGGCCTTCTCTGTGGAGGGCCCAACTCTCTGGAACGATTTACCCCCCGAACTGAGAACGATCACAGATCTCCGCTCCTTCCGCCAGAACCTTAAAACTTATTTTTTTCCAACAGGCCGGCCTGGCCTAACTTACATCACCTAGCCCACAGTCTGCAGTTAAATTGTTTTTAAATTGGTTTTAGGGATATTGTTTTAACGTATTAAAAATTTTAGCACAGGGATATTAATTTAATTTGGTTTTATATTTTGTATATTGTTATTTATATATGTTTTTTAAATTGCCTGTGCACCGCCCCGAGTCCCTTTTGGGAAAGGGTGCGGTATATAAATCAAATAAACTATAAACTATAACTATAACTATAAGTACCTTCTTAATGATATTATTATTATTATACTTCATTCATTAAGCATGAAACTCAGTCAACGGAACATTCAAAAATGCATCACAAATACCATTGACTGAGGCTAATGGTTGATACGGGTTGCTGGCAGCATCCTAGGTTATCAACCAAGCACCTTAAAATATACGATGTTCTGAGAAGCACAATGTTTTTGCAGTTCCACTGGTGTTATTGCAGGAAGCTGACATTTGTTGATGTATCTTATAAAATCCTTGGACATGGCGCCAAGTGTCCCGATGACAAGCGGGATCGCTGTTACACGTTTCATCCATAGCCGTGTAGTTTCAATGGCCAGGTCGCGGTGTTTCATGATTTTTTCCCCAGTTCTTTTTCTTTGACTCTTCTGGTACCGTGATGTCAATAAACTGTATGTTTCAGTCTTCTACAACCGTGATATCTTTTTAACAAAAGTTAAAAGAATGTTTTGTTGACGTTAAACAAAAATTAAATGGAACTGTTAAATTGCCCCCTGGCGAGTTGGCCTCAGCAAATTGACCAATCCTGCATTGGCTAGGTCTGTGGGAGAGAGAGAGAGAGAGAGAGGGAGGGAGGGAGGGAGGGAGGGAGGGAGGGAGGGAGGGAGGGGGAGAGAGAGAGAGAGAGAGAGAGAGAGAGAGAGAGAGAGAGAGAGAGAGAGAGAGAGAGAGAGAGAAAGTTTGGAAAAAAAGAAAGAAGAGAGATTTGTTACCATGCGCTTGCAAAGTGCCATATCCACCCCAGTCAGCTTCTCCGTCTAGCTCAAGGCAGTACGTCTGATCTCCTTTGCACGGAATTTTCTCTTCCCACGAGCAGTAGGTACGGTCTTTGGAGAAACAGGCTTTGCATTTCATCCCGTTCAGTGTTTTGTTTGCAGGGGGCACTGCAATAAATATTAAAAATGACACCATCATGCTCTATCAAGCCCTAGCAAGACCACACTTAGAGTCATGCATCCAGTTTTGGACACCACACTATAAAAAAGATGTTGAGACTCTGGAAAGAGTGCAGAGAAGAGCAACCAAGATGATTAGGGGACTGGAGGCTAAAACATATGAAGAACGGTTGCAGGAACTGGGGATGTCTAGTTTGATGAAGAGAAGGACCAGGGGAGACATGATAGCAGTGTTCCAATATCTCAGAGGGTGCCACAAAGAAGAGGGAGTCAAACTATTCTCCAAGGCACCTGAGGGCAGGACAAGAAGCAATGGGTGGAAACTAATCAAGGAGAGAAGCAACTTAGAACTGAGGAGAAATTTCCTGACAGTTAGAACAATTAACCTCTGGAACAGCTTGCCTCCAGAAGTTGTGAATGCCCCAACCCTGGAAGTCTTTAAGAAGATGTTAGATAACCATTTGTCTGAAATGGTATAAGGTTCCTGCCCACGCAGGGGGTTGGACTAGAAGACCTACAAGGTCCCTTCCAACTCTGCTATTGTATTGTATTGTATTATTGTAAGTGCAGAGAAGAGCAAACAGGATGATTAGGGGACTGAAGGCTAAAACATATTCTGAATGGTTGCAGGAACTAGGCTAGTCTAGTGAAGAGAAGGATCAGGGGAGAAGAAATATCCAAAAACACTGCCTATGTTCTTTCCAACAATACCATGGGGTTAACTTTGTACTTCCTTCGCCCCCAAAATATGTTTAAAAGAGCTCTTCTATGTCCAAGAGTATCATTTTAGAAGTATGACTGAACAGAGATTCAACCTAGAAATAAGGAGAAATTTTCCGACAAACAACCCATGAAATAGAAGTTGCCTTCAGAAGTTCTGGGACTTCATCACTGGGGGCTTTCAAGAAGAGCTTGGACTGCCATTTCTCAGAAATAGTGTAGGGCCTCCTGCTTGAGTGGGGGGTTGGACGAGATGACCTATAACAGCGATGGCTAACCTCTTTTGGCTTGCGTACCCAAAGCGGGGGGAGAGCAGGGGGGTCGTGCGTGGGCGTGCCACACCCATAATGCTACGTGTGCAACCCCCTGCTTTTGGTGTGCCTTTTTCACCCTCCCCAGGCTCCAGAGGCTTTCTAGGAGCCTGGGGAGGGTGAAAACACCAACTTCCCCACCAACTGCAGAGGCTTCAGGAGCTTCCCTGAAGCCTCCAGAGGGTGAAAAACGGCCTCAAAAGAAGGCCTAAATCAGCTGGCCAGCGCACACACATGCGTGCTGGAGCTGACAGGGCAACACCTCGCGTGCCCTAAGAAATGGTTCCGCGTGCCACCTGTGTCACCTGTGCCATAGGTTCGCCATCACGGCCCTATAAGGTCCCTTCCAACTCTGTTAATCTGTTAATCTGATTTGCAACAACAGGGGGAAATCATGTAGGTGCGTTGAGCCAAACTATCAATACAGATTTCAACTGCTCAGAATTCACGCTGGTACTGGGGGGGAAAAAAAGACTTAAACACTGTGGACACATGATCAAAATTCAGACGCTTGGCAACTGACTCATATTTATGACATTGTCCTGGGTCACGCGATTTTGCGACCTTCGGCCAAGCCAAGCCAATGGAGGAAGGCCGATTCTCTTAACCACCTGGTGTCTAGCTGAAAAACTGCAGTGATTCACTTAACAGCTGTGGCAAGAAAGGCTGTAAAATGGGGCAAAGCTCACTTTGCTGCTGTCTCACTTAGCAACAGAAACATTGGGCTCAACTGTGGCCGTACGTCGAGGACTACCTGCATTCTCCGTGGTGAATGCTTACAACGCAGTCCGTTCAGCGGTTCAGTCGAGAGAGGCATACGTACAAGGGAGCAAAGCGTTTGAGCACGAGCTCCCACGACAACAGGTCATCTTGGAGGAGATGATCCCATTGTCCCCCAGGTCGACATTGGTGATGTTCTCATAGCAGCTGTTCCCTTGGACACAGGCTTTTCTGATCATGGATTTTCCACCTGGGAGGACGAAGGAGAAAGAAAGGTTTCCCTCCTAAATGGTGGCCACGGCTTGACCCTCTCCAACCACAGACACCTTGCACCAGGGGTAGGCCAGGGCTGGTATTCACTTACCGTATTTTTTGGAGTATAAGACTCACCTTCCCCCCCCCCCCTAAAAGAGCATGGCAATATTAGTGCGTCTTATATACCCCGAATATAGCCATTTTTGCCTCCTGAAGCCCCACCCCCACATCCCATTTTTGTGAAAACTGGGCCGTTTTTGCAAAAAACAGAGGGGTTTTTTTTGCCTTCCCAAAGCCTCCAGCAGCCCTCTGTGGGCTTCAGCAAGGCTAGGGCAAGCAAAAATGCTCACGTTTTTGTGAAAAATGGGCAAAAACCAGCCTTTTTAAAACAAAAACAGGGGCTTTTTTGCCTTCCCTCAACCACTATCATCCCTCTGTGGGCTTCAGCAGGGCTGGGGCAAGACAAAAATGCCAGTTTTTGCGAAAAATGGGTGAAAAACGGACCTTTTTTCACAAAAACAGAGGCTTTTTTGCCTTTCCTCAGCCCGCAACAGCCCTCTGTGGGCTTCAGAGTTTTTCTCTCTCACAAAAATTCCCCCCGTTTTTGCCCGCAGTGCTGCTGGGGGCTGAGGGAAGGCAAAAATGGTTTTTTCTTACTTACCTCTTCGAAATCTTGGTGCGCCTTATAGTCTGAAAAATATGGTACTTTCCCTACCGGTTCGCAAATATGCCTAAATAGAGCCGGGTGTGTGGGCAGGCCTACCCGCGATTTCCACGACTGGTTTGGGCAAACCGGTCTGACCCGGCTGAATTCCACCTCTGGGTTGGGCAATTCGTTTTCCCCAGGGGGCCACAGGAGACACTGGGACTGTTGTGTAGGGCCGAGTCTTTTCTGCTTACTTTTGAAGTTTTTTGATTGGAAAACACCACACTGGTCTAAGAAAAGGTAGCACACTTCTCTTCTTCCAATACAATCTTCCGTAGCTTTTCTGCAAACTTCACATGTTAAAGACGAACCTAAAAGCAAAGCAGAGGCAAGAGTTGAGTAATTCATTCGACTGATTTCTCTCTCTCTCTCTCTTTCTCTCTCTCCGTCTCTCTCTCTCTCTCTCTCTCTCTCTCTCTCTCTCTCTCTCTCTCTCTCTCTCTCTCTCTCTCTCTCTCTCTCTCTCTCTCTCTCTCTCTCTGTATTTCTTGGACAGCGTTAAAATTGCTGCCTCTCCCCGTCCCCATCCAAACACCCTCAAATCAGGGGGTGGGATTCTGCCAATGCTACCCTCTTCTATAGAAGAGGTTCCACAAACCTACAGGGCCGTTTAGAACCAATTCCAGCTCCCTCCCTCCGCCCGTCCACCCATCATCCAGAGGAAGAGCGAGAGGAGGAATTCTGGGAATTGAAGTCCACAAGTCTTAAAGCTGTCAAATTTGAACACCCCTGGGAGTTTTTTTCCTAAAGGGTTAGGGGTGCAAGGGTCTTGTAACTTGACAGCTTTAAGACTTGCATGATTCAAATGCCAGTGTTCATGAGCCAACATTTTGGTTGCTAAGCAAGAGCGTTGTTAAGTGAGTTTCACCACATTTTACAAGTTGGCCACGTCCACCCATTAACATGGCCGGCAAGCCACTCCCAGCCGGTCACATGGCCAGCAAGCCACTCCCACTCGGTCACATGGCCCCAGCAAGCCACTCCCACAAAGCAGAGGTTCTGAAATTTTTTGAAACCCACCACTGCCATGAATGCAATGCTAGGTAATGCAAGGACCTTTAACTATTTCCTTAGGAAGCACATTTGAAATGGGAGCGTTTGAATCTAGCACTAGCAATATCACTCAGACATATATACTGCTTCACATTGCTTGACAGCCCTCTCTAAGCGGTTTACAAATGTCAGCCTCTTTCCCCCAACAATCCTCTTTTTATCTGACCTCGGAAGGATGGAAGGCTGAGTCAGCCTTGAGCAGGTCAGGATCGAACTCCTGGCTGGGGGCCGAATTTGCCTGCAATACTGCATTCCAACCACTGGGCCACCACTGCTCTAGATTCCCACAATATACTTACCCTCATTATATGATTTGCAAGGGCCACTAAGCAATAGAGGCAATGCAAACACGCAAAAGCACATCCACACATCTACACAAATCACTCCCAGCAAAGGATAAGACTAAGTTACTTTAGCAGGCTGTGCAAATGCCTTTATAGGAGCTGGTTTGGGACTTCAGGACTGAATTAATTCATGTTCTAGGTCAGGGGTAGTCAACCTTTTTATACCTACCACCCACTTTTGTATCTCTGTTAGTAGTAAAATTTTCTAACCGCCCACCGGTTCCACAGGAATGGTGATTTATAAAGTAGGGAAGTTAATTAAATTTAAAAAAGGAAAGTGCTTCAGTATCGGACAAAGCCCCTACCGCCCACCACGAAAGCTGGAATGCCCACTAGTGGACAGTAGGGACCAGGTTGACTACCACTGTTCTAGGTTTTCATACTCCATTGAGCAAAAAGGGAGTTGGGTCTAGTGGTTAAGGCACCCGTCTAGAAAGCAGGAGACTGTGAGTTCTAGTATCGCCTTAAGCAGGAAAGCTGGCTGGGTGGCTTTGGGCCAATCACCAGGAGATGGTGAGTTCTAATCCTGCCTTAGGCATAAAAGTCAGCTGGGTGACTTTGAACCAACCAACAGATTTCACGAAAAGAATGCCAAAATCTTAGGTGATGCTGGCTGAGGAATTCTGGGAGTTGAAGTCCACCCATCTTAAAGTTGTCAAGGTTGAAAAACATTGACTTAGAACAGGGATGCCCAAACTTGGGAACTTTAAGACTTGTGGACTTCAACTCCCAGAATTCCCCAGCCAGCTATGCTGGCTGGGGAATTCTGGGAGTTGAAGTCCACAAGTCTTAAAGTTCCCAAGTTTGGACACCCCTGACTTAGAAGGATGCTTCTAAGGACTTTTCCTTACTTTTATCGGTGAGGTACAGAAGCGCTCCCACAATGCAGCAGCTCAAGGTTAGCGAAGGCATTGGAGATGGGCAATTCCACTGGCTTCGATCTTTGGGTGGAGAAGACTTTTTTTGGGATGGTCAATCCTTAGGCTTCCAAATACGGTAAAGTCGACTATTTCTCTCCTCAAAAGAAAGACAATACTAATGAGATTCTGTTTGGAATTGAGTAAGAAGCACCAGCCTTGAGAAATGCGACTCTACAAAGCAAGAATGAGGGAAGAAAGAGAAGGGGGAGTCAGAGGTGGTATTCAGCAGGTTCTTACCAGTTCTGGAGAACCGGTAGCAGAAATGTTGAGTAGTTCTGGGAACCGGTAAATATCACCACTGACTGGCCCTGCCCCCAATCTATTCTCTGCCTCCCGAGTCCCACCTGATTGGGAGGAAATGGGGATTTTGCAGTAACCTTCCCCTGCCACGCCCACCAAGCCACGCCCACCAAGCCATGTCCATGGAACTGGTAGTAAAAACTTTTGAATCCCACCACTGGGGGGCATCCCTAACTCTTGCAAGAAGTGTAGATGGGTTGTTATTGCAGGCAGGTTGAACTGGTGAGAATTTGGCCATGCAGTCATCAAGAGTTAATTAGTTAGTTGGAGGACACCATGGCACCTAATCAAAGACAATATGCATTCCGATCAGTGGTGAAATTGAAATATTTTTACTACCGGTTGTGTGGGCGTGGCTTGGTGAGCATGGCAGGGGAAGGATACTGCAAAATCTCCACTCCGTCCCCACTCTGGGGCCAGCCAGAGGTGGCATTTGACGGTTCTCTGAATTACTCAGAATTTCCGCTACCAGTTCTCCAGAACCTGTCAAAACCTGCTGAATTTCACCGCTGATTACAGTCCAGATGGTCCCTTTGAAGGGGCACCGAGCACAGCCCTAATAAAGGTCTAGCAAGGCAGAAAAGAAACATAGGTAGTCCCCACCTGAAAATTTTGCAAAAGTTGCTTTAGTTGTGCACAGCCAATTTTCAACACAGAGTGCAATTATTTTGCAGGTACTGGTCTGAGTCCTTAACTTTACAATCGCAATTGGCAACCAGGTTCTTGTTGCTTAAGCAAGGTGGTTGCTACGTGAGTATTGTAGAGGGGCAAATGACATGGGCTTTGTGATTTCCTAACTACGTAGTTACTTTGCAGTCTACTTTGATTTATTTTCCCTCTTTTAAAATGGTGTTCAGGTTTATTACCTTTTAACGTTCCTAAACTGATAAACAAGATGGAGACTAGCTCCAGATAAGAAAAAGATAAGATTGGTCTTCCAGTCCAACCCTCTGTTGAGACAGGAAGCCCTACACCAGACAAATGGTTGTCCAATATCTTCTTAAAAACTTCCAGTGTTGGAGCATTCACAACTTCTGGAGGCAGGTTGATCCACTGATTAATTGTTCTCACTGTCAGGAAATTCCTCCTCAGTTGTAAGTTGCTTCTCTCCTGGATTAGCTTCCATCCATTGCTTCTTCTCCTGCCCTCAGGGGCTTTGGAGACTAGCTTGACTCCCACTTCTTTTAAATGATCTTCCAACTCAGTTGCTTATTGGGAAGGTAAACTGAGGCGGAACCTAGGACCAGATTTGGCTTTCAGGATCCCAGATACTTTTATGACCTTTCCTGCCACAGTTAAGGGAATCCCTGGCTGGGAAGGTGGCAAATGGCGATTAGTTGATCCAACACACACACACACACACTCCCTCTCTCTCTCCCTCTCCCTGTCCCTCTCCCCCTCTCCCTCTCCCTCTCCTTCTCCCTCTCCCTCTCCCTCTCCCTCCCTCCCTCCCTCCCCCCCTCCCTCCCTCCCTCCCCCCCCCTCTCTCTCTCTCTCCGAGTTACCTGGAGGGTTAAAGTCATCAAAACTAACAGAGTTTAACGGTGGCCTGCAAAGGCTGCCTCCAGATTTCCAACTGCCTACAGGAGAGGCAGTTGAGAACAGAACGGAATAGAATCGA